>CM053626.1:210655722-210775741 GCA_028646595.1 Phalanger gymnotis
ATAAAAGTGGCAAGAAAAAGCAGTTCATTGGAAGGGAAGAGGGGGCAGGTGAGGGGGAATGAGTGAATCTTGCTCTCATTGGATTTGACCTGAGAAAGGAATAACATACACACTCAATTGGGTATCTTACCCCACAGGGAAGAAGGAGGAAGAAGATAAAAAAAGGGGAGATGATAGAAGGGAGGGCAGATAGGAGGAGGAGGTAATCAAAAGCAAACACTTTTGAAAAGGGACAGAATCAAGGGAGAAAATTGAATAAAGGGGGACAGGATAGGAGGGAGCAAAATATAATTAGTCTTTCACAACATGAGTATTGCGGAAGGGTTTTGCATAATGATACACATGTGGCCTATGTTGAATTGCTTGCCTTCTCAGGGAGGGTGAGTGGGGAGGGAAGAGGAGAACGTTTTAAAAGAAGACGTTCAAAAAAAAAAGTTTTTGCATGGAACTAGGAAATAAGATATACAGGCAATGGGGCATAGAAATCTATCTTGCCCTACAAGAAAGGAAGGGAAAGGGGATGAGGGGGGAGTGGGGTGACAGAAGGGAGGGCTGACTGGGGAACAGGGCAATCAGAATATATGCCATCTTGGAGTGGGGGGGGTAAAAATGGGGAGAAAATTTGTAATTCAAACCCTTGTGGAAATCAATGCTGAAAACTAAAAATATTAAATAAATAAATAATAGTTGAGAATTCAAAAAAAATGTTAAAAAAAGAATGGAATTCTTCTGAGCCAAGTAACTTGGGTTCATCAGAGGCAACAAGGTGCTGTCTTACAGACTCCTTACTTATCTTGGGCAACAATGCTCTGTTGGTCATTTTTGTTCTGTCATTTCCAACTCAAGGGTCATTCTCCTTGGTGAAAGAAAGAAAGAAAAGAAGGAAGGAAGGAAAGGAAGGAAGGAAGGAAGAAAAAGAAAGAAAAAGAGGAAAAGAAAAGAAAACCCCACAAACAAACAAAAAAAAACCCCACCAACAACAGAAGCACAAGATTTGAGCAGTTCAGCCTCTTCTCTCTTGTTGGTTATCATTAGCTCCAGACACTCCAAGGGATGTCCTCTTGATATCCACGGGATAGCAATGGAGCACTTGGGCTATCCATTGGTCATTTCTCACTCCCACTGTGTGACTAGCCTATCTTTCAAAAACATGCTTCTTTGATGGTATCTTTTATGCCCCACCTCCTTAGTAATTCTTTGTCTGTAATTATTACCCTGCTCCTGCCTTCCATGACCCTTTCCATTGGCCTTTTGGAGAGCCTTAGCTCCAAAGGTCCCTCTGTTCTGTCCTGACATAGCTTAAAGGGAAAAAAAAGCCTTTTATTATTTTAGCTTTCCACAACAGCCTCAGCTCATTCTGAACTTTAGCATTTCTGACCCTATTTCTACAGGACCAGGTCACATTCTTTTCTTGTTACCTCTTGTTGCTTCCATCTTCTGTACATATCTTTATTGAATCTAAGTTGTTTGCTAAGTCCTCTGGGCCTTCATATCTGTCTCTTCAGACAACTCCCATTTTTCTTCCTCATGGGAAATGTTTCCCTTTGTGTCTTCACAATTTCATTCTGGAGGGCTTCTCATTTCCCCTGAGATGACATTCCCTATAGAATTTTATCCATGGGATTCCACCTACTGTCTTTCACTCTGCTTTCCCCCAAATCAGGGATGCATGGCCCCTCCATTCCCCCCGGTCTTTTGATACCAAATACCTTTCCTATTTACTTGTGTGTTCAAGTCAAGCTTCTTCCTGGCCATCTCCATGCCAAGCTTCCTATACTCCATCCTGTAATTCCTGCTGGAAGCTCTCAGCCCTGTCACTCTGGGTTCTAACTGGGGAGTATTCACCTTTTCTGACTGAGTCTATGGTCCCTCTCACTACTTTTAGGTCATCTCCATGCCAGCGGTCCATACCACTCCTTTCCAGGTCTAGCTCTGAGAAAAGTAACCTCACCAACACAATCATTCCTAGTAAGGTCATGCCAATCGGTTGCTCTGTGATTCCAATTGACTTTCCTGCTGGCCATGACTCCCATATGCATGTTGTCTTCCCTTATTAAAATGTACGTTTGTTGAGGGCAGAGACTGTCTTGCTTGTTTGTAGTTGTATCCCAGTGTTTAAGCATAATATCTAACACATAGTAAATGCTTAATAGATTTTTTCATTAATTTATTCTTTGAGTTTTCCGGAATTCCCTCTAAAATATCCCTGGCAGATGTCTAGAGACGCAATTCCTTTGCTTGAGGAGGTCCTGATGAAGGAAGAAATCAGGACACATGGCCAGAACCCAGACAGAAACACAGACAAAAGGCACAGTTCCAGACCGTATAGGAAATGTCGGGGGTGGGAAAATCAAGTCTGTGGATTCCTAGAGGAAGAGAGTGAAGGGCAGGGTTGAGGAAAGGGAAGCCTAGGAGCAAAGTAGGAGGAAGAATGGAGGAAATATCTCATATACTTTGTTGGAAAGCCAAATTGGAAGTGTATGAGGTGTGAGCTGGGTATGGGTGTCTGATGGAGTACTGAGTCAAAGTCAAAGGTTTTAAGAAGATAAGAAAGTTGAAATGAAGAAATGGGGTGGGGGAAGGCCCCCATAACCCAAGACAAAATATTGGGACTTCACTGAATAAACATAAATTCAGAGTTGCAGGGCTGGAATGAATCCAAAAAGGTCATCTCAGCTATTCATCTCAGAAAAAGACATGAAGGGAAGATTTCTAAAGTAGGAAAAACCATTAGAGGCTGTTGGTGTGTGTTTGTGCATGCACATGTGTTTTCTGTTTGTATAAAGTTTTCTTGAAATATTCCAATGGATCTGCAAACTCATTAGATTAGGTATTTTCTTCAGTGGTACATATCTCAACCCAACCATGCTTACCCATCCTATGAGACTCCCATCTACATCTTCCCTTAAGTTCATTACAGGGGGTACACCCAATGGGGTTGGTCAACTCCTCAAATTCTTTTGACATCTAGAGGATACCAGTGGAGCATTCGGGCTGTCCATTGGTCATCAGTTACTCTTACAATGTAACTGGCCCATCTTTCAATATCATGTTCCTTTGATTGTATTCTTTCTGCCCTACTTCATTTGTGATTCTTTGTAATGTGATGGATCCTACTGCCTTCCATGACCCTTTTTATTGCCTTTGCAGAGATCCTCAACTTCAACTGTTCAGAGGCCAAGGATTCCATGATTCCTAGCCATACAATATCATAGGATGAATATGCCATACATCTGATACCTCTTTTCCCACATAGAACCTTCCCTAATTCCAAAGATAAATGATTAATAGGCAAAACTAACCCACAAAAGGACTGTCTGACAACACATGGCATATGCAGCACTAATAAGCCACCAACTTCCTATGGTGCAGAGGAAAGTATGTTTCATCATATGAAACCTGTAGAACCAACATTAGTCATTGTCTTTAATTCAAGTTCAACTACTTTTTGTGTTGCTTTCATAATTGTAATTGTCATGTATATTATTCTGCTGACTTTACCCTGTATCAGTTGTAATTTTCCCATGTTTCTTTAAATTCTCCATATCCATCATTTCTCATGGTGCAATAATATTGCATGATATTTATGATTTCCCAATTAGTGGGAAACCATTCTTTCTAGATTTTTGGTATGACAAAAAACCACTACTATTTGGGTACATATGAGACCTTTATTTCTGTCATTGTCGGGAACTTGGTATTCGGGAATGGGGATTATAGGATCAAAGGGTATCTGCTTAGGTATGTTTTTAGTAATATTCTTCTCACTTAGTTCCAAATTGTTTCACAGGATGGTCAGACCAATTCATGGCTCCACAAACAGTGCATTATTGTGCCTCTCTTCCCCCCAGAGTCTCTTAACACTAACTCTAACTGAAATCTTTGCAAAGTATGAGAAAGACCTCTAACAATTTGTGCAAGACCCCTAGAAGATCCTGTGAGGGTCCAGGAGGATACAGACATGTTGTATAATCTTTGCCACTTTGATGGGTACGAGATAAAATCTCAGTTTTAAACAGTTGTATTTCTTTTCTTATTAATGACTTAGAGCATTTTGCATTTTTCATGTGGTTGTTGATGGTTTCATTTCTTCTTTTAAAAACTGTTTGTTCATATCCTTTGGCAATTTATCTATTGGGCAACATCCTAGGCTTTTTGAAGCTGTATTGGGTGCAAGAAGAACAAGGAAGGAAAATGTTCTGCTCTTGGAGTAGTTGGGATGCTTTTGGCCAATAACAAAGGAAAGCAGAACCATTCAACTCTTTTGCATCCATTTTCTCTATTAAAAAGGGTAGTCTTCAAATTGGAAACGGGGTAAAAAGGAAATTGAAACCCCGTGTTAAGTAAGGATATGTGAAGAGAAAACCTGGGGTCAGGTCTCTAAGCTGGGACAAACTTTGGCTTCTAGGGGACTGAAAGCATTTGCAAGTGGGATTTCAGAATCATCATCCATAACCATTAAGAAATCCTGGAGAAGAAGTAATGTGCTCAAAGACTAGAGATGGGCAAATGCTATCCCAATTTGAAAAAAGGGGGAAAAGGTAGATTTCATAACCAATAGACTAGTAAGCATGACAGTGATCCCCAGAAACATTATAGAACAGATTATTAACAAATGGTTTGTGGGCACTTAGAGAGGGAAGTGGGGATCACTGGAAAACAGCTTGGGTTCATTACAAAAAAGTCATATTTTTATCCATTTTCATATATTGAAATATTTGTATTGGTTGATCATTAAGTTCACAATTAAAAATAATGTTTTTAAAAAGAAGTCCAAAGACATAGACAAACTGGATTTTATAAGAACATGTGATTTTCGGAGGTAATTGGGGTTAAGTGATTTGCCCAGGGACACACATCTAGGAAGCATCTGAGGCTGTGATTTGAACTCACACCAAGGCTGGTGCCACTGTAACACCTAGCTACCTCAGAAGATCATTTGAAAGAATTTCTTCATGCTGTTGCTATGGATGGGATGAAGACATGTGGGTTTGTTGACAGTGCAGTTAAGCAGATTTATAATTGGTTGGAAAGATAACAAATGTAGCTGATAAAAAGCTGGTCTCTAAACAAAGAAGACTTCCTCTCAAGTTCTGTCTCTAACAGATACTTGCTGTGTGGCCTTGGGCCAGTCACTTGATGTCTCAGTGCTCTAGGCCAATTGGCATCAAACTCACATAGAGAAGAGAGACACTCAATCATACATAAGGATCCCTTCAGGGCCCATATTGACTTAGAAAACCACATATTAACATTACCTGTGTCCTATTGTATTTTATTTATTTTGTTAAATATTATATTTAATCTCATTCAGGCCTTGATTGGGAGTGTTGTCTACAGCTTCTGAGACCTCCATTCTGGGCAGCTCTTGAAGACTCTAAGTTGTAAGGAAAGTACTGAGCTCCATCAGTAGAAGGAGATCTTCACCTATATCCATGAAATCATAGATCTAGTCCCTATCCCAATACCTGATTGAATGTCCATAACCAATGAGTATTGGTTGACACGGTCAAGCTAGTTGGAGGTCTCTAGTGGAGTGCTACAGAATTGTGCTTTTGGACTTAACCCATCCCACATTTTTATCAATGGCTTAGACAAAGACATAAAAAGGTCATAAGATAATAGATTTAGAGTTGGAAAAAAAAAACCTTAGTCCAATCCATTCACTTAAAACATGAAGAACTGACATCCAGAGAAGATAAGTTACTTGCACAAGATTACATAGGGAGTCACTGGCAGAGCTAGGCTCTGAACTTGGGTTCAAATTCCACTCCCTTTCCACTTAACCACATTGCCACCCTAAGGAGGCAATAATATGATCAATAATTAATAATAATAACAATAATCCCTAACATTTATGTCATGCTTGCTATGTACCGGGAACTGTGCTGAACACTTTACATTTATCTCATTTAATCCACACAGCCCTGAGATGTAGGTGCTGTTATTATGCTTATTTTACAGATGAGGAAACTGAGGCAGGCAGAGGTTAAGCAGCTTGCCCAGGATCACACAGCTAGTAAAGCTAGATCTGAACTCGAGTCTTCTTCATTCTAGGCCCAGAGCTCAACCCACTGTGCCACCAGCTGCCTCAACAATAATAATAATTGTTAGGGTTGTTATTAAGGGTTTGTGATATAGTAGGAAGAATACTACATTTGGAGTCAAGGAACCTGGGTCCGAGGCCCACCTCTGACACTTTTTAGTCGTCTCACCCTGAATGTCTGGGCCTTAGTTTCCTCATCCGTAAAATGTAGATAATAATGCTTGTACTACTTACCAACTAGAGGGTTATTTTTAGGAAAGTATTATGCAAACTAAGACTTTACACTAAAAGTAAGAATTAAAACACTTTCCCAAAAAGAATGTAGGGGTTAGAGTCTAATATTTAATAAGTACATGATAGTGGACAAGGCATTTGACCACTCTGAGTCCAAGATTACTATCTGTATAATGAAGATAATAATACTGATCCTGAGAAACAGCCGGTACAGTGGACAGAGGGCTAACCTTGGAAGCATAAAGACCCAGGCTGAGCCCTGCTACTGACACGTCCTAGCTGCATGAACACAGTCAAGTGGTCCAGGCCCAAAGACAGATGGGTAAGACTGTACAGTGCAGACGATGCCCCTTGGCAGAGAGGGCTCCACCCTGGGCCTTCTCCATGTCAGTGGGATTATGGGTCAGGAATAAACAAACAAATGTTATGATAAATAAATTTTATAATTTATTTAGATTTTAAGTTTAATTTAAATTTTATAATTTTAAATCTAATTTAAATTTTATAATAAATAAATACACACGATATGTATTTCAAAGAGGTGTTGTGTTGTAAAGAAAGTGCTTTGGAGACCCTCAAGCATCGTATAAATAAATGTGAATTCTGATGAGGCTCGGAGAGGTCCCAAGTGGGAGAGCTGGGTATTGAACCCAGGGCCTCTCCCTCCCAATCTAACACACTTTGCATCACACTGCACTCCCTGGGAGCAATGGCTTGCCTCATCTTGGTGCCTCCCTACTTTTCCAGACTTATCCCGTTTTACTCCTTTATACACAGTCTATACTCCTGCTAAACTGGATCACCCTTTGTCTTGACACCTCCCCTGACACAAACCACCCATCGTCTGCTTTGCACAGCAGCTCAGGCCGCTCCTTAGGCCCGGAATACCTTCCCTCCCTATATTTACCTACTGAATTCCTACTCATTCTTTGAAGCTGAAATCAAATGCCTCCTCCTCCAGGAAACCTTCCCAGATTCTCTCCATAGGTAAATGACCTCCATTTGGCTTCATCCTTTGGGTGTGTAGGTAGTACCGTGCAAAACTGTGGCAGGAGGTTTGGCACGAAGGAGAGCATGCTGGGTTTGGAGTGAGGAAGGCTTGTTCTTGAGTCTTGTCTCTTACGCTTACAAGCTATAACCATGGGCAAGTTAAAACTTCTCTGAGAACCTCTCCTCATCCATAAAATTGAAATAATAACGCTTGTGGTACTGACCTCACAAGGCCATTGTGAGGATCAAATAAAGTAACGTTCATAAACACAAATGTTAGCTGTTTATAAAATGCTTTAAGGATTACAAAGTATTTTATGGACATTATCTCACTGGAGCCTTACCACAACCCTGGGAGGCAGGTCCACTGTCATTATCATCCCCATTTAATAGATAGGAAAACTGAGGCTAAGAGAGTAAGTAATAAATAATAATAATAATAGCTAACTTTTATATTTCACTGTATGCCCGGCACTGTGCTAAACATTTCACAATTACTGTCTCATTTGATTCTCGCAACAATCCTGGGAGATAGGGGCTATTATTACCATCCCCACTTTACAAATGAGGAAACTGAGGCAAGCAGAGATTGAGTGACTCGCCTGTGATCATAGAATTAAAGTGTCTTGAGTCAGGATTTGAATTCAGGCCTTCTTAAATACAAACCCAGCATCTTATCCATCATATCACCCTTCCTATGTTTATACCTTATTCCTCTACTAGCTTATACGCTCTTTGAAGGCCAGAACTATCTTCTAAACTTCTATCTAAGTTATCTTCTAAACTTAGTCTTGCTCCTAGTACCTGGGACACTGTAAATGCTTAATAAACACATGTTGCGTGTATGTGTGTGTGTGTGTGTGCGCGCGCGTGTATTTTCTGAAATGGCCAACGTAGGAATTTGCTTTGTTTGACTCTGCATATTTATTACATGGGTATTGTTTTTTGTTCTTTTTTCAAAGGCAGGGTGGAGCAGGGATAGGGAGAGAAAATAGAATTCTGTTCATTTTTAAAATAAAATTTAACTTTTAAAAAATGCATGTTGAATTTGTATGGAGTTTCTAGTCTAGCTGAAGATGAAGTCAACACATATACCTAGAGTGAGCATGTTGTATGTAAGTTAGTGCACGAGGGCAGCAGAACCAAAGTTCTGGACACCCTGACAACAATGAATTTTGCTTTTTATTTTTAAATACAAAGCCAAGGGTCTGGAACTTCAGCTAGATTTAGAAAGCCCCACTAGGCCAATAAATTCATTTTCTTCTTTGTTTCATTCCTTCATTCACCACACATTATTATTAAACACTTACTGTGGGCCAGGCACCGTGCTAGGCACTGAGGATATGAGACAGGCACTGAGACAAAAATCAAACTATATTTGCCCTCAAGGAGCTTACATTCTATTAGGGGGAAGAAAAGAAGGCAACCTGCATACACAGATAAATAAAGTAACTATAAAGTTATTTGAGGGGACACTAATTGAGGCCATCAAGAAAGACTTTGTGTGAGAGGTGGCATATAAGCTTAGCTTTAAAGGAAGCCAGGGGTTCCAAATAGGCAGAAATGAGGAAGGGGGTGCATTCCAGGCATGGAGCACAGCCTAGTCAAAGGCAAAGAGGTGGGAGATGGAATGTCCCATACAAGGAACAGCTAGCAGGCCAATTTGGTGGGAATGGAGAATTCACGAAGGAGTCATGTGAGGAAACTTGGAAAGATAAGTCCCAGCCTGATTGTGAAGGACTTTAAATGCCAAACAGGAATTTGTATTTTAGCCCAGAGGCTACAAGGGAACCGCTGAAGCCTCTTCTTGAACAGGGAATCCACTATCTGTCTGTTAATTTGTTCAGTTCTCTTTTGTTAACTGCTAAGAGTTGAAGGTAAGATTTAGTTCCTCATTTTGTATGCATCTTTTATTATTGGTCTTTGTTGTTGGTTGATAATGCTTATGATCAAAAAAATGTAAAAGTGAAGGAAATAGATCTCCACCCTCATGGCAGAGAGATGGGAAACTACTGGACAGAATACTGTCGATATTTTTAGTTGTAGGAAGCTGGGCGGCACCGTGGGTAGAACACTCAGCTAAGTTAGGAAGAACTGAGTTCAAATCCTGATCAAACACTCACTGGCTGTGTAACCCTGGACAACCTAACCTCTGAGCCTATTTTCTCATTGGTACAATGGACAGAATGATATATCACACCTAGCTCACAGGGTATTGTAAGGAGCAAACGAGTTCACATATGCAAAGTACTTTACAAACCTTAAAGTACTATGTGAATGCTAGCCAGCATCATCATTATTAGATGGTTACTGATGGTTATTATTAGGTAGTTACCGTATCAGATTATTTTGGTCGTTTTTTGTCACAAGGAAGAGTTCAGTCTGGAAGGCGGTTGAAATGACTTATAAAGACAAAAAGGCATCCATAAAGGTATTTTTTAATATAAAAATGATGCAGGTGGGTAATTCCATGGCCAGTCTCCATGTTCTACTAACACTTGGGGCTCAGAGAGAACCTGGATCACTGGGAGTAAATGGATTTTCTTTGGCAGTAGAATTGACTGGATGGAGAAGGGGGCAATATGTAGACCAGGACATGGAAGGATTAAGAGGTTGTTGTAAGGATTCAGATTTGGGAAGATGAGTTGTAAGCAGGTGTGAAAAGAAAGGATGGGATTGAAAAGACATTGAAAAAATGAGAGAACTTGGGAACAGGTTGGAACATAGAGAAAGAAAAATAAAATAGTGTCTGAAGCTTTGAGGCTAGAAGAGTGCCTGATGGTATCACCAACGGTCTACTTGAAAGATGTTGATGCTGGGTATTGTAGGGGGAGAAGAATTCATTTTTAGATGTTTTGAATGTGAGAGGCCAATGGAATATCAAGGTGGAAATGTCTAGTAGGCAGTTTGGAGGTGAAGCTTTGGAAGTCACCCACACATGGGTGACAGTTGAAGGTGTGGTAGGAGGTGAGATCACCAAAGGGATAAAGAATAGAGAATGGCAGAGGGTGAAGGCCAGGGCCTTGAGGGATGCCCACAGAGAGGATGAGGAGGCGCTAGCAGATAGGAATCGAAATAAGGACAATGCATTGTCACCCAAGCCAAGTCTTAAGAAGGATGGAGTAGTTAAGACTAATAAGAATCATTCCTAACAAGCCTGTGAGGTAGGTGGTGAAGGTATTGTTCTCCTTTCTCAGAGAGTGGCTAGCTCGTGCCTGGGGTCCGAGCCAGGAAACTCAAACCCAGGCTTTCTGGATACAGACACCAGGACTCCTTCCCCCACACATACCAGTGGACAGTTGGAAATGCTGTCAGAAGGTCGAGAAGAATGAGAACTGAGAAGAGGTCACTGGATTTGACAGTGGAGGGGTCACTGGTACCTTTTTAAAATAGCATCCAGCTGAGTTGTGGGGGCAGATACCAGATTTCAGGTGACCAAAGGGGAAATGAGGAAATGTGGGTCATGTGTTCAAAGGGTTTGGCAGTAAAAAGAACAATGTATCTTTTTACCTGCTGCCCACCCACTTATCTCCCATATGCCCACACCCATCCTCTCAGGGTTCCCTCTTCCCTTCAAAATCAAACACTAGTGGTCAGACAGAGGTTTAGCTTTCAAATGGTTTAATAACATTAACAAATAAATATCCCAAATCGAATCAGCTACAGGGATATGGGGAAGGAAGAGAATGCTGTGGGACAGAGGGAGAGGCCTTAGGGATAAAGCAGAGGCCATGGGCTTCTGTCCGGTGTTGATGGGGAGCACTCTCTCACCCTCTCTCTCAGGATCTCTCAGAAATGGAGAGGACCTCTCTTGGACGGAGTCTCAATCAGAGACAGAGGGAGGGAAGCAAAAGTCCCTGGCCAGAGTGGTCAAGGATTCATTTGGGGTGGGTCAGGTAAAATAGGGAGGGGTAGAGGAAGCAGAGGTGGGCTTTAGGAAGTGCCCAGGGATGTTGGCTTCCAGATAGAACAAGAGGCAGGGCAGGGCAGGGGAGCAGGGCAGAGAACTAGCTGGGCAGAGTTGGAAGGAACGTATGGCAAGATAAACAAAAGACTCCGAAGTTGACTGGTTACTGGGAGGCCAGGGAGCAGGAGAGAGGCAGAAGATGTAGGGAAGCCTCTCAGGATGTCCCTTCAGCACTCATTCCCTGACGTAGACCCTGGTGCACACCACATCGTCGGCTGTCATGGTCTGGAAGGACAGAAACTATGGTCTAGGGGAGGGGACCAAGGCAGTCCTCCAGGTGGGTGGGGATAGGGTGAAGCCTGGCTCTTCTGGCCTCTGTTCCCCCTCTGGGGACTGGCAGAGGAGGCCTGCCTGGAGTCGGTGGTAGAAAGGGACATGATTTTTCTCAGCCTCCCCAGTATCAGTCCTTGTGGGAAGAGAAGGCAAAGCCAACACTCCTCTTCAATATAGACCACAAAGAGGCCTTCCCTTCTTCCCACCTTCCAGTCCTGGCTTCTTATTCACTAAGGCCTCCTTGGCTTCATGAAACCCTCCCACATAAAATGGAGCCAGACTACCTCATATCCCCCAGTTTTGCCCAGGTGTGAGCTTCCAGAGAATTGGGATATTCGAACATGGTCTAAGGTAGAGGAAGAAATCTAATGTTAGCCCTGGGATCTCCTGTTCTGTGTCTCCCTTTATCCCCATACCTAGCCATCATTCCCAATATGGTAGAGGTGGTAGAGGTTAGGGTTAGGTTAGGCAATTGGGGGTGGAGTGGGGTGGGGCAGGACAAAAATGAATCCTTATTCCATCTACCTGCATGGGACACTCATTAGAACCAAGCCTGAGCTAGGGGATGGGAGACAATTTGCTCTTGTGCAAGAGGAAATGAGGGTGGGGAGCGCTTACCAGGATCAATTCTCCATCGTTGGTCAGCTCCCGGGACCAGGAGGTCTTGGGTCCATCCCCTTTCAGGAGTCTCTGTTCACAGACCATCTTGTTCGGGTTTTCCCACTTCACCAGGCTCTGAGGTGAGGAGGAAGAATAAGTCTTTGCAATGGGGTGGCATCAGCAGAAGGCAGAGTCCCCACTAGAACCCAGGGCAAGAACTATGGGTCATTCCCAGGTCAAGCAGCTCTAAAGAGGCTCTCATGTGACATAGCAAGGCAGCTAATGGTTGTTGCCAGAGGGAGGTGGCTGGGTGGGGAGAAGTTCAGAAGGCACTCATCTGTGTTGAGCCTGTCAAGCCCTCCCAGAAGGAAGCTCCTTATTTTTAACTAATTATTCTTGCTAGCTAATTGCTAAGTTCAATTGTTCCTAACCCATTTAAACTAGCTTAAGTGTTCCTGATGCCCTCTAGGTTCGGTACTTTGGAGTGAAGTCCTAATTGCCCCACCCTAGTTATGACTTCGGTAAAAGGGATGGAAGCCATATCACAGAAAGACATAGATGGAGAATGAGACTCTTTTCAAGGGAGAAGTAGGTATCAGCCTTCCTGACCAGAAAAAGGGTAAAATGAGGCAGAAAGGTAGGCTCCAAAAGGGTCAGGATGTTATCCAGGGGTGGGGAACCTGTGTGGCCTTCTAAGTCTTGGGTACGGCCATTTGGCTGAGTCCAAGTTTTACAGAACAAATCCTTTTACTAAGGGGATTTGTTCTGTGAAGTTTGGATTAGGTCAAAGGGCCACACTTGAGGACCTAGAGGGCCACATATGGCCTCAAGGCTGCAGGTTCCCTACCCCTGTTATAGCCTATTCCAGCCATTTCCCTCTCCCTTCCCTCCCCCCATAAGGAACACTGACCTTACAGGGCCTCCCATCCACAGTCTGCTCCTCAAACTCTTCCCCGATTTTGAAGTTAATCTCAGTGGTCCTCACAGTGGTAAAGGTTTTGATGTAGAAACTCTCTCCATCCTGTTTAATCTCCACTGCTGGCTTTGAGGCGGCTGCCACAGCAATCTTTCTCAGCATCACATTCACCCCTGCCATGGGATGGAGAAGTTGTAACTTCCTGCCCATGGATGTAAGAATCCCTCACTGTTGCAGGGTACCACTGGAGAGGATACCCCCACTCCTCAAGGATCCCACCCTCAGCACCACCTGCAACAGGGCCCCTGGACAGCTGGTACCCTACTTCAGGTCCTCTCCCTTGCTTCCCCCTCCCCTAATCCCATCCCTGAAGATGTGGAAGAGCCCTGAATTTGGAGTCAAAAGACTTGGAAGGCAGGAGAGATGCTTGATGTTTGTTGAATTGAAATGATAACTGTCTTCAAATATTCACAGGCTTGAAATGTGGAACTTGGTTCAGTTTGGCTCCAGAAGACAGACACAGTTGTTGTTGCTTGTCCTTTGTTCTTGAAGAAGACCATGACATCAGAAAGGTGATGCCATGACTGGCAATTGAATTGGATTTGAGTGAAGGAGGGCTTTGCAAAGTCACCAGCCTCACTTTCTCCTCCTTGAGCCATCTGGGTCCTGTGGCCAGATGTAGATCAGGTCCACTGGAGATGGCCCCTGGACAGACACAGTATGACATAGTCGAAAGAACACTGAATCTGAAGACAGATTTGAAAGGGGACTCCTTTGTGCTCCCTTTGTGACTTAGAACAGGCCCCTTCTCCCCAAGTCTTTTTTTCCTCTTCTGTAAAAATAATGAAGTTTAACCAGACAATGTCTAAGGTCCCCTAGAGGGTCAAATTCCATGATCTTCCAAAGTAGTACCAAAGCGCAAAGGTTATATGATGACAGATTTTAACACAACACACAACTTAAGGAAAATATATTAACAAATAGAGCTATCCAAAAGTGGGATTGGGCCATGGGATCTTCTTCATTTTAAGTAGAGGCCAGGTGACTGTTCACTGGGGATACTGCAGAGAGGATCCATGATTTGGGTACTGGTTGGGGGAGATGATTTCTAATGTTGAGTGTCTCTGTTCCCTCTCTCAATAAAGTGTTTATTGAACACCTGTAATATGCCAGGTCCTATGAGGAAGAAGAATAGCTAGCATTGATAATAACACATGTAGTAATAGCTAGCATTTTAAAGTTTATAAAGCACTTTATACAGAATATCTCCTTTGAACCTCAAAAAAAAGTCCGGGAAGAAGGTGCTACTATCATCTCCATTTTATAAATAGAGAAACTGAGGCACACTGGTTAGATGAGTTGCTATGGGTCACATTGCTAGTAACTGTCTGAGACAGGATTTGAACTCAGACCTCCTTGACTCCAGCAGTCTATCTACTAGAAGTTCTGTCCTCGAGGAGTTTACCATTTGAGAAATAATTCCTGTCTATTTTGATGTAGCATTTCTAAGTGCCTGATAAATACCTCACTGTGTTGGGAAAAGAACTCTGGAGTCAGGTAGGTTGCACAGTGGATAGACAACCAGCCCTGGCATCAGGAGGACCTGAGTTCAAATCTGCCTTCAGATACTTACTAGCTATGTGACCTTAGGTAAATCACTCAACCCCCACTTCCTCTTAAAAAAAAAAAAGAATCCTGGCTCTGTCAATTACCTATTATGTGAAATTGGGTTAGAACCAGCTTTGAGAGCTAACTGTTAAATTTTCAGTAGGGCATTTATAGCTCAGAATCAGCAAATGCTACAAATGAGGGTTTGATTAATGTGTTTTTTTAAATTATCTACACTTAAGAAAGTGATGAAGAAAATGTTACCAAGGCAGACTAAACTTAAAAGTGCATTGCATGTATGTTTTCCCCCCTCTGAGGAGCCTATTGTTAAATATTTACCAGCATGCCCCTGCTTCTGGGCTTCAGTTTAGTTTTCTGAAAATGAAGAAGTTAGTAGGATTAGTACTGAAGGTATCTGGTTTAGTTGACCTGATAGTCCTATGTATTTCTCTTGTAATGGGGGTGGTCAAGGAGAACCCCCCCCAATGCTATGTGACCTCTGTAGGTTAGTTCCCATTCATGCACCATGGAATGGCCTCAGCAGATTAAGGGGTAAAGAAGAGGGTTGTCCCATGACTATATATAAATATGCCTTCCACAAAGGGACGGGATTAGCATTTAATTAGCTTTCTAAAACTGGCATTGAGTTGGTATTTACTAAACAGGTAGTTCCTAGTGATCTGATTTTATTGGTAGCAATAAAAAAGAGATGCTATGCCTTCCAAAAAAAAACCCAAATATGAGAGAATTGTACTAACTACTCTCTTAGGAGCTATGCTGCCAAAAATGGTACCAGGATGGGGAGGAGAGGTTAAGGAAGGCTTTTTGAGAAGATAAGACTGGAAACAGGCCTTGAAGGAAGGGAAGCTGAGAGGAGGGAGACTGTCTCCGATATTTTTCTCCTCTAGGTTTTGAGGTATTTATTAATCCTATGACTAAGAATCAAGGCACCTGGGTCCCCTGCGCCTCTGGGACCAAGCCTCTATGGGAACTGTCTCTAACAACCTCTCCCTGTCTCTGTGGCTTTCCTGGGAGTGAATCAGGGCTGGTTCCTAGCAGGGAGCGCCAGTTTCTCCTCCCTTCACACCCTGGCATTTCCTGGGGGCCACCCCTAGTCACTCCTGTGGCCTCCAAGAGCCTGCCCTCTCCCGCCCATTGTTCATGGTGATGTCTTGGATTCTCTGGAGCCTTTCTCCAGCAGCTTTTCCAGAACCCCTCCCCCAAGGGTGCTGCTGAATCTCGGTGTCCAGACTTCCTTCCACAGGCAGCCAAAAGGACCTGAGTTCCTATTCCCTGACTCTCAGTCTCTTGAACCCAACCTAACTCCAGTCTTCTGTCCCATCTTTTCCCTTTATCTGCCCTGCTTGCCCCCTGTGGCCTTTGGATCCTCCCCTCAGGCTAAGTCAGCTGTTGTTCTGGCCTTCCCCCAAACATGCCTGTAAAGGGGTATGGGTTAGAGGGGCTAATTTTTCCTAAATCTTCCTCAGAAGGAAGCTCTTACCTCCTTTCTCTGCCTGTCTCCCTTTTGGTATAGGGAAGTCCTTCCTGCTATCTGGCCTCTAGATCTGAGTTTCTTAACCTGGGTTCCATGAATCTGTTTTTTATTGATAACTATTTTAATAGAATTGGTTTTCTTTGTAATTCTTTCTATTTTATTTTGTGTATGAAAATTTATTCTGAGAAGGGATTCATAGACTTCATCAGACTGCCACACAAATCCATGACCAAAAAAAAAAGTTTAAGAGCCTAGAATTTCAGATTCTGGCATCAGGCAAAAGTCAAGTCAGACCAGATAAGAAGAGGGAACAATTCAGTGGTGAAGGGTCAAAGAGAACAAAAGGCCATAGAGAAGAAAGGGAATGTTTGGGTCCTTTTGGAGAAGAGACAACTCACATTTCTATAGTTCTTTAAGGTCTACAAAGTGCATTTCTCAAAAAAGCCCCATTTTGCAGATGAGGAAACTGAGGTGCAAGATGGATCTGTCCTCTTGATTAGCAAAGGAATGAACTCACCCAGCCCACTACATCTCCCCAGCCCCAAGACAGACTACCCTTCCTATGCCATCTAGTCTATTGCCCTGGCCTTCTCAAAATCATTCCTATCCCCAAGCTCATACCCCACCCACTTCCCATTTCTTTCTTTAAGCACAGTCATCAATACTACCATAGCTTCTGGAAAGTACATATCAGTGCAAACCAAATCCCTTGCCTTAAATGTATAGTCTTCCCCCCAATTAGAATGTTACCTCCAGGAGGGAAGAACTACCTCATTTTTTGGTAGTTGTATTCCTGGCCCTTAGAACAGAGCCTGGAACCTAGAAGGACTTGGTAAGTGCTTTTCATTTCTTTCAGGATTCGGTGATGTAAGTGTCCATGGGCATTCACATCCAGGAAAGTGTCAGAGCTGAGAGACAAATCCAAAAGAGACCTGGGGGCCAGGAGGTTCAAGTCCCGACCCAGAGCAGGATACTAGGCAGGAGTTCCGCCCAAGCATAGAACCACCCATGATCCACAGAGAAGGGCTTGGGAATTTTGGAAAACTGACCCAGGCACCAGCCCTGATGTCACTTCCACCAACCAGAAATTCCCACCTGTTCCCTGCTTCTGGGAAGACAAGGAAAAAAGATCACATTTCTATACTGCTTTAAGACTCATAAAGTACCTTCCTCCCAATAAACCCAGAGAAGCAATAATAACAGCTTGAATTTACATCACATCTTAAGGTTTGCAAAGCACTTTACAAGTTATCTCATTTGCTGAGGTAGGTAGTTCAGACATTAAATCCCATTTGACAGATGAGGAAATTGAGAGAGAGGGGCAGTGACATCAAGCCAGAGCGAGGGCATGGGCCCAGGTCTCCTGACACTCACTCAGCCCCCACACCACCCTCCTTCTTCCTTTAGTCCTTTATTCTAGGCATTTCCCATTTTTCTTAGACATCTGCACCAGGGACCCATCTCCTTCTCCCTCTCTGATCCCTCTCCAGCCCCACTCCAGTCAACTTGATGTAGTGGAGATCTGAAATCGGAAGACATGGATTCAAATCCTGCCTATGCTACTTATTATTTCTGTGACCTTGGGTAAGCCCCTACTTCTCTAGGTTTCAGGTTCCTTATCTGTAAAATGAAGGAACTGGACTAGTTGATCTCTAAGGCCCCACTCCTCCCTAAATCCTATAATCCTTTCAGTCAGGGCTGTCCAAACTTAGGTTATCTTAGGGCTGCATTAAAATAAAATAATTATGCAAGGGCCACACCCAGAATAAAAAATACAGTACACTAATAGAAAGTGGGGGAACACGTGTCATCAACACAGCAGACGAAGTGAGAAAACAAACACAAAACAACAAAGCCACAATACAACAGTATAAAGGTAGGTGCATACTGACTAGTCTGCATTGTACAGCTGGAACGCATCCCACAGATAGATTGAAAATTCCGTGCAATATATTCCGTCCATAATACTTCTTAAAAACACCAAAGAAAATTAACATCGAGATTATTTATTAGTGATGGAATTAAAAAATCTAATACGCATTCCATGCAAATTATTATTTTATTTTTTTGCTCCTGAAAATTAAAACCCACAGGCAGATTGCATAAAATGGCACTACAGGCCACATGCGGCCAGTAGGCTGTATTTTGGACAGCCCTACTTTAAAAGATAGACCCCAGTGAGGCCTCTGGAAAATCTTCCTTCTCAGTGGAAGAGGCCATCCCTCCCCTCCATTCTCACCCCTATCACTCTGGGCCTGGCCTCCTCCCCAGGACTCTTTGTCTGTTCTCCAACTTTTGTTGGGGGGTGGAGAAGCAAAGAGAAGCAAAATGAAGGGAAGGAAGTGACAAAGCCCAAGGTGTGACCCCGAGTCTAGAAACATAGTACCCTAGTCCTACCCTCTCCCTTCTTTTCTCCCCAGCTCCCAGCCCTGGGCTGGGCTAGAATTGAACCCTGAAGGAAGACAGCGGGTGGGGGTGAGCTGGGAGGTCAGGACAGCAGGATTCTCTCCTCACCTCCAGACTCTAGTGAGTCTTGGCCTGCCTCCAGCCCTGCTGTTACTATTAACAAGGAACACAAACACTTCTCTGCCCCAGGGCAGGACCCCTGTGCCCTGAGAGGGGAGATGAGCTGTGAACCTCTTGAGGAGGATCCAGTTATCTCCTTCCAGGAAGTACAGAGGAGAAGCTTTCTTTCTCCAGCAGTATCCTGGTACCCTGACTCCAAAGCTAAAGACAGATGATGTACTGGTATCCTTGAGATCTCAAAGCAGGGAAAAGTGGAAAATCAGACTACCCCGAAGAGAAAACAGGACTGGAAAGGGTAAGATAACCAGGCTTCCTGTTTTATTTACCTCTAGCCCATCAACAGAGACAGGAATTAATTATGTAGTAGGACTTGGGGAAGAGGAGTAAAACATGGGTGTCCCATACCTGGCCATCAGGTAGACAGATGCCAAAACAGGAGAATAAGATGAAGGGTAATAAGCCTATTAGCTCAATCCACATAGGGCTCATAACCACAATCTCATGTTACTCTGGTAATCGCTCTCCAAGATTGGCAGTGCAACTATTATCATCTTCATGTTATAATAACAATGACCAGCAGTGATTGAGAATTGTTTTTATCTTCACCACAACCTGGAAGGCAGGTGCTATTATAATTCACATTCTATAGATGGGGACCTAGAGGCAGAGTGAGTTGCTAAGAGTCATACAGCTAAGAAATGTTTTAGGCCAAATTTGGACTTAGGTCTTCCTGACTCCAGGCCTGAGGTATCTGCTAGAAGAAACTGAGGCCCTTTAGGAACAGGCCACGTAACTAGTAAGTGGCAGAGCTGAGACAAGAGTCCAGGGTCTTCTCTATGCTGTACTAAAGGTTAAAGCATCCCAGATGGACTTCCCAGGGTAGGGGTGGGAAGGGAGTGTGGTGAAGTCAGGGGTTTGTCCTCTTTCTCAGGAAGACTTAGAAAAAATTCTGTCCCCTTCCCCCACACCCCCTCACCCTGCTGGAGCACAATCAGGGAGAGGGTTCTGATGATTTCAGCTGACTTTGGCGATGTGTGTTTGTCTAATGGGTCTGTTTTCAATCTGTCCCCAGCATGTTCTGGGAAGGACACGTGGCTCTGAGGGGACCCTGCCGAGAGGACAAACAGAATGGAGACAGACAGACAACAAGGTCAGGTCTCAGAACTCACTTTCCAGCTGGGGCTAGGAGAGCCAGAGCTCTTGCCTTGTTCTCCTTTAGAGAAGGTTTATCTAGACAGAGCTCAGGGAAGACAAAGCTGGGGGAGAGGGCGACATGCATAAATGGTCCCAGACTGAAGGAGGATTCTCCAGAGATCTGCCTGGGCTCCATTCCATGGAGTGTAGAACAAGAGGAGTACAGATCAGACTTTGAGAAACTTCCAAAAAGTCTGCAGTAAGATACAGGGATGACCAAGTCTCCAAACTACCTGACCCTTAGTTTCCTCATTGGTAAAAGGCGGAGGTGGGGGTGGGGCAGGTCCCATCCAGCTCCACTTTGCAACTCTATGACATTCTAACTCTGATCTAGAATCCTTCACAGGGTCCTAACTCATGCTATCTGTCCCTTGCCTTATAGGGTAACCCCTGCCCAGTCCCCAAAGTCTCTTTCTGCTCTCAGGAAGGACCATAGCAGCACTATTTGCCCCTTCTTGCTGTTCTGTTCAGTCTCCAGCCTTAGTCTCTCCTATTCTCTAACTTCCATCCCTTTCTCACAGCAGAATTAGTCCCTGTGCCCTGTTATTTCTCTTCAGGGTCCTGGGCCCTAAAGACACTCACCATTTCTCTGGCATTTACTTCCACCTGAACTAACACTGATTTAGATGGCTCCAAGCCCTAGCTCTGCCCTAACCTGCTGTGAAACCTAGGGTAGATCACCTCACCTCAGTTTCATCATCTGTAAAGTGGAGGTGGGGGTAGAGAAGCCAAACTAGATGGTCTCTCTAAGGTCCCATGCAACTCTGACTATCTGCAGCCTCTGAATCTCTGAACCCTGTGTACCAGATTCTTGACTTAAATCTTCCAAAGCATCCTCCTGGAGTAAGAGTGAGAACAATTGAAATCAGAGATAGAGGGGAGGGTCTGAAATGGAGGAAGGCTACAATTCCTAGGTGGTCCCTCATACTTCCCATTCTCCTGTAGCAGGTGAGCCCTGCCTAACCAGAAGGGGGAGAAGGGGGAAGGGGAGAGTGCGAAGAAAGAAGGGAGCTGGGGTTTGTGGAGAGGGGTGGGGTGGAGAGAGAATTGGGCTTCATGCAAAGCCATTTGATGAAACCTAAGAAAGTGATAATTATCCAGAAGTATTTTCCTAGGATCCAGAAGCTGCTGGTGGAAAATATTCGTCTTGCAGAAGGGGGTAGGGAGGTAGGAATAGAGCAGGAGAGAGAGAAGGCAGGATAGCTAAGGATAGAGGTATGAAGGGAGTCTGGAATGGGCACAGGATGCCTGGGTCCCTGAAGAGAATTGGGAATCAGGGAGGACAGATGGCTCAGTCGTAAGAAGGAAAAGGGACCCCAAGCTCAGTCATGCATAATTTTAATTGGATGGAAGAAGGGACTAGGGATAGCTGGGAGCCACCTACTCCCTCATCGAGAACCTCCTAGGGACTGGATTGCTATCCATCAGAGGGAAAAGGCTGAGACCCACATAAAAGAATATAAAAGGGACTGGTGCCAGGCAGACCCAGGCATCTAGCTCCATGAGGAATTTTCCCAGGTATGACCTCCAGGGATGCAGACAGCCAATCAGGCCTCAGCTGACCCCATCTCTATCCAAACCAAGAAATTAATTTCACCCTTCCCAGGGTTTTGAGTCATTGGGGTGGGGGACTGATGGGATGATTCCCAGGAAACTTAAGCAGAATTCTGGTGTACAACTCCTCATACCTTCTCTCCCTGGGAGAATTCTGATATCTATCATTCTCCTTTCCTTCTCTAGGGACCCATATATCCGGCACACCACAGTTTGGAGGGGAGGAACTGAGGCATCTCCCACCCCATCTCCCAAGACTTCAACAATTTCCTCAACCCTCGCCCTCACTCGGGGTGGGGGGGACTGGCAGGAAACGACCCAGGCATCAAGCATCTCCCCCCACCCCGTCACTTGCCCCCTTCTAGGGGTGTCTCTAAGTGTCTGGCATTTCCCCTCTCCCCAGGGCCCCGTTCTTATTCTGACCACCCAGGGCTAATCCCAGAGCCTTTCTCACCCAACGCCTTAAGCAAGTCCTCAAAGTTTTCTGAACGGGTGATCTTCCAGTTCCCCGAGAAGTTGGACATCTTGGCAGAAGTGGGTAAACTTTCCCCTAGAAATAGGGCTTGGAAAACTGGAAGCTCCCGAAGACACCTCCTCCTCCTTCCCACCACAGGATCTCTAAGCACCACGAGCGAAGGAGACAATCACAGCGAAGCCCCAAAGCCGGGAAAGGGATCCGGCTTGGGCTCCTTTTATAAGGACCACTGGCCCCGCCCCGGCTCCTCGGCCTCCTCCCTCCGCTCCGCCCCACCCCATCCTCTCTCCACCTGGCGGGGCCCGGCTCCCCTTCGCTAGCAGCAGGGACTTGGAGATGCCAACTCCCAATCCCCATCCCCAGAGATCTGGGCCGAGCTTTTCCCCCTCCCCCACAACGTGCATCCCTTCTCCTCATGTAACCTGGGTCCGGGCCGTGGAGGGAAGGGGAGAAGAGGTTCTGGACTACTTTTAGGGTTTCAGGGAAAGAGGGGGAAGGGATGCCTGGGTCCTCTTTTTTCAGTGAATGGGACAGCTAGACTGGGAGGATACACTCGGTGGGCACAGGGAAAGCCAAGAAGCCGATGGTGGAGGAGGGGGACAGGACAGAATTGGAAAGCCAAATTCCTGGACCCCTCAGGCCCTAGTTTCCCTTTCTCCTCTTATCCAGGGTTCCACCTTGGAACTCTACTTCTTTCCACCCCTTCCTCTCTCCACACACTCCCCACCCTCTTTCAGCCCGCGCTTCGGCCAAATCCTTCAGGTGAGCCTCGGTACTCTGATTCTGATAGATTTCCAAGCGCTCCTAAGGCTGTGGTCCGTGCCTACTGTAGTGGAGTGGTAAGGGCACTGAGGGTAAGGGCATCCATAGATCAAACTATCTTTGTACTGTAGGGGGAGAGAAAGGGAGAGCAGACCAGAGGTTTAGAGGGGACTGGATGCCCAAGCACCTTCACCACATTTAAATGGGATGGATCCAGACATTCTGCTTCTCAGCACATCATTGGGGAATGGGAAGGGGAAAGAGGCCAGTCCTTGGGTCAGAAAGGTCAGGACAACAGGTGAGGCACTGGCGCCCCCTGCTGGAAGCGATTAGGAAGTGTTGGGAACGTCCAGGGGGTTAACCAGACACCTGAGTTCCCCATCCCCCCCTCACCCACTTTGGCGGCTAAGGGCCGAGCGCCTCTCCCTAGCTGTATACTTAAAAGACATTAAAGGGCTAATAAAGAATCTGAAAGAAGGAGGTTTGAAGGCCAGAGGTCATAGCCAATCACTTGACACAGTCCCTTTAATAAAAAGAACTTTTTTTTTTCTGCCTTGGCCTAGGAAGAGAGGGGCCCAGGGGGCAGAGGAGGAAGCGAGGAGGAGAAAAGGGGGAGGGGAAAACTCTGCTGAAAAACCACCTAGGGAGAGGCAGAAGGCTGAAGCACCGGACTCCTGAGTCCCCGTGGAGGAGATTGGGCGCGGGAGGAAGGCTACCTGGGTGTCCGCCTGAGGGGAAGTTGGGAATAGGAGGAGGTCTGGATCCCCTGGGGAATAGAGAAGGTCCCAGGGAAGGACAGCCCTGGGCTCCGGGAGGGAGAGGCGGATGCTAGGGTTGGATTACAGGGGGGAGGGATCCTGTGGGGAGGGGCTCAGGTATCACTTTTCTGGGCAGTTATAGCAGCGGAAGAAGTGGGAACTGTTTTGGGAGCAGCTTTGAAGTCTGGAGATCAAAGCAGTTGGGGAGTGGGGGAGACACCCAGCAGTCTCTAGCCAGTAGTCTCAGGCCCTCCGGGGGCTGTCATGTCAAAGATTCCGACATCCACCCATTGGAAGAGAGGCACCAAGACAGAAGGAAAGATGGAGAGACAGAGAGGGGAGGAGGCAGAGGAGGTGGGGAGGAGGACAGAAAGAAGGAAGAGAAAGAGGGAAGAGGGGAGGAGAAATGGAGGACAGCGAAAGAGACAAAGATGGGTAAAGCAAGACAGAGAGGGAGACAAAGGGAGAAAGGAGGGAGGAGAGAAAGATCGGAGTACAAAGGGAGAGGAAGAGATTCAGACTCTCTATAGCGGGGTAGAGGGGGAGAGATAAAGGGGGAGAAAGGGACAGAAAGAAACAGGGAGAGGGAAATGAGGGTGAGAAGGAGCGAGACTGGGGAAAAGAAACGGAGACAATGCACAGAACAGAGAACGAGGGCCAGAAGGAGAGAAAAAGGAAGAACAAAGAGATAGCTTCGGAGATAGGTGAGCAGAGGTAGGCACGCACTGACGCTCACCCCCACCCCCACCCCCCACCGCCCCTCCCTACTTCTCTGCCATCTCCCTCACTCCCTCCCTGGGATCTCAGCTGAGAGAGAGGCTGCTGGGCTGAGCGGGCCTCGCCTTGGAAAATCTTGTGCATATGTCCCCCTCGCTCCCTCCCCAACTCCCCCTTCCCCCGGCCCCAGATCCCCAGCTCCCGCCAGCTCAACTCATTCCAAAGGCTCTGATGGAAAACTCAGTCCGAGTCCCGCCTTCGAGGAATTCTGCACCCCTCCCCACCACTCCCGCCCCAACCCAGTCAGTAGTGTGGAGGGAGCTGGGCTGGGGGATGGTACAGTATAGGAAACAGGTTTTCCAGATCTCCAAGCACTTAACCACATGAACAAGGACGTGGGTCCCTGGGATTAAGGGCTGCAGGAAAGGCTTCGAATGGTGGGATCAACTGAGCAGCAAGGGGAAAGGGATGGGAGTTGGGAGGAGCATAGCAGAGAAGAGAAGGCTTTGGGGGGAGGAGGAAGAGGACGCTTGTGCAAAACAGCCAACGTGTCGATCCAGGAATGTGAAAGGGACCACAGAGCAATGGAGGAGAGAGCTAGAGGTTTGGGGGAAGTTCTGCTGGTGGATTCTTTTCAAGAAAAGAACGGTAAAAGAAAGATGATGCTGAGCTGATCTTTCCACAAAGGGATGGTGGTTAGACAGAAAGGATTTCTCAATGGGGCCATTATCAACAGAATTCATTAAGTAAGAGTACAGGCAGAGCCCTGAATGCTCTTTTTAGTTGTGACCACAGGCAAGTAAGTTCCTTCCCTTGTCTGAGCCTCAGTCTTCTCCCCTGTAAAATAAAATGATGGGGTCTGAGCCTTAGTTTCCTCCCCCGTAAAAATGATAGGATTGTAAAATCCTACCGTCTTTGAGAAAGCCAGGAGTGACAAAAGAAATTCAAGAGGTAGAGTACAAAACCAAAGTTAGTCCTGACTCCTAGGGCCCTAAAAATCTCCAGAAAATAGTCAAGTGACCCAACATCACAAAGATACATGAAGGGCCAGTGAATTCCAGGCAAAGGATTTAAAGCTAGAAAAGATTTAGAAATGGAGACCAACCTGCCTCCTTTTCCAAGAAAGGCTGAGAGGGGAAATGATTAGCCCAAGGTGAAGGAGCATAGCCAGGGACTGAACCCAGTTCTTCTGATAAAGGGATCTTTCCCCTATACTACACTCCCATCAGAAGGAGCCCTAGATCAGAAGCCAGGAACCCCAGGCCAGCTACTGGGTCACTTTGGATAAGTCACCTTCCTTCTCTGGCCATGCTGGAGTGGCTCAGAGTCAGAAGGACTTGGATTTGAATACTAGCTGTGCAACTGTGCACCTCACTTTCTTCTAACAAAAGATATAGGCTGCTTCCTATTCTTCCTGGAAATGTTCCAGCCTGTTTTGCAGTCCTGCAGTGTCTCTTCCCCAGACCCTGTCCCCTCTTTGTGTATCTCCAGTCGTTGCTGCTCTCCCCTAAATTCCCCATATCCCTTTTGAGTGCCGCCATGGCCCCTTGCCCCTCTTCCCCAGTGTCCCCAGCCCTTTTCCTTCTCACCCAGTTCCAGTACCCTCCATTCTTCCCCAGTGTCCCTCAACTCCTGTTCCTCTTCCCCAATCTTTCCCCTTTCCCCTAATGTCCCCTTCCAGCTCCCTTCTTTCTTTTTTGGTGTATCTCCAGTTCCCTCCCCTGGCTAGCTTGGTCATGGGAATATAGGAGAAACCTATATGGGTTTTCTCTACTTTTGCCAAAGTATTAACCATCTAGCTAACTGGGGTGAGGGTAGCTCTTGAGACACAGTGCTCTCCCAGAATGCTCCCCACTCTGAAGACCAACCCAACCTAAAATCCATTCCAGACAGATTAGGAGAAAATGGCCTGATAATACAATAGGAGAGATGGGAGAGGGGACTCTTCAGAGATGACCCCCATCTTTCCCTGCTCCAGCCCCTCCACAGACTCCCCAGCTTGGGGAGGGGTTTTCTGGTGAGGAGACAAGGGGCAGCACAATCTGGGGCTGGGGGACAGGAAGGCTTAGACTCCCCAAATCCTGCCTCTGCCTTGCCAGGCCCAGATTTCCAAAAGAGACAGGAGTAAGACAAAGGGAAGTCAGGCTGGGAGGGGAATTCTTTCCAGATGTGAGAGTCTGCGGTTTGGCCCGCTCCAGGGCCTAATCTTCTGCACAGAGGGGGCCGTTTTGCCTGCCGGGAGGGGATCCGACCAGACTAGCAGGGTCAGGAGGTGGGAAAGCCAGGACCTATTCGTTCACCCTTTCCATCCTCTCCCCTTCCTGGGGGGGTGAGAGTACCTTAGGGAAAGGGATTAGGGACAGGGAGACTCTGGGGGAGAATGGCAAGAGATTAGGGTCACCAGGGGAGAGAGGAAGGGAATGGGGGACTCTGAATGATACGGGCAGGGCCTAGGGGACACAGAGATAGGGGAAGGAATTTGGGAAAACTGAGAGAAAGGCACAAGAGCTGGAGGACCCAAAGAAGAAGGGAAAAAGGCTGGGGAAGAGGGGAGGAGCTAGGAGGCACTGAAAAGTGAAGAAGGAGACTAGAGGGCACTAGGGGAGAACAAAGAGACCAGAGTGAATTTAGAAAAGGGAGGAAGCCAGGGTGGGGGGTGGTACTCGAGGAGAGGGAGACAGAGGCTGAAAGACATTGGGGGGAGAAGGGAAGGGGCTGAGGTGAATTAGAAAAGAGAGATGGGGTTGGAGGACACTGATGGAGAGGGTCAGGGGCTGAAAGATCCCAAGAAAAAGGGAAAAGATGGAAATGACTCTGAAGAGAGGGAAAGACACTGAAAAGGTCACTAGGGGAAGTGGAAGAGACCGGAGGGTGGAGGCTAGGGCTGAGGGAGAGCAGCAGGAGCTAGAAGAACCAAGGGAAAAGGGCTGTGGCTAGGGGACACTCAGAAGAGGGTAAGAGATTGGTGGTGGAGTAGAGGGTATGACCAGGGGACAAAAGAGGCAGTGGCTAGGGACACTGAGGAAAGGATGGGGTAGGGAGGAACCCCATCCAGCATCGGTCACACTGAGTCTACAAACAACTGGCTTTAATTTCCCACTGGGATCAAAAACGGGAAGGAATTTCCCAAAGTTGCTGGCCTTTTAATTATGACCAAATCAGCAACAGATTTGCCCCTGGAGCCCCATGCCCTGGCCCCCTCCCTCTGAAGGAAGCCTTCATCACAGGCTTCCCCAGAAGAGGAGGCAAAACTCCTAGGTTCTTAAAGAGGGAGAGGCCTAAGGAAAGAAAAAGTCTTGGGGATTTATTCTCACTAAGATCAATGATGTTGATATGGCAGCAGGAGAGATCAAGGTTGAACAATAGAAAGGTCTTCCTGATAATTAAGGTTAGGTGACAGTAATTGAGGGCTGAATTTTTTGCAGAAGAGTTTCCCTTCTTTTGCACCTCTTCTGCTTTCCTGGGAGATGCAGGGGTTGACATTTAGTTGGGAGGCCTTGGGGCACTTGGCCCAATGGCCAGGGAGGGAGCTGATGACCTCTGTAGGGTGTGAGTCAAGAATCATGAGCTCTCAAGCAGGGATGGAGGGTGGTGGTGTTTGAGCCAAATTCAACATCTTGCAGAACTGCCTCACCCTAAGCATTGTTATGACATCTGCTGGGTCAGAGGGTTTGTTTGCCTGGGCGTCACTGAGAAATGGAACCCAAGCTCAGGCCTGTTCACCTGGGTCCTCTGCCTCTCATAGAGGGTTAAGAAGAACAGGGATAGGCAGGGCAGTGGATTCTAGTGGACGAGAGAGGGAGGAGAAATAAAGACAGTGTGTGTGGGTGTGGGTGTGTGCATGGGTGTGTTTCAAAGCTAGGAGGTAGGACACCTGGGTCTGAGGAGAGGGCAAAAGGAGACAGAAACAGGAAGAAAGAAGGGGAAGTGTCTTCCAACTGACTTTGTTGCCTCGTCTTCCCCTGTCTTGAATCCATCTTTCACAATGGCTACATGAATCAATCTGCCTATGGTAGAGATTTCCCTATTCAAAACACTCTAGTGGCTTCCCACAAACTTCTTACCTTAGTATTTAATGTCCCTCTCCATCCTTGCTTTGTTGCACTCTCCACACTCTCCATTGTAACCCAACTGAACACACACACACACACACACACACGCACACCTCTTTGCACAGAACATTCCTCCCACCCAGAACATGGCCCCATCTCCTGTTCATAGGAAACTAGGGTTTGAAGCCAGAAGGAGCCTTTGAGATCATTTAGTTCAGCTCCTTCATTTTATAGAAAAGAAAGTTGAGCCTTGGAGAGGTCGGGAACTTTGCCCAAGGTTACTCAGCCAGTGAGGAGCAAAGCTGAAATTCAAACCCAGATCTTGACTCCAAAGCCAAAGGCTTTTTTTTTTTATATCCTCTTCCTTCCAGCTCACCACTCCTCCTTGGGGAAGTCTTCTCTGATCCTCCCCAGCTAAAATTAACCTCCTGCCTCCTCAAATGTTCCTACAGAATGTCATCTTGGCTTCTCCTATAGGCCTGCCACACCGTCCTACATTTATGCTGCTGTAGGATACTTATTTGTTTACATATTGTTGTTCTCTTTAGTGGGGTGCAAGCTCTTTGAGGCCATGTAGCCCAATTCTGTCATCTTTGGTTGTGTTTTTAGCACCTAATACAGTGCTCTGAACTCAGAGACAAAGATTGGTACTACACCTGTAATTTCAGTGCTAAGAACTCCCTGATGAGAAAATTCTACCAATGCAACTTCTGGTCCTAGAGAGTTGTCCAGAGCACTAAATAGTGATTGGGGGTCGGGGGGCGAGGTCACAGAGCCAGTGTGTCAGATGTCAGACTAGAACTCAGGTCTTCCTGGCTGAGGCCAGCACTCATCCTCTATGCCTCAGCTGTTCCTCAACAGGTAAAGGGCATTAAATAAGGGCTTGGTGAATGAAAGAATGAAGTAATGAAAGGCAAGACAACTGAATCACCTTCTCTCATTCCCAACTACAGAGAAACAGATTGCGACTTCTTGTGTGGCCCTTCTTTATCTCCAGGAACACTAACCTAAAAGGCTTGATGAGGAGCACTGTTTCTGGAGTCCAGGACCCAGGTTCAAAACCTGACTCTGCTACTTCCTACTTTTGCCATCTCAGACAAATCGCTTCAGCTTTCCACATCTCTGTTTCCTCATCTGTAAAATGAAGGGGTTGGATTATGTGATCTCCACAGCCCCTACCTTCTCCAAATCTATGACGTTATGACTCTGTTATCCTTGGGTTCAGTGTCTCAATCCTATTTCAAGTTCAGATAGCAGATCTCTTACTGCCCAAGGAGACCGCTGTTGTGGGAAGGGGGTGGAAGTTAGGCTACAAGATTTTCCCAGTGGGTATCTGGGAAAAGAGAAGCCTCTGGGGAAGCAGAGCTGGATTAGGAGAAAGGCTACCTGCTGCTGAGGAAAAGGTCTCCATAATGGCTTTACCAGGAAACCTTGGGATCTGAAAGATGGTTTTCCTTGAGAGATGTGGCTGGGAGGAATCAGGAGATGGAGGGCAAGAAGAGATGGGATTGAAGGTAGACAGAGAGAAAAGAGCCTGCCCCATTCCTGGGCTGGGATCCTGCATTTGTTGTTCTTGGCCCTGCCTGCCCAGTTCCCAGCTCCAGCTGCCAACAACTCTCCCCAGGGCTGGGCTGGGCTAGGCTAACTTAAGGGAGGAGGTGGGAACTCTTGGGCTGGGAGGTCAAGATGCCTGGGTTCTTGTTCAAACTGGGAAGAAGCACCTAATCCTGACCCTGCTTTCTTGTCAATCAGGGGAGAGCAGGACGATTGAGTGCTTGGAGATTTCTGGAGGGAGGTGAGTCCTGTCCATTTATCTCCATTTTTGTCTCTTCTCCTGACACTAGTGTCTTGGTCTTTTTACCCCTGTTCATGAACCTGTCTTCCTTCAGCACTCCAGTCCCTTCCATCCCATTCAGCACCCTCTTCTTCCACTCTAAAGAGATACAGGTTAGACTTTTCCCATTGTTGCCCCTGGAAAAAACTCAATCCTGCAGGAGATAGTAAAGATCTCTTAAGGTAGAAGAAAAGAGGGGACCTTAGGGGTAGGTAGTAAGGCAGTCATTTGGGAACAAGGGAGGCAGCTGCCAGCATCTGGTGCTGGGAAGGTCCCAACTTGACTGTGGCCAGCTGCAGCCTCCAAAGTGACCCTCCCCCTCTCCCCCAGGGCATTAAGGGCCGGATGATGAAGTTAGTCAGTTCTGTGACCTGTAGTTAAACTCCTCTCTGTTTTTATGATTCAATTACCCAGGGGCCCCTGCACCCCTTCACAATCTTTATCCCAGTGCCTACTCTTTTAGTTCCTATGCTGCCCCTTAACCCCAGGCAGCCTGGGTGGGAGGGGTTGGGGTACACAGGGAGGCCAGGGGCCTGGGTTAAGAAGTCTCTTTGAGGGGCATCAGAGAGGGGAAGCCCAGAGCCCTAGGAAAAGATAAACAGCCAATAGTCTAACCTCCATCCCTCCTGCTGCTTTTGGCCAGCTGTAACTTTTCCTATTTGACTAAAGGAGGCAGAGTTCCCCTGTCTGCATTCCCCATCTCCATTGGTCTCCCCCCACCTTCCCCACCAGAAAAACCTAGGAGGCCCCTAGGGAGAGAGGGAGAAGATCAAAGTCAGATTCAGAGGAGGAGGGAAAGAGGGGAGGTCATCTCTCTCCTCCCCGGGCCATAGGAGGGCAGAGAACAAGAGCAGGCCTCCCAGGCTCAGGGGCCCAGAAAAGATCAAAGAGGACTGGGAATGAGGGGAGGGAAGAGGGGCTGGGGGTCCTGTAGGAGAGGATACTAAGAGGGATACAGGGCTAGTCTCGGAGCAGGGACGGGGGAGCACAAAAGGAAGTTCTTAAGTTCTTTCTCCACAGGGGTTGGCAGAAGCGCATAAAGCACTTGAGGGATAGAGGTCAGATTGAAGGAATGTCTACTAATCAATAATAATAAGAGCTAGCATTTATAGGAGGCCTCGGACGCTAGCTGTGTGACCCTGGACAAGTCACTTAACCCTGTTGGTTTCAGTTTCCTCATCCATCAAATGGCTTGGAGAAGGAAATGATGAACTGCTTCAGTGTCTTTGCCCAAAAAAACCCAAATGGGGTCACAAAGAGTTGGACACGATTGAAACAATTCAACAACAACAACGAAGCTATCTGTCTCAGATCATTCTCACAAGCTCCCTGTGAGGTGTTTTTATCTGTTTCACAGGTGAGGAAACTGAGGCTGAGAGAATAAAGTGACCTGTCCAGGGTCTCATAGTTGGAGTCTGTGACAGGATTCAAACTCAGGTCCTCCTGACTCCGGGTCCAATGCCCTATCCATGGTGCTACTGCCTCTGCCTAGAAGCGAGATGAAACTAGAATGAACAATGAAGTTTCCCCAAAGTCTCTGTTTCTTGTTTTCCTGGCCTCTCTTCAAAACAGCTGCTTCTCCCTCATGGCGATTGGACTCAGAACCCAGGTGGGAGCCTCTCTGGGATTCCTTCCATAGTAGGACCGGGAAGGGGACTGATGACTGTAAGACATGAAGATAGAGAGAAGGGAAGAAAGAACCCTCAGCTCCAGCCTGGCCCCAGATATAGGACTGGGGTTCACAGGACTTAGGGCTGGAAGGAACTTTAGAGATCATCCAACCCTCTCATTTTATAGATGAGGAAACTGGGGCCTAGAAGAGGGAAAGTGATTTGCCTGAGGTCAAAAAATAGTAACAGGCCTTAGGACTGCAAATCTAGGGCTCTTCCCACTATATCATGCTCTCTCATCATTACCTATGCCACATAAAAACAAAGAATTGGGTTGCAGAAAATACTCATGTGGTTATAGAATTGGACACAAGTCCAGCTCAGACGCCCCCACCATCCCCAGCCTAACCCCTACTTTCACCCTATCTTGGGCATAATCTAGAATCTAGGACCCTATCCCGATACCTGAACCTCCACCTAATTTGGCTCTGTCCTTGCAGTGACCTTTCCTCATACATTCCCATGTGTTATGCAGGGCCAGAGAGATGGGGGAGAGGGATAAGAAAAATGGGGAACTGGCCTGAACCTGACCCCAGGGCCCTAACTGGTGGCAAGATGGAAATGGGAAAAAGATGTGGGAAGCAGGAGGCTCTGATTTTTCCTCCTTAATGGGGGAATGGGGGTCTGGATACACTCAGCTGTCAAGGGAGCTGAAAAAGACAGCCACCACCTACTGTGTCTAACTGCTGCCCTGTTCCCAGCCCCCTCTCTGCTTTTCCACTGTCCCCTCAGCCCCCTTTCTCCTAGTTTGTCCCTCCTAACTCCTACCTTTCTTCCTCGGTCTCCCCAAACCTTTTTCCCTCATAATTCCCTCAGTCTCTTCCCCCAACTTCCCTCCTGCCATCAAGCTCCTGGACTCTGCCCCATCCATGTCATCCCAAGCCTTTACCCTTCTCTTCCAGTATCTCTCAACCCTTTCTCCAATTTTCTGAAGGGGAGGGGGTGTGATTCCTGAATGTTACCAGGCCCATTATAGAGGGTACATGTAAATTGTCTAATCCTCTCCTCCACCTCAACAAACACCCCCCACTCAAAACACAGATCATTCTGTCTCCTTTCACCAAGGAAAAGGGAGACATCCGGACTGTAGCTTTGGGATCCGCAGGGACGTGTCGCTGGGGATCAAAGGAGCCAGCAGCTCCTGGATTTCACAGCTGCCAGTCTCCCAGCCATGGTCTCACGCCTCCTAAATCTTAAAGCCTTCAGATTCCAGATAATCCAAGTTTCAAGTTAGTCCTCTGAGAGCCCCAACACAAAGGGCTACATCCTGGCCACTGGGTCCAGTGAGTGATCAATCTCCTCTGAAATCCTTATCACTTAACAACTATATCATTTATTCAGATATTTCATATTTCACCTCATGTGAACTGTTACCTGTTGGCAAGTCTAGTCTCTTTAGACCCGTGGTCTAAAAGAACCTGGGATCTGTAAACTTAGTTTTAAAAAAAAAATGCTTAGTAATTATATTGAAATACAATTGGTTCCTTTTGCATTTTATTTGTAATTGGTTTCCTATGTGTTCTATTTAATGCATTTAAAAATATAATTCTGAGATAGGGTCCACAGCCTTAATCAGACTGCCAAAGGGGTCCATGACACAATATGGTCAAGAGAGCCACACTTAAGACTGTCATCCTTCTCCTTAACCTCCCGTATTTTGCAGTGATAGGTGGAGCAGGTTCTCAAACCTCTTAAAACTGACTCTGCAACGGGGAGTCCCAGGGTGAAAGTCCCACGGAGACAAAGCATTGTGTAGTAGAAAGGATGGAGTAGACAGTGGGGATTGGCTTGGGGTGTTCCCAATGCTTAACTAGTGCTTTGCATTTATTAGGCACTTTGTTGGCTTTAATTTGGAGTCAGAAAACCTGGTTCAAATCTTAGCTTTGCCATTGTCTGACCTTGGGCACATTTCTTTTCTCTGGGTTTTAGTTTCCTCACTTTCAAAAAAAGAGGAGGGTACTAGATTAAGTGAACTCATTGCTTCCAGGCCTGACGTCACGTGATCCTGTGAATACCCTACACACCAATCCCCACCAAACTACTTCAAGAGCCCTCCCCCAAAAGCATTTGCTTCAGAACTCTGGCATCCCCCTTTACACATCTCCCCCCACCGTCCACCCAGCTACTTCTGTCTAGGGCTGTCTGGCTTATCTTGCCATTGTCTCTGCTCTGGGTGTAGGCTCCATCTTCCCCACTCCACAAAGGGCTGGGGCCGTCTTTCTCTTTGGGATCACTTGGCCTGTTTCATTTGGATACCTTTCCTGGAGTTCTTCTAAACAAGCAACAGAACAAGGTTCCTGGCTGTGAAGGGCATTCCTTTAGGAACCATCCATCCAGTATGGGGTGTAGGATGGGTGTCTTCAGATGAAGGGGAGGCCAGACCAACGGGATAACCATTTGTAAGGGACAAGATATTCATTCTCTGAAGCCTCTTCCAATGCCCGATCCTCAGATTCTGCGAGAAAGTGTCGCTGCACTCACACATAAATCTTGGACAAGTTACCTCAACAGTAGTAACTCACATTTAAGTGTTTGAAGGTGAATAAGAGGAGAGTGGAACCATATCTTTTTACCTGTAGTACCTGGTTCAGTGCCTCACACCCAATAGGTGCTTAATAAATGTTGAACTGAATTGTTTCACAGCTCCATGAGGAGGGCAGTACACTTATTAGTCCCATTTTATAGATGAGGAAACTGAGCCTCGGTGAAGTTAACTTATGTTTATCGCCACATGAAGTCACAAAGTATTTTTATCCCATTTGATCCTCATAACAATGCTGTGAGATAGGTGATGCAGGAGAAATAAACCCCATTTAAAAGGAAAACCAAGGCTTGGAGTTTAAGTTCAAAATCACACCTAATAGTAGTGCTAGGGCTCAAAATTGCTACTTGAATTAGTGTTGAGCCTTCCCTTGCATCTCAATGCTCCAGCTGGACATACAATCAGACTGTTAAAACTGGAGACAGGGCCTTAGATATTATCTAATTCAGCCTCCTGTTCCGTTTACAGATGAGAAAAACAGGGCCAAGATAGGTCATTGGAGCAGACTTTTGAGTGGGAAGGGCCTCTTGGGTATTACTGAAGCATGGAGGGAAGGAATGGAACTTATAACTATACTTCAGCTCAATATTTATTAAGAAAACACTGTCTACCAAGCAGTTAGGTGCTAGAATGACCGGCTGTGTTGTAGAGGGGAGATGACACAAACGAGCAGACCACAAGATAATACATGGGTATTTAAAGTAGACAAGTATAGATGAGGTGTAAACAAACTGTTATGTGAAAACTAAGGGAGGGGGAGTTTTTACTTGAAGGGAGAGAGAGGAAGATGGGGAAGGCTTCCTAGAGGTGGCATTTAAATTAGGCTTCAAATAGGAATTCAACTGGGGTGTGGTGGGTGAGGACAATACAAGCAGAGGTAATATAGTGAAAAAAAGGCAGTCAGAAAACTCTCCTGGGGAGGGTGAATAGTTTGGTTTGGCTGTAGACGGAAGGGGGAGGATTGGGAAGGCTCTGAAGCCTTTGAACTTTGCTCAAGCATATAAGCACTCATTAGATACTATGTCTGAGGCATGTGCTGGTGCTGTGAGTACAAAGACAAAAATGAAAGGCCTTCCCTTTAAGGAACTTAAATTTCATCTCAAGAAAAAACAAGGATGCAAATAAGTACATACAAGATCTATAGAAAATAAATAAAGGTAGATAAGAGGTGATTTTTGGAGAGGGAGCACTAGTCGCTGGGAGGGTTAGGAAAGGTCTTGACACAGACAGTGGTGCAAAGCTGTGTTCAGAAGGAAGCTCAAGAGGTGGAGACAAAGGAGGGCATCTGAGGCTCAGAACAGCCTCTGCAAACATATGGAGATGGAAGATGACAGGCATGAGGATTGGCAAGCAGTTGTCACTTCAGAAGGACCATAGAGGATGTGATGGCAGTAATGTGCTATCAGCCTGGAAAGACACGTTGAGTCAGACAGGGAAGGGCTTTACACATCAGAGTTTATATTTGATCCTAGAAGCAATTGGGAACAATAGGACCTTCTTGAGCAAAGGAGTAGCATAGTCAGACCAGAGCTTCAGGAGTGTACTTTGGCAGCTGTGTAGAGTCAGGACTGGAGACAGGAAAGACTGGAGGCAAGGTTCAGATGAAGCAGGGTAACACAGTAGGGCGAGCTAGAGGTCATGAGTGTTTGGACTAGGAAGCAGGCAACGGGGAGTCACTGATGGCTGATATGAACACTTCTATGTATACGGAAGTTTTATTCTGGCCCAACTCTGAAGGATAGTTTGAGGTACGGAAGAGAGCAGAAGTGAGATGATGTGATACAAGGCTATTAGTATGGTCTACACGGGTGGGAATGAGGGCTTTTATGGGGGAGAGGGGTTGGAGGGAGGTTGCAATAAATAGGAATCAGAGGTGGAAGATAAGATGTGATAATATTAAATATTGGCAAACGCTTGCTGGTTGGATTGTATTGGAAGTGAGAAAGACACAGAGCTGCCAAGTTGATTTTTTTTTTGCCCAACTTATCTTCTTAAAGGTCTGCCTATGTCATTCCTTTGCTCAAGAAGTTTCTGTGGCTCCCAATTACCTACAGCAAAAAACATCAACTTTCCCAGTTTACATTTAAAGCCCTAGTCAGTCTAATTCATTCTTTCATGTGTGTCATGATTACTTGTTCCTTGCACAGACAGGACATTCTACCTCCCACTTGTGCCTCTGCAAAGACCATTCCCTGGGCACCTTCCTCTTTACTGTCACCTCTTGGAATCCATGATTTCCTTCAAGGCTCAGCTTAAGCCATGCCCTGCCCTCAAATGCCCTTGACCCCTGGAAATTACGTTAGATGTATTTGACATATACGTTGTAGAGATTTTGTCTATGTCCTTTCTCCTCAATTAAATGTACATTCCTCGAGAACAGATATTTCATTTTTGTCTCTATCCTCAGTGCCTCAGTGTCCTGTGATGGGTCCTTTATAAATACTTACTGAATAAATTCAATTCCATAAACATTAAAGTCTTTCTATGTACAAGGTATGTTGCTGGGTGTTGATGCAAAGATGAAAAGACAACACAGTCCCTGCCCTCAAGGGGCTGAGACATGTAGACAAACGGGGAAGAAATATATACAAGTAGCTGATGAGTGGGAAGGGATGCTCAGAGCCTCCTGAAAAACTCAGCAACAGAAGAATCGCTCCTGACCAGTGGGTAGCAGGAAAGGCTTCGTGGAACAGGTGACACTGGGGCTATGCCTTGAAGGAAGAGAAAGATATTAATCCAAGGCAATGGGGAGACCATGGAGGTACAGAGAAGCAGGGGACATAACAGCTAGCCAGTAGTCCCTTTTGGCTGAAGTGTCGAGCATGTGGAAGGGAACACCAAGAAATAAAGCTTCAGACTGTGAAGGGTCTTAGATTCCAGGCTAGGGAGCTTTACTTTATTCTATGAGCTAAGGCATCACTGCCAAGTTTCTGGTTAGGTATAACATGGTCAGACCTGTGCCTCAGGGTAATTTTTGGTAGCTGTGTGAAGGATAGTCTGAAAAAGGAAGATACAAGAGGCTAGGAGATGATTTAACTAGACATCAGTAGACATCTAATCAAGAGGTTCTGAGGTTCTGAACTAAGGTGGTAGTCATGTGAGTAGAGAAAAGCATCTAAAATACAAGATGAGGAGAGAGAATAGATATGTCTTGGCTACTGATTAGATAGGAGGAAGGAGAAGAGTCACAGATGACTGAGGTTTTCAGTCTGGAAGGGTGGCAAAGGAAAGCTAGGAATGCACTGATGTAGTAAGAAACAGAACATGTTTGTTATTCATAGGGAAAAAGAGGGAAGAAAAGGAGGGAAGGAGTAGAAGAGGTCAGATTAGATGCAATGGAACACCTATCCTTAACTGAGCGCTCAGCAAGATTCTAATAAAAGAGGGTAGAGGAAGGGGAACAAAGACTGATGGAGCAGCATAAGGACAATCATGCAAGGCCTCTTGTGGCTGTCCTCCTAGGGGAGGAAGAGCAGGAGAAAAGGCCAGTCTTGCAAATAAACACCAGGCTTTGGAGTTCCCCAGGGATTTTTGTGCCACAAACACATGGACTGTGAAATACCCTGACCTATAAACCCAAACAGTGAATCCAACATGCTTTATATGGACAACAAACGTTATATGGTGTTTGCAGCTCATTTGCATTCCTAATGATTTGTGGTGTTTTGTTAAGGACACAACTTTGACTATAAGTCAAAGACCTAGATTCTAGGTACAGCGGTGCCACTCAATACCTTCGGCAAATCACTCCATCTCAATTTCATCTGTAAAATGAGGGGGTTAAATTGGGCCTCATAGTTCAGTGGAAAGAATTCTGACGTAGATCTATGGATAGGCAAAGAGTTCATTACCAAACAAGGGAAAAGATCACAGAAGACAGTTTGGACAATTTTGATTACATAAAATTAAAAAGTTTTTGAACAAAACAAAACCAATTAAGCTAAAATTAGAAGAGGAGCAGATAAATGGGGAAAACCTTGAAGCAAGTATCTTTTCTAAGACATACAGAAAAATGATTCAAATTTATAAGAGCCATTTCCCAATTTCTAAAAGGTCAAAGATAAGCAGTTTTCAAGGGAAGAAATCAAAGTTATCAATAGCCACATGAAAATAAAAATGTTCTAAATAACGAGAAATGCAAATTAAAGTAACTCTTAAGGTTCAATCTATCCCTCAGATTGTCAGTTAGTCCAAAAAAGGAAAAAAAATGTGGGAAAAATGGTATATTAATTTAGAAGCTGTGAAATGGATTCCAGACAATTCTGGAAAACAATCTGGAACTATGCTCAAGTTATTCAAATATGCCTACCCCTTAAATACTACTACTAGATCTATACCTCCCCCAAAACAAGAGGAAATGGATACGTGCCAGGTTTTTTTTTGAGGGGGAGAAGGTGGCAAAGAGCCAGAATCTGAAGGGGTGTTTATTAATTAGGGAATGGCTGAACAAGTTATATGACATATGAACGTGATGGAACACACTTGTGCCATGAGAAATGAATGGTTTCAGAGAAACCTGGAAAGATTTCGATGACCTGGGGCAAAATGAAATGAGCAGATCCTTGAGAACAACTTATACAGTAACAATATTGCAAAATCAGGCGACTTTGAGTCTTTAAAAGAACTCTGATCAATTCGATGACCAACCATGCTTCTAGAAGACTCATGATGAAACATGCTGCCCTCCTCCTGAGGTGATGAACGCAGAGGACAGACTGAGTCACGTACGTGTATGTATACAAATATACACAGAGACAGAGAGACATGGCCACTGTGGGAATTTGTTTTGCTTGACTATACCTATTTCTTATAAGGCATTTTTCTTTCTTCTTCAATGGGGGAGGGGTAATTAGAAGACTGGTTAATTGAAAAAAATTAAGTTAAAAATAGCTTTGATATTAATTTTAATTCTAGTTCTAACACTACATCATTTAGCCTCTGAGCTTTGATATTCTTATCAGTAAAATGGGGACAATTACACCATCTGCTTCATGGGACTGTTACGATAGAAGTGCTTTGTAAATCTTTAAATACTACAATATGAGCTAGAATTATAGCCACCCATCTAACAATGGAATTGATTCTAAGTTCTGGCTAATGTCCATCAGGGATCAATATCAAAGAGTCCAACCCTTTAGAGGACCAAATACACACAAGTATTAGGTTTTGTTGTTGAGTCATTCCAGTCCTGTTCAATTCTTCATGACTCCATTTGAGGTTTTCTTGGCAAAGATACCGGAGTGGTTTGCCACTTCCTTATCCAACTCATTTGACAGATGAGGAAACTAAGGCAAATAGGGTTAAGTGACTTGCCCAGGCTCACACAGGTAGTTCTGAGATCACTTTTGAACTCAGGTCTTCCTGATTCCAGGCCAGGTGCTCTATCCACTGCGCCACCTAGTGGCCCAAGTTTAAAGTAGCTGAGGATTTTAACCAGGTCCTATAATTCCAAATTCCATTCTCATTCCATTGACATTATAGAGGTCATCTAGACCACCTTTCTCATTTTATAGATAAGTAATCTTTAAATTCAACTTCTAAACACTGTGATCTACATCATTCAGTTGTATTTTAGCTACAACATACATTAGACAATGAGAAAAATATATGTAGCAAGCTTTGCAAACTATAAAGTGTGTTAATATTATTACTGGACACATTGTGGAAATACAGGAGTTAGATTCCAGGGAGATTCCAGATCATCTAGTTCAACCCTCTCATTTTACAGTTGAGGAAACTGAGATCTTGAAATGAATGACTTGTTCATGACACTAGAGGTTCACCAACTTCAAATTCAGTTTTCTTTCTGCTGTGAGGATACTTGGTTGTCCATGATGAATTTCAGTCACTTAACCAGATACTCAAGAATCGAAAGAACTGGCAGACAGTGAGCTACCATCTCATGGTCTCTGAAAGTTCTTGGGAGAACTCAGGAACAGAAGGTAGGAGATGGGTGTTTGAATTTTTAAAAAAGGGAAGAGAATGGAAACTGCAAACATGGCCAAATAGTTTGATTTCTGTGGGTACTCTGGAACACATTAAAGAGATGGTTAGTGAATATCTGAAAAAAGACTTAAGTGATCAGATCCAGGATGACCATCAAAAACAGGATTATTTCCACTTTTTTTTTTTGACAGTTTGTGTCCATTGGAATGATCTAGTTTACTGAGATTTTCGCAAAGCATTTCATAAGGTCTCAGATGTTAACTGTTGGGGAAATTGATGGTGAAATGCAGGCTAGATGATACTACAATTAAGTGGATTCAGAAGTGATCTGCTAGGTTCAAAGTGTAATTATTAATGATCCAATGTCAACTTGGAAGGTTGCCATGGGCTGGATTCTAAGCATCTTGATGACTCACACAGGTACTGGATGCATGCTTTTCCAATCTTCAGATATATCAGAATGTAAAAAGATCTTAAGGTGAGCTAGAACACTGAGTCACAGCAAGTATGATGAAAGTCACAGGGATAAGTGTAAAGTCACGCTTGATTTTAAAAAGTCAATATCACAAGTATAAAATGGGTATTAGCCCAGTTAATAAGGTTAATAAGGCAGCCAGGAAAGCTAATGTGATCTTAGGCTATACAGTGAGAGGCAGTATCCAAGAACATGGTTGCTATGTAATATTCTTCACTGGTCAGACCACAGTAGGAGTACTGTGTTCAGTCCTGGACATATTTGAGTTAGGACAATGCTAAATTGGAGTACGTTCACAGGATGGTGACGATCTTCAAGTTTCTGCCATATGAGGAAGGAAGGAGCCAGACTAGCCTAGAAAACCCACAGTGAAGCTGTATTCCAGTATTTGAAGGGCTTTGTGAAAAGTGAACTAGACTTGATCTGCCTGGCCCTAGAGGGCAGAACTTGGAGCAGTGGATGGAAGTTGCAATAAGGTGGATTTGGCCTCAATTTAAGTAAAGATTTACTAATAACTTGAATTATTCACAAGTGAAATGGGTCCTCACTTGAAGTCTTCAAACAAATGTTTAGTGACTATCTGTTACGCTGTACAGGGATCCTTTTGGTACAGGATGCACTAATCTCATTTCTAAGATTTCTTACAACTATGAAATTCTGTGACACTAACATATTAATTAGTTATGGTAGTGTTTACATTTCTATCGTCAACTGCTGTCATTTGTTTGAGAAGCAGTATGACAGTATGACCTTAAAGTCAAGGAAGACCTGGGTTTGAATCCAACTCTGACAAGTGATGACTGATTCTGGACAAGTCACAAACTCTCAGTGCTTCCAGGATTACTCTATAAGACTATACATTGCAGAGCAGCTGGTGATCTGCATTGGTAACGGGAGTTTTCTCATTAAGACATCTCTAAACCAATGAAATCATAAGTTTGGACCTCACAAAACAATTCTGAGCCAGTCTCAGTCACTTATATTAAACAAAATGTAAGATTCACCACTAAAATGAAATCTCAAAAAAAAAAAGACATATAAGCACACACTGAAAAATAACATTTGTTGGACATTCAGGCTTTACTCAAATTGGACCAATATGGTAAATACACTGTTTCTTGCCTTAGAGGAGTTTATAATCTAGTAGACACTTCCAGGTACTGCCTTCAGCGAGGCTAGATATTTGTACTCTGAATTCCACATGTATAAGATGGAGTCTGGTCTTCTTCCCACGGTGACCTTGTCATTGTTTTCATAAATAGTTCCCATGAAGGCAAAAGATTTGAATTTTAGTCAATAGTTACCTGGCCAACAGGATCTGGATTCCATGAGTTTGCTGATATCTTTTTTCTTCACTGACCATGATGGATATTGGTAACTTAATTCTGTTTTCATGTTCAATTCTGATTCTTAATGTGGCCAATATAGGTTACCCTTGTTCAGGCTATGCAGACTCCATAGACTTCCTGGTTCTCTGTGATAATGGACCAGGCACAGTGTCACTCCTTCTATGCCAACACGGACATTAATGCCTGCTAGGCTTAACAGGAACCAACTTGCTCAGGTCTTGCTGGCTGCCTGTGCACGTAGATCACGTTATGAAGGAGTCAATGAGCTAATACTTGGGGCCTGGCTGGGCTGAAGGAAGAGATGTTACTGTGGTGAAGCTTTTCTTTTCTAATAGCAGCCAAGGAGGTAGCTCTGGTCACCAGAGGCAAGGCAGTGATTATAGAACCATGGTCCTGGGTTTTTTGTGCGGATAAAATGCCTGCACTACCCAAAGTGAGTACAAACTGCAAACCCAGATTGAAAGGACAGAAAGAAAACCCCTTGGGCTTCCATGTTGAACAGGGCTGGTGTTTACTGAAAAACTAGCCTGCAGTTGCTTCAGAATATCCTTTTTCACCCATTTATCCCCTTTTCTTGCACCAAATGATCCATTTTATAGAATTATTTAACCTCAGAACTGCAAAGGATTTCAGAGGTCATCTAGTTCAACCCTCCCTGAAACATGTATCTCATCCATGTGTCCAAAGGCAGTCATTCAGCCTCTGCTCACACACACAGACTGGGGAAGACGTCCAGTTCGGAAAAAGAGACCTGAATTCAAACATCAGCTATGCAGCTGACTTCTTGTGTTATCCTGGGCAGGAAAATTAACCCTGTCCTCATCTTAGAAACAAGGGAATGATCTCTAAGGCCCCTTCCAGGTCAAATTCTTCCACATAGTAAGATGAAATCTGTTCCTTGGTAACTTCTTAGCTCTAACCAATGGAGTGAGGCAGAATAAGACTTAATTCTTTTTCCACATGAAAAACCTTCAAATATCTGAAGACACGTGTTAAGTCTCTTCCTCCAGTCTTAACTACATCAGTTCCACCAACCATGCCTCTAATGACATGGTTTTAAGTGCCCCCAGTACCAGCTCCAAGCTTATCAACATTCCTCCTAAAAATGGGATGTGTTCAAAATTGAACACAAAATTACAGACTTGATAGGACCATGGCAGGGCATTCAGACATACTCTTTGCCAAGAGTCTTATACTTGTACTGGCTTTGAGATGCCACACTTCCAGCTATTCTGTGTATCTCACTGCATTATTATCTACAATACATCTGATTTATGAGTGGGGATCTGGAGCACAGCTGTGAACAAAAGGGCACACAATGGCCACCTGAAGATCCTTAGTAAATGTCTGTGAGGTTGAGATTGGTCTTATCCACATGCTGGCTGCTGTTCAGGGCTTTTCAAACTCACAAACCAGGAAACTCCTTTACTGAATTACTTGTAGCTAGCCCACATTATGCATTCTTTTACAAAATACACTGTCCTGAATCTGTTTAATAAGTAGCAAAAACAATACTTCTTCCTTTATAAAAATTCCTTTGTGAGTTTACAAGGCAGTAACTTGGGCATTTAGAGGCTTCACTTAACATGAAGGAGGGAGCATTGAAAACATAAATGCTTTCTCAGCAGGCACCTGGGACTCAAATAAATATCTCTTCCCCTTAGGAAAGGGGATATTTTTTAAAAAATGTAACCATGAAAAAGTTGATTTTTTTGCTTTCCACTACCCAGTGAAAAAACAGAGAATCAATTGATAATCAGAGGCGGCTCCTCCAGATATGAAGAATGGGGAGATGAGGGTCCTGGGCTAAAAGTGGTATTGGCCGATGGTACTGAGGAACAAACGTACTTAACCACAGCCATAATGACTTAGGGGAGATCTGGGGAAACTACACATCCCAGCACTGTCCCATTAGCCAAGCTGCCTGGCTGAAGCAAGGCATACTGGGACTTCTAACCAGCCTAAAACACCAATATTAAGGGGTGGGCAGCAAGGCTGGCTTTCAATGTAGGGAGCTTCCCCTCACCCCACCCCTTCACTAGGACTGGGAGGGGAAACACTCTAGACAAGTAGGACACAACACCTGTGGTAAAAATTTCAATGGTCTATGGTCGGAGAGATTGGGTCTGGGACAGACTCACTTCCCAACAGCTCCAGTCTAAGTCTTGGGCTGGTTGGATAGTCTGTTCCCCCTTGGGTAGCTGTTTACCCTCAGTCTGATGCCTTCTCTCTGCAATGACTACCAGTCCCATAATCCCACCTCCCCTATTCCTGAGAGGAAGGAGACCGGGCCAGCTGTTGCTCCCATTCAACTTCCACCAACTTGTAGAGGTCCATGGTTGCCTTGGCATCTTCAACTGAGGAATGCCCACTCTTCCCTACCTAAGGAAAGAAAGGATGAGAGTAGAGTGAGGCTATAAGGTGATGCCTCTCCATTTTCTCTTTACTTCCCTATGTACCAACTCCTTTCTCTCGATCTTATTTCTGCCTGGCATGACATAGTATTTGGTCTAAGTTATACCCTTTAGCTACAAGGAAACTATGTGGTGTAGTAGATGGAGGGGCTAGTATCAGAATCAGGAAGAACCTGGTTCAGGTCACACCTTTGACACTTATTGGTTATGTGACTCCAGGTAGATCAATTTAATTTCTTTTATTGCCCCAAGCAGAACAGCTACTGATCTGCATTGGTAGAGAGAGTTCCATCAGCAACAGTCCCTTAAAATAATTTCATAGGTCCAGATTTTTAAAAATAAACCAAAAACCCATCTATCTCTCCTCTGACAGTCAGACTTATCTAGAAATAGAGACATCATTGTGAATTTCTTCATTTCAGGGTTTCACCTTTAGGAAATCCATGCTGTTAATCTCTGCCCCTCCTATATAATGGCTGTTAATTCCATCTTATTCTGCATTCTGTACTAATAAAACCTATCCTCCGTTTTCAGAGAACTGCCCTTCAAATCAATCACTGGAGTCTAGGACACTATTAGCCCTCAATCATTTCTTCTCCGGGTTCTTGCTCTCAGTCCTTTTCCCCTTTTCTATGTGGCTCAGGAGACAGGCTGAATTCTGGGAGATTGGTACTTCCCTGAGGTTGGTATAGTAAAGTCATATCTTTGTCTGTACTTTTTATAACTACTCTTTAGAAAAAGGTCTACCCTTCTCCTCTTAGCCAAACCCAATTCCAGGGCCTATCTACTCATGGTTATCATCATCATTTTATTCCCTGTGAAATAAAGCTGTGAAAAAATGAAGAAATATATTATTATCCTCATTTTGCAGATGGAAAAAGTGAGGTCAGAGAGGGCAGGTGGGTTTAAAATGGTCACATATAGCAAATTAGAAGCAGGGCTGAAGCCCAGTTGCCTTGCCTTTAATCCGAGGGCTATCCCTATCAGACCTCCAGTCAAAGTCGAGGCGGCTAACTCCAGGAAAAAGGGGGCTGAAAGGACCAACAGAACTCTAAGCTGGGGGGCAGGGATGGAGTTAGAATATGAAGGAGAAGTTTAGAGATGCTTTCTGGAGCTTAGAAAATGTTCACCTACCCCCACCCACTTACCTGAATGTCCTGGTGGAGCAGCTGTTTGGTCAAACGCTTCAAAGAGATTGACTCATTCTCAGGGAAGCCAGCCCGGGAATTAAGGATAGGGATTCTGGAAGTGTCTCGGGTAAGGTTCTTGGGGTGAAAGTAATGGAGGGCTTTGAAATCATTGTGGATGGCATGACCCACTACAATCTTGCCAAGGAGTATCTTCAAGATCTGAAATTCAGGAAAGACAGGTGGTTGAAGTCTCTCCTCCATGTACAAATGCAGCATGGTCCCGCTTAGCTGATACACCCCTTTCCATATCCTCTTTGTCCAGTGTCTCCCTCTCAAACTGCTCTCAAAAGCCACTACATCTTCACAAGTCAAACTGTTTCTAAATTCTCTAATTCCCCTCCTTCAAGGCACTTTGCCCAGCTTAATTAGATGAGAGCAGGTGATTTCTCTTGCTCTACTCTCTGGAACTGGAAATCGAATGGTTGATTCTCCCTTCCCCCCAACTCTCCAACCCAATGATAAATCTGCTTGCCCTCACCCCAAATTGTAAGGTTGTCTAAGTTTCTACTGGCTTGCTAGGTTTATCTTAGAACAAAGTATTCAAGAGTATTTAGTGATTTTAATGCTGTTGACCTTGATCTATCACTCTCATTTTATACATAATGGAACTGAGGCCCCAAGAAATGGTTTAACCAGGGTCACAATGCTAATCCAAGACAAAGAAGGGATTAGAATCTAGGATCTTGATTCTATATTCAATATTATTTCCACTACACCAACTCCTAAGACCCCTATCATAAATACCTCATAAGAAGATCACAGATTTAGAGCAGAAAGGGACCTTAGAAGCTATCTAATCCAACCTCTTCATGTTATAGATGAGGAAATCAAGGCTCAGGTTAAATGATTTTTCCCAGGTTACAAAGTAAAAGGCCGAATTTGAACCAAGATTCTCTGAGTCCAGGGACAGTGCTCTTTCTACTGTACTGTATGAATACTGCCTACCCTTAAAAAAAATCAGTCTCACTATATTATAATCACAACTCTCTAAAAATTAAAAACTCTATCTTCCTAGCTTAATCACTCGCTTCTATTGCCACACTTGGCTCCAAATGACTTCTGGCTGTTTCGAAAAATTAAAATCATCCTCAAAAGATGATATGCCACCACTCTGAGGGTCAAAAGAATAGGTTACAAGCTATAAAGCAAAAGTTCTTAAGCTGGAGTCCATGATTTAAAAAAAAAATACTTTGAAAACTGTATTTCAACATAATTGGCTTCCTAGGCATACAACAATTAAACACATTATTCTGGGCAGAGTTATCAGACTGCCAAGAGAGTCCATAATGAAAAATGAAGAATCTCTGCTCTGAAGGCAATTCCCCAGCTTAGTCTTAAGAATATCTCAGGCGGGGCAGTGTGACTGGAGTATGCACATGGCCTCCTGAGGGAGTCTACTCTGCAAGGGACAGCACCCATGGCTGGATATATTCTAACGGAGGCATTAACTCCATCAGTTCATATGCCACCCAGCATATGGCTACTGACAAAAAGGCAGGGAGCAAATGCTTTCTGCAGATGATAACTCAACCTAAGCAAGGCATTCATGTTCCTCCTTCCTATAGACAACTGGCCATCACTCTTATTTCTTCCCATCTCCCCAGATTGGGCTTAGGACTCCAATTCAGCTCAGCTACCTCGAGCTTTACAAGTCCCCACTACACTTCTTCTTTTGCATCCTTCCGTATTCCCCTTCTTCCAAACCCTTTCCAGAATTCAGGAAACCTTCTCTTAACTTAAACTAAACCATTTGTCTCTATTTGGAATTTCCCCTCCATATTTTCATTTACACCACACTGCACTGGCATGAACCAGAGAGGAAACAGAATACCAGAAAGATCCCTAGAGCAAAAGACCTTGACTTGAATTCTGACTTTGCCATTTACCATCTGTGTAACTGGAGGCAAATCATGTCCCTTCTTGGGGCCTCAATCACTAAAATAAGATTCAACTAGACTAAGATCCCTTTCAACTCTAGCCCCTGGCTTCCAGTATTCCCCCACTGGAGAAAGAGCTTGACCAAGAGCAGGGAGATTCTCTCTCCTCTGCCTGGGTCAGTCTTGGAGATCAGAGCAGGATACTATACACTGAGAGCTTATCGGACAGGATATATGGGCGCAAATAAAAAAGCGCAGCGTACCAAGTACCTCTGAGCAGCTCAGAGAGAGAGAGAACTGGCCCAAGGGCACCACCTGCAGGTTTCTGAAGAATCCTGCAGCCAAAGCCCAATTCCTCGGGGTCATTACTGTGTCAGATACAGTTGGGTATGATAAGATGTGTTCAACCTGAATACTCATAAAGACTGCCTTGGACAATACAACGCTGATGTGATACAGAAACAGGTCCTATTTGGAAGCCAGGAAGCACAAAGCCCACACTCTGTGAAGGGGATGCTAAACTAAGCATCAGGATAAGGCAGGAAGTAAGCAGGGTGAAGTGGAATGAATGCTGGACTGTTAAGCCCTAGTTTTGTGTTGCTGCCCTAGTTTTGCCATGAATAACTGTGTGACTTTACTTTTCTGAACCTCCTTCTCCTCATCTGTAAAATAACGCTGTTGGGACTAGATGCTTCCTAAGGTTTCCATCCAGGTCTGACCTTCTTGTAAGACTTCTAGCCAAGTGATGCCAGCCACAGAGCACTTGAAAAATAGATACATTCACCTTCTTCCAAAGGTACTCTTAGATCCCTCCTGCGTGAGACAGGGAAAGGCAGTCCAAGGCCCGAGTGCAGAGATGGAACTAAGAAGGGATCGTGCAGGAGCATCTCATCACTCGATTCTGCATTCTGACTGAGAGTAGTGACAGGACCAAGAAAAGAACATCTAGGAAACTTCTATCACCTAAATTTTGCATTATTCCTTTTACCGTTTATCCTCGTTTCCAAAACTATTCTGCATTTTTCTCCTAGTCCAGGAGGCCTTCCCAAATCAACATCCTTCCTTCCCCCATATTTAAATATCTGTGCACAACTTGATCCTTTGTTTCAGTCTCTGTCCAAGTCTTGGTGGGAAATGGGGGAGTAGGGTTACCCTTTCTTAGGGACCTAGTTTCAGAACAAGGCTCTGTGCTCAGTATATGTTAACTAAGACACTAACTCCTCTCTCACTCCCTACTAGCTTTCACCAAAGCCCAGTCCCCATCTAGAAGTCTTCCTCCTTACCTAATCTTTGTCAAGCCTTTTCCCTGATAGTTTCCTTTTTTTTTTTTGAGGGGGGAAGGCAGGACAATTGGGGTTAAGTAACTTGCCCAAGGTCATATAGCTAGTAAGTGTGTCAAGTGTCTGATAATGGATTTGAACTCAGGTCTTCCTGACTCCAGGGCTAGTGCTCTATTCACTGTACCACTTAGCTGTCCCCAATTGTTACTTTTTAAGAAAAAGACCCCAGGCATCCTAACCCCACCCCTCCTTCCCCACTCCCATCACCTCTTTCCGGGCAGCCTTGAAAGGGGTGGCATTAACCATATGCTCCTTCTTGATACCGCTCCACTTGGTCCGGTAGTCCACAATTTTGCAGGGAGGACGAATGTATTCGTCATATAGCACGTCACCACTGTAACTTACAATGCTACATCGGGCCAAAGAGCTGGTATGGCCTTTAGGCCCTGTGCCCACCATCTCACAATCAAGAGCCACCATCTTCTTGTTGCAGCCCTTCTCTGGGGCAGGCGGGAGGGGGCAGAGGCCACTCTGGAACTCTGACAGGAGATCTACCTTAGATGCCACCGATACTGAACTGGTCTTCCTTGAAGGAGCAGGTGTCAACCAAGACACTGTTGATACTTTCCTACTCAAGGGCTTTTCAATTCCATTTTTCTGAGTGGGTGTCTCCCCTATAGGTTCAGGGAGGGGATGGAGTTTCTGTTTACTATTTGTGCTAAGGGTCCCTCCTTTATTTTGGAGTTTAGAATGCCCTGATCCCGAAGGCCTGGCAGGGACCTGCATCTGTTTCTGCTTAAGGTTCCTCTGTATCCGCCGTTGTCGTTGGATGAAACGCTGGTGCTTGTGGTTCCCCTCAGTTGCCTTCTTTCGGGAAGGACAGTCCCCAAAGTCCAAGTTGAGAATCAGGGTAGACATCGTCAAGAAGGTTTGGAGAGAAGAGTGACCAGGAGGGATCTGGCTTCAGACAGTAGCTTCTAAAAACAAGGAAGCTTGGGGGCTTATTCCTGGCCAAAGGCCAGAGACCCACATCTTGAGGTGTGTAGCATACCCTATGGAAAGAAGAGTGACCAAGCTGACCCCAGAGTCTAAGGGTCCAATAGATGGATGATGAAATGACTCTATAAGGCTCAGCATAACCTTAGATATCAGGAAAAATACCAACCTGAATGGTTTTAAGATAGGAAACAGAGGAAACACTTTAAAAGCCAGAAAGTTGGGGGGAGTGTGAGGGAAGACAACCTACTCAAAATCAAAGGGATGAATGAGATGTTGAGAGGCATGATACAGATGGGGAAAAAAAAGACTAGATTTAGAAAGAACATGGAGGTTTTAATCCTGTTCATGGTAAGTCAGCTTCCTTGGGAAACTGAGGCACTCAGGCTGAAAGGAAGTGATCCACCTAACGTCCTGCAACTATAAAGTGGTTACGACTCACACTGTTCAAGACTTTGACACCTTCTGAAAAATGTGGGTTGTAATATTTGCTACCTCTACTACCACCATGGTGTCCCTGGCCCACCTCATTCAGGTTTAAAGCCTAGAAAATGGATCTGCTCTCTGCCCTTGTCCCCTACCCTAATCCTCCAGGCTCTGCCTACTCCCCTAGACTCTTCCACTTTCTCAGCACCTCAAAAGCTAATGTACCTCGAAGCTTCGGGCCCCGGTGTCCGCCTCCCCTTCTCTGGGCCTCAGTTTCCCCATTTCTAGAATCGGGAGATTGGATTAGATGCTCTCTAAGACGCCTGCGGCTTTCAATCTTGTGATTCCGAAAACTGTCCTGCCCAGCAGAAGCTCCCGACCCGTGAAGGGGATGAATGAACAAGGGGGGAAACTGAGGCTGGGGCCATGGAAGCTGTTACAAGATGGCATCACTCCCCACGGCGTCGCGGTAATCAATCAGGGGCTCGTAAAGCCTTCCGGCCTGGGGGCCCACCCCGATCTAGCCCCAACACGGCCCGAGGAACCCCCGGACGGACGCCGGGCGCACGCCCCATGGCGCTTCACTCACCTCCTCTGGCGGCCCCCGTAGAGGCCGGAAGCGACAGGAGGCGGAAGTGGAGATGGGACCGCGCCTGCGCGGCTGCGGGCGGCAAACACGCGGGCGAAGGAGTGGAGGCGTGTGACGGGAACGCGCCCGAGGACCCACGGACACCCCGGCGACCCCCCCCTCCCCCCCACCTCGGGGAGGGAGGAAAGCGACTCCGACTGGGGAAAAGGGAGCGGAAGCGGAAAGGGAGGTGACGGGGGCGGGGGCGGCACGCGCTCCCCGGCCCCTCGAGCCCCGTGGAAGTACAACTGGAAGGGTAAGGTAGGGGACTGAGGGGAGCGGGGCCGGGGGGCGCCGTGGGGTCGGGCCTCACTTCCGGGCGGAGAGCGGGCAGGGCGGAGCCTGGGGTTGTTGGGGGTAGTCTTTTCCTTTGCCCTCATCCCTGCCGGGGCCCGGAGGCTCCGCCCCACACCGCCTAGCGCGTGACGTTGCTCCGCGTTACTGCTCTGTGACGTCTTTACGTTCCCACGCTATCTCCTTCCCCTTTTCCCGGCCTCGTGCCTGGTCTCTGTGACTTGAGTCTGCCGCATGGGCGAGGTGTCTCAGGAACCTGGCTCACCTCTCCCTCCCGTCGCGTCTGCTTTCTAAGCTGTTTTTAATCGGGCCATCAAGTGAACATTAATTAAGTGCCTACATTGTGCTAGCCACGGTGCTGAGGGCTGGGAATACAAAAAGAAGCAAAGATAGACCTTGTCCTCAAGGAGCTTAGGGAGTAATGGCGAAGACCACATGCAAACATATATGTGTGTATGCATATACCTACATATATACACGCACAAAGCAAGCTGTATACAGGGAAAACTAAAAATAATAATTAAACATTTATTAAGCACCTACTATGAGCCCGCCTAATCCTGTGTCTCTGAAAGAAGGCTTGAATGGTAGAATTCTTTCAAGGCAGACACCCCGCCCCCTAGCCTTGCATTTCGGGATCCCCAGCACCCCAAAACCACAGCAATTTCACCTATATCTACTTCATTTTCCTCAGTTGTAAGATGCCGGCACTTACCTCCCAGGCTTGTTGTGAGTCTTAAATGTGATATTTGTAAAGCGCCTGGTACATAGTAGGTGCTTTATAAACATGTATTTCCTTCTTTTTAAAATTATCATTTAGTTTTGTTTTTTCTCTCACCTTCTCCCCACCACTGGAAAGACAGAAAAAAAGAAAGCGCCATTGTCTCACGGAAGCATAGTCAAACGAAACAAACTGCCGCATCAAAGAATTATTTTCTTGTTCTGCATGTCAGTCCATCGTCGGTCAGGAGGTGCACAGCATTCATCATTTCCCTGGAATCATGGTTGATTGTTGAGTAGAGTTATCTTAAGATTTTCAGAATTTTTTGTTTTTATAGTATTGATGTTATATCATAAAGTGTTTTGGTTCTGCTAGTTTGACTCTGTATCATTTTCTACAATTCCTCCCAGGACTCTCTGAAATCATCATTTCTTTCAGCAAAATAGTATTGTTATATTTATGTGCCATAACTCATACAGCCATTCCCCAAATGATGGGCACCTCTGTAGTTTCCAGTTCTTTACCACTACAAAAGAAAAAAAGCTGTAACTATAAAGATTCTGTAGCTGCTCCTCCTCTTTCTTTAAAATCTAGGCAGCTAGATGGCAAAGCAGATGGAAGACTGGACCTGAATTCAGAAAGCCCTCAGTTCAAATCTAGGTGCAGACACTTACTAGCTATGTGACCTTGGGCAGTGATTTAAATCTGTCTGCCTCAGCTTCCTTAGTTGTAAAATGGGGATTATTTTATCTACCTCCAAGGGTTGTTGAAAGAATCAGATGAGAGAGTATTTATAAAGTGCTTTGCAAATCTTAAAGTGATATATCAGTACTAGTGATTATTAATGTTATTGCTAGGACCAATCATAAACACCTAAGAATCTGGTCTCTGGGGGAGGAGGCAGAACACGAGATGGGGAGCACCAATCTGGGTGTGTTTCCCCATTTTTCAAAGGAAAGGGGTGAAGTACATGGTGTCCAAGATTCTAACATTTAATCAATTACATTTAATGATCCTGTAACTGTTTCCTCATGGCTGGAGGCAGCAGGACTTGAAGAAATAGGATACAGATCCCTCGTGTCTCCAAGGCCCCCTTTGTCACAAGGGCCAGCAGTTAAAGCCTTGGTCATTAGGGATCACAGAAGGGACCTCAGAGGTTGTCTAGTGCATAGCCGAACAGGATTCCACAGGGCTGCCTCCTGAATTAGTGTTCATCTAGCCCAGAGCTGTCCAAAGTGTGGCCCACAGACCACATACAGTCCACAGTATGATTTTATGGGGCCCGCCTATGTTTACTACAGGCATGGAAATTGACATAAAAGCATTTATGTCAATTTCTGTGCTTGTGGTGGACACAAGCAGGCTACATGGGGCCTCATTACCCATGTTTTGGACAGCCCTGATCTAGCCCATGTGGAAGACTTTTAGTGATGAGAAACCCTATTGCCTCCTGAAGGACCCCATTCCATGTTTTGAAAGTTCTGTTATTAAATCTTTGCTTACATAAAGCCTCAATCTGGTTCTTTGCAGCTTTTACCTACTGCTCAGAGGTTTGCCTTTTGGAGCCAGTCTCTCCTCCATGACAGCCATTCAGATAGGTGAAGACAGCTGTTATGTATCCTCCCAGCACTTCTCCAAGGCAAACATCCTCAAGATCCTTCACCTTCCTGGCCTGCCTCCTTTGGTTACTCTCCAGTTCATCGATTATCTTCCTAACTTCAGAACTGAACATAGTACCTAGGCATGGTCTGACTAGGACTAGGTCCCTTATTCTTGGAGACATGCCTATCACTGTAGCCTAAGGCCACTAAATCCCACAGATCTTTTTCACGTTATGTACAGCCTCAGTTAGGGGCAGGAAGGGTCCCATCTGGATTTCTTCTATCTGCTCTCTCTGTAGGTTCTCAAGATGCCTGGCCTTGCTGCCAGAAAACTTTCTTTAGAGGGAAGGCGGCAGCTAGCTGTGGACCTGACCCGTGTTCTTCCCCTCTATGGATTCATCCTGGATGCCTACATCATTGTAAATAAGGCTGGGGGTTGGAGTAGTTTAAGGGCAGGAATGGGGGGGATATGTGTATGGAAGAAGAAATGGATGGTAATGCAAAGGATATATTTTTGGGACATCTATGGATTTCATTTGTCCGTTATCCTTTTGCACTTCCTTCCACCTAAGGCCTAGGTGATAAAGTTGCAGGTACAATTGAGAGGCATCAGATGACATGGATTCAAATCCTGCCCTTGGCATTGCCATCTTTATGACCTCCTGGAATCCAGATGGAAAAGAGCTTCAAGATCATCTAGTTCACTTTTCATTTTTCATATCAGGAAGCTCTCCAAATTTCTACTTTTCCATCTTCAAAATGAGGGAAGAAAGTAGACTAGGAGGGAAGAAGGCCTCTAACTGACCTTCCATCTTTAAGTATTGTGATCCAAAGTGCCTGGAAACATACATCTGCTGTCTGGGGCACAAGGGAGAAGTGGTGCTAGACAGCCTAGGGGGTCCTCAGCAGTGTGTAGCTACTGACTGGTTTTCTCTTACTCTGTAGGAGTTTTTTACAGATCGCCTGTGGGAGAAGCTCCCCAGCTCATGGCAAGAAGTCCTAGATGGGCTGACCCCACCCCAAATTGCTACCATGCTACTTGAGATGCCTAGTGCTGGGGAAGAGATCAGGTATGGGAGTGGTTTCCAGGTAAACAAAAATTATCAAGAGTTAATTTCATGTAATATCTGTAATTCGTGGGCAAGGTCGTTTGGAGATAAAATTGCCCAAAGACTTCCTTATTTTGTGGTTGGGTGATCTGTTCTGGTTGCGATGGAAACATTCACAGGAGGGCCTTCGCTGTCTCAGGTACAGATCAGTGTGGCCACTGACCCTTCTGGCCCTGAAGGCTACTGCCCATGCCCTGGCCTTTACCCGGACACCTGAGTCCCTGGGACCATCCGAGTTCCAGGAGAACCCCAGCCAGAGCTCCCGGCTGGCAGCCCAGTTCCGGAAACATGTCAAGCCCAAGAAACAACATGAGATAAGGCGACTGGGAGAGGTGAGGAATAGCCCTGGAATGAGAAGGGAGGACTGAGGGAAGAATGGCAGAGGTAGGGTTGATGAGGGCAGGGGAGGTAAATGTGGAGATCTCTACCCTCCCAAGGACTCCAAGGCCATGATTCCCCCCCCCCCTCGCCCCCTTGTTTCTCCTCTTCTCTCTAGCTGCCATCTTTCTCTAAGTTTGTTTCTCTATTTTCCCTGTTCTGTCTTTTCCCTGTTCTGCCTCTCTGGATGTTTCTGTGTAGCATTCTTTATGTTTGTCTGCAACTCTTTACTTTTGTCACATCTGTAGCCCCTAGGGCTTGTGGAATTTGTGGGGAGATGGGGGTGAGGTTGTATAGGGGTAAGCTCCTTCACCCCATGATCCAGGGAGAAAATGAACAGGTTTGGCAGGTCAAGCCAGGTTCCGTTCTCTGAGAAGACCAGGGACCTGTTTTCTACTGTTTCTCACATTCTTCCCCCATGTAACCCCCTACTCTAGTTTCTACATATCTTGGCTTTCTGTACTGATTCTTTCATCCAGCAGACTACCCTCAGTTATTGGCTCCTGCTGTTGTGAACAGGAGACAGTGGCTGAGAGATCTTTGTTCTACTCCAAATCCTCTCCTCCAGCTGGTGAAGAAACTGAGTGATCTTACAGGCTGCAACCAGGTGGTGGATGTGGGCTCTGGTCAGGTGAGTTCATATCAGTCCTCCCTAGGTCTATTACCCTTATCTTTGTTGGCAAGACATTAGGTAGAATTTGGAAGGTAGTACACCCAAGGTCCATTCTGTGTTTGAGGAAAGAGGGAGATGAGGGCATGTTATCATAGGTACAAAGTTAGAAAAAAAGGGAAAGGAAGGATTTGAACTGTGGTAGAAAAGGGCGAATGAGGGGAGGGCAAACTGGGGAACAGGGCAAACTGGGGAACAGGGCAACCAGAGTGTACGCCATCTTGGAGTGGGGGGGGTGGAAATGGGGAGAAAATCTGTAATTCAAACGCATGTGAAAATCAATGCTGAAAACTAAACATATTAAAAATAAATTAAAATTAAAAAAAAAAAAAAGAAAAGGGCGAATGTCCAGGAGATGGGATTGAGGAGACGGGGACGCCTGAGTCTTTTTCCATACTTTCTGATGTGATCTTAGACCGCTGAGCCCCTGATGGGAAGAGTGGAAAGGACAACTGAGACATATTCTCACCCCTACCCTCATGGCTGCAGGGTCACCTCACCCGATTCTTGGCCTTGGGGCTGGGGCTCTCTGTGACTGGCATTGAAAAGGATAGGAGACTGGTGGAGAGAGCCCAGCATTTGGACCAAGAACTCCTTAGTATCCTGAAGAAGGAAGAACAGAGGAGGCCACAGGTAAAATTCCTTCCCCAAGAATATGGTTGAGAGAGCCATGCAGGGCTTTTCTGATCCTAAAATAACCTTCTCCCACTTGAGCTGTCTCCCTTCCAAATCTGGGCTCCCAGCCTCAATCTCCTTCCTGTCTTTTGCGTAGTTCTGCTCCCATCCCTGACCTTGGGAAGGACATAGTGGAAAGCTTCTCTTCTTGGGAGGGGATCTGGCAATACGTGATAAAACTCGTGATACCTCACAGCATTTATAACAGGGGTTATAACAGTTATTCCCAAGAATTTCTGAACTAGGAAGTTTCCAATTGGGGGTTCTGTCAGTTCCAAAGACTTGGGCCAGAAAGACATGTACCTGTAATTTTCTTCCCTGCTGTCAGAATCAAATGATTTTAGACTTTCTCTTCAGGACAGGCCTGGCCTGCTCCAGTCTGTTGCCCCCACTCTTGAGCTTGGGGGAGAAGGATCCTGACTCTACACCATCTCATCCCCAGCCCCTGATTACCACCACCCCTAGAGGGGCTGTGCAGATTATGACAGCAGAGGAAAGAGAGACAGACACACAGAGCATGCTACCCACTTAACAGGTACCTAGTAATGCCAAGCACGGTGAGGGAGCAGTAATAATGTTAGAAAGATAAAGCAGAGTCCTCCCAGCCCTTGTGGGGCTTACAGACTAATGGAAGAAAAGAGAAACACAGAGTACTATGATACTTAACAAATGTAGCAGAAAGGTTTGAAACAGATTGCTAGGTAAAGTCCAGGAGAGGTAGAGAAGGCTTCCTACCTGAATTGGGCTTGTTAACTTAAAGGAGGAGTAGGGATTCAATAACAAGAATGAAAGAACACTCTAGGGGTGATTAGAGGCAGCTTCCCACCACCTGGGGTTGTTAGGGGGGACCTAGAGGAGAGTAGTATAAGACAATGCTAAAAAGATAGGATGCTATCAGATTGTGAAGGACCCTTCATACCAAGGGATTTGTGAACATTTGAAAACAGGTGATAGTGAGCAGAGTACTAACCTGATTAGACATGTGGAAGGAAGGCAATGTGATGCATTCTTATTTCTGTCCAAGTGGAAAGAATGCTGTCTTTGGAGTTGTAAAATCCGAGTTCCAATCTTGGCCCTGCCTCTCACTGTGATTGTGACAGTGAAGTCACTTCTCTTTTCTGGGCTGTTTTGTCACCAATACAAATTAGGGAGTTGGACTTGGTTATCTCCAGGGTAATATCCTTTCCAGCCCAAACTCCTTGACCCTTTAGAGGCTGGGTAGTGCTGAATTTAGGCCCCCAGAACTCAGGTCAGCAAGTATTTATTAAGTGCCTGCTATATTGTAGGCACTGTGCTAAGTGATGGTTCTTTCCTTTCCCTGCAGACCATCTCAGCTGTCCCACACCGCCCCCCAAATCATGTTGTTAGCTGGGTCGACCCAACTGCCTTGTCTCAGGAGCTCCTATCTCCCCTGAAGTCAGAGGCAGCTCAGGCCCCTGCTCGACGCCTGCTCCTGACCGGCCTCCATGCCTGTGGGGACCTAAGCGTGACTCTATTGCAGCACTTTGCCTGCTGCCCAGAGGCAGTGGCCTTGGCATCTGTGGGCTGCTGCTATATGAAGCTCACCACCCCTGGGGGCTATCCCCTAAGCCACTGGGTTAGTGGGCTCCAGGACCATAGACTGCCCTACAAGTTCCGAGAGGGTGCCTGCCATGCTCTGGAGGAGTACGCAGAGCGGCTTCGGGGAACAGGCCCTACCCTCCGCACTCACTGCTACCGAGCTGCACTAGAGACAGTGATCCGGGGTGCCCAACCAGGGCTCTGCAGACCTGGGGTGCAAAGCATCCCAAGGGCCCATGAGCTGCCCTTGGAAGAGTAAGGAATGGGGATGCATGGATGGGAAGGGGGAAAGGCACCTCAGTGAAGGGGTTGGGAAAGTGAAGATGTCTCCAGGCATTCAAGGTAGAGGTCTTATTCCAGACTTTGGCCTATAATCCTTTTTAAAGTAGAATCTGGAAGGAACTTATGATGGAGGGTTCCATCTCAGAACACTTCCAGTAGGAGAAATCTCCACTACCTTAAAATACTTTTGTTGCCTCTCACTGCCTGCAGGTACATACGGCTAGGGCTGCAACGGGTGGGACTGGACCCTGGGCTGCCCCTGGACCTGGCTTCCCTGCATGCCTGCATGGCACAGGAACATCGGGTGGTAGCATTCTTCAGCCTGGCACTGCTGCTGGCACCACTGGTGGAGACACTAATACTGCTGGATCGGCTGCTTTTCCTCCAGGAGCAAGGTGAGTCCCAGCACAAGTGGAGTGAAGGGAGAAGGTGATGCTGAAAGCTTAGTGCCCCAGCAGAGAGGGCATAGAGTCAAGAATCTCTCCACCCTTACCTTCTACTGCCTGCAAATTCCAGGGAGCCCTAGCCTCCCCAGAGAACCAAGGGACACTTAAAAGATCTCTCCACTGGAGAGGTTTCAGGGGTGGGGACCCAATGGCAGAGTTGAAGGAGGAGCAGCTTTCTACCATCATGAGCCTCCCTCCTTTCTTCCCACCTCAGGTTGCCATGCCGAACTCCTCCCTGTCTTCAGGCCTGAACTATCTCCTCGAAATTTGGTCTTGGTGGCCACTAAGACCCCATTGGGCCCAGCACTTTCTGACCTGGAAATAGAGGAAAGCTGATGGTGTTAGAGGAAGGGAGGCTTCAAGACCCTTTAAAACTTCTAGTTCCCAAGGACATACGTGAGACCATGCTGGAGTTGAGGGCCATATAGATAATCCCCTCTCACTTAGGGAACGACATCTTTTTACCTTTGTCTTATCCCTAACCATATATATGCTTCTTGGAACTCAGACTTTTTCTGTTATATAAAAAAATGAACATTCTAAAAATAATTTTTAGAAGATCAAATCCTTCCTGCCTCTTACTTCTCTGAATGCCGTGTGAGCAAAGGGTATATCTTTGTTGTTGTTGTTTTGGAGACAATCAGGGTTAAATGACTTGCCCAGGGTCACACAGCTAAGTTTCTGAGGATAGATCTGAACTCAGTCCTTCTGACCTCAGGGCCAGTGTCCTATCCATTGTACCACCTAGCTTCCCCAGAGGGTAAATCTTGAGGACACCTTGCCACCCAGGTCTCCTTGGTGTATTTCACAGATGCCCCATTAGGTTAAGTCTTCTACCACTCCTGCCCCCCACCCACTGCCATCCACTGGCAAGGCTAAGCTTCATTTCTGTCCTCCTTGTGCAGTCACAAGGGAGTCCTCAAATTACAGAATTTAGAACTGTAAGGTACCTGAGTGACCATTCAGTCTAACTCCCTTACTTAAAGGATGGTTAAAGAGGCCCATTGAGGTGAAGGGCCTTCTCCAATCATCTCCCCTTTCTGGTCTTCTGTTTCGTCACCTATGAAATAAACAAGGTTGGCCTAATATTCTGACCTTCCTTGCCACAATGCCAAGTGGCCCAGTGGGTCCCCAAGGAAAGAAAAGAGATAAACCTATGCACAAAACCTCATGCCATTTCTCATTCCTTGGGGTCCAGAAGGTCTTTAACCTCTGACTATTCCAGTACAGCATCATTGCATCACTGGTGAAATGGAGTTCAGCCACATCCCTTTATTCTTCCTACAAGGCAGAGATCTACACATTCCTCAGAAAATCCTTATCTTTATTAGACAGTAGTAAATAGAGCAATTCCTCAGACGCCCAGGGTCATGATCTTGGGGAGAGGCACTGCTGGCAAGAAGACAGTCCCCTCTGTAGCTTTAATACCAGTAGACTTTCCTGTGCCTCCGAGTCTCCACGATCCCCATTGCCTCCATCACCTCTTCTCCCAGCGTCTTCAAACAGGGGACATAAGTTCTCTCCAGAGCATCTTCCACTGATGTATCTTTGGGGCCATCTGTAGAGCCAGCATGGTTACATTAGGGATACACGAATTGCAGAATCTCAGAGTTGGAAGCTTAGAAGCTATCTAGGCCAGTCTAACCTAACCTGTACGTGGGCAGAAATCCTATCTACCACATACTTTAAAATGCTCAACTGCCTCACTGCTGACAGTGGCGAGCCATCCTACTTTTAAAGATGGCTCATTGCTGGGAAGTTTTCTTCCTATTGAACCAAAATCTGCCTCTGGAAATGACCACCACTGCTCCTGGTTCTGCTCTCTGAGACCAAGCAGAACAAGACATCCCTCCACCACCCTACCTAGACGTGCTGTCCCAGCCCCTTCATTCCATCCTCACTGATTTTCCCCTAACTCTGCATGTTTCTTAGGATCCTAAAGAGAGAAGCAAGAGAAGGGAAGGGGAAGAGGATAAGCATGTATTAAGTGCCTACTGTGTACCAGGTATTATGCTAAAAGCTTTATAAACATCTCATCTGAGACAACTCTAGGAGGTAGGTGTTATTATCACCCCCATTTTAGAGTTTAGGCAGAAAGGAGTTAAGAGACGCCGAGGATCACACAGCTAAACGGGATTTAAGAACAGGCCCAGCATACCACCTGCTACCACCCAACAGGAAGGAGTTTCCCAGTCTTCCAAGGTGATACATGTCATCAGCCTTTCCAAATTCCACTTACTCCTCCTATTTTTTCTTTCATATTAATAGCTTTTAGATAACTAAAGACCACTAGTACCAGCCCCATGTTCGTACCAATGATGCCTCAAGCCCTACCCCAAGAGACTTCTCATATGAAAAGCTACCTATCCCTCTTAAGTTCTCTCTTCTGTATAATCTGACTCACCAATCCACTGCTCAGGGATGATGCCATCGGGTCTAGGGAACTCAGGCTTTGGGATGATCCTTCCTGTCCTCAGGGAGACTCGTACACGCTCGCCTTCCTCTGTAAACCTCCATTCCACTTCAGTTGGCTTCCTGCAGGGAGGAGAGTGAACCGAGTTTATATGGCCCCACATTCTTTCTCTAACCACAAACTTTGCAGAATGTAAAAATGTGAATTCTAAAGACTCCTGAGAAATCCTGTGTGATGTCTAAACATTCTCCTGCTATAAAGCTAACACTTCTCCTCTTGTTCTCCAAAATGGTACCCCTGTTCTTTGACCCTGTGCTGCATTTCCTGAGGTTCTGTTTCAATCCAACCCCACAATGATCATTCTGATTAAGATGTGAGAATTGGCCATAAAAGCTCCTCATTTTAGAGATGAGGCTGAGGCACAGAGATGATGAAGGGCTTGCTTAGGATCATGTAGCAAGCAAGTGCCTGAAGCAGGATTCAAAAATCAGGTCTTCCTGACTTCTTAAGTCCAGTATTCCATCCCTCTCACCACCTGGCAATGCTAGGCTCCTGCCCTCATGCTCCTCCAAAAGGTCAATGTCCTGCCTTCTTGCCTGTCAGTGGGATCCACAAGCTTGACCTGGCGGAAAAGCAGGGGGGCTTCGCTGGGGATCATGGTTCCCCGATAATCCTTGCTCCTGCCAATGTATCGGAAATGCTGTGGGGAGAGAGGTGGGAGAAGTCAGAAAAAGATATGAGGAAGCCCCTTCCACCTCCCCCAAGGACCAGCCCAGGAGCTGAGAGACAGTGCCCAGCCCTCAATCCCTCCCTTTGCTGTTATCAGTGATTGATTTTTGGTACAGAAGGGGGCAAAAAAGTGAGCTAACAGAACCCAATGCAGAAGGTCCCAGTCCCCACTACTTACCGTGTTCAGTCCTTCTAAGACAACCCAGTTTCTCTCCCTGATGATCTGAACCACTTTGCCCTGCTTTCCAGCATCTTTGCCTTCCAGGATCTCAACCTGTAGATATACAGTATCAGGGGAGGAAGAACCTCAGGCCCATTCTCTCCTTTGCTCCAACATCCATATCTGTCAGCCCTGCATCTCTCACCATGTCCCCACAAAACACATTCCAGGAGTCCTCAGGTATAGGCTCCACAAGGACTGGACGTTGCCTTCTCCAGGGAGGGTTTCTCCTCTTGTCAGCCATCGACCCAGGTCGGCTCATTCCATAGCGGTAGTTACGAGGCAAGTTGGCCTTGGCTGCCAAGGCTAGCAAGGCTGACAGACGCATATCTGGAGGGTGGAAAGACAGTATGTAGTAAAAGGAAATGAGAACTGAACACTAATTGTCAATTAATTGTCCAGACCAGAAATATCATCAATCAACCCAAGGATCAGAAGACCTGAGGTAAAGTGAACCAAAAGGGAGAGTGAAAGCTGATGAGACAAAAAGTTGTCTCTAGCCCAAAAGAAACCCCAGGATCTCAACTAGAATGGATCAGAGATCATCTAATCTCCTGTTCCATGTAAGATACCCTGCTTCTCAAAAGCTTCCAACAAATGATCAACCGGCCTCCGCCAAACATGGGAAATTCACTACATCTCATGAGACATCTGCCATTTTCAAACAGCTCTAGTTAGTGGTGGTTTTTTAATGAGCCGAACTATGTCTAGTAACTTACCCAGTGCTTCTAGTCTGTCATCTGAACCTAACGCCTTTGTACAGAACAGCTCTTCAAATACCTGAAGAAACCTGTCATAGACTCAGTCAGTCATTTATTAAGCACTGTACTGTGTGGTAGGCCCTGTACTAAGTGCTGGAGACACAAAAGAAAGGCAAAGCCTTCAGACAGCTCCCAATCTAGGGTGAGAGAACATGTAAGCAACTATGTGCAAACAAGGAAAAACAGAAAATAATGCACAGAGGGAAGGCACTAGAATTAAGAGGGACTGAGGAAGGCTTCCTGTAGGTGAAATTTTGGCTTTTCAAGGAATTTAAGAGGCTCAAATGAGGGGGGAGAGCATGGAAGGCACTGGGAATAGGCAGAGAAAATGTCTGGAGCTAAGAGTTGGGTGTCTTGTTTAAGGAATGGCAAAGAGGTCAGTGTCACTGATCAAAGAGTACGTGGGGGGAAGGGCTAGGTTATGATAGGCTTTGAATGACAGATAGAATTTTGTATCTGATCCTTGTTATTGTTTGTCCTTTATTCTAGAAGAGGACTATGACATCAGGGAGGCGATGCTGACATGCAGGTGAATTGGATTTAAGTGAGGGAGGGCTGTACAAAGTCACCAGCCTCACTTTCTCCTCCTGAGGCATCTGGGCTCAGTGGCAAGATATAGATCAAGTTGACTGGAGATGGCAGTGGGAGACCTTGGCCTTTTTAAGCTAAAGTCTTTAACATATCTCAATTTGACTGAGGCAACACCCATCCAGTGATTAAGGCTAGGTAAGAAATGAGGCAGAGGATAGCCTCTTTTACCTAGTCAAAAAGGAAAAAAAATCAATCTGGGAGGAGCCAAAATAAACAGTCGCTATTTATATTCACTCTGAGCCAATCAGGGCCCAAACAATGACCAAGTAGGGCTTGGCCTGAGACCTGCTGTTGGCCAATCAGCACAAGCCAGGGTGTCCCACTGCAGCCAGGGCCATCTCCGGCGAGCGTGATCTATATCTTGCCACTGGATCCAGTTGGCTCTGGAGAAAAAAGTGAGGCTGGTGACTTTGCGCAGCCCTCCCTCAGTTAAATCAAATTCACTTGTATGTCATGGCATCACCTCCCTGATGTCATAGTCCTCTTGGAGAATGAGAGACAAATAACTTCTGTGAGTAGTAGGAGCTACCCCACTGGAGACCCAACTGGAACTGGCCAGTTGGACAACACAGCTTTTTTTCTCTTTCCTTCCTTCCTTCTTCCCTCTTTCCCTTTCCCTTCCCTCTGTCCACATAGGGTATCATATCCTTACCTGCAAATGCTCTGCCAAAGGAGTATAAATTTTGATCCCTGAAACCTCAATAGATACCTTGGAGTTTACTGGCTAAATTTCTTTCTTAAGGACCATACCTTAAACCCAAGTTACTCTGACCCTCATTGATTGGCCAACAATAGATCCTAGGCCAAGCCCCACTTGGTCATTGTTTGGGCCCTGATTGGCTCAGAGTGAATGTAAATAGCAATCGTTTCTGTTTTGGCCAGAAACTTTGAGGGTCTTCTCCTCACAGAAGTAATAGGGAAACACTGGAGTTTATTAAAGGAGGGAAGAGGTTGATGGTCAGCCCTATGCTTTAAGAAAATTGCTTTGGTGGCTGAATGGAGGATGGACTAGAGTGAGGAAAGATTTGTGGCAGGCAGATCACCTGTAGACTATTTCATTGTCTAGGTGTGAGTAGGTGAGGGCCCTGAATATGAGAGCTGAAAAGAACCTCAGAGGTAATCAAGTCTGGAAGTGTCAAACTCTAATAGAAAGCAAGGCCACTAAACCATACAGTAGGATCTCTGTAGGCCACATATTGACTTGGTTTTAAAATATACTATTATCTGTTTTATTGTATTTTTATTTAGTTAAATATTTCCCAGTTACATTTTAATCTGGTTCAGGCTGAACTTGGGAGTGTTGTTGGCCTTGTTGACCCCTCTGAACTACTACATCCTACAACAGAAAAGGAATCCGGTAGTATGTGGGAGTACTGGACCTGTAATCAAAGGGGTGGTAGTAGTAGTAGTAGCAGCAGCAGCTGTGGTTTAGTCTTTTCAGTCATGTTCAACTCTTTATGACCCATTTGGAGTCTTCTTGGCAGAGATACTGGAGTGATTTGTCATTTCATTCTCTAGTTCATTTTACAGGTGAGGAAACTGAAGCAAACAGGGTTAAGTGACTTGCTCAGGGTCACATAGCTAGTAAGTGTCTGAGGCCAGATTTGAATTCAGGAAAATGAGTCTTACTAACTTCAGGCCCAGCACTCTATCCACTGTGCCACCATTCAAATCCTGTCTTTGATGTGACCTTGGGCAAGTCCCTTAACCTCTGGGTTTCCATTCCCTCAACTGTGAAACAGAGGAGTTACACAAGATGATCTCTAAGGGGCCCTTCTAGCTCTTAAGTTGATGATACTACCATACACCCTAAGCATCCACATCTTTACTTCAAGACAACCCACTGCCACAAATAGCAGCCAATCCACTTCTGGATAGATCTATTGGGAGGGTGGTTTTTTGGACTACCTTAAGCCTAAGTGTGTTACTTTGCAACTTCCACCCATAACTTCTGCTTCTGTCTCTAGGGCCAAACAGAACAAGTGTAATCCCACGTTTTAGCCTTTCAAGTACTTGAAGAGAGCTACCATATGCCCCTTCTAAGCTTCCTCTTCTCCAAGCTAAATCCCCAACTCCTCCAATCAATTCCCTAATGGAATCATTTTAGTGGCCCTCCTCTGAGGGACCTTTGGCTTATTAAAGTCCTCACAATATGTCTGCCCAGAAGTAAACACAATACTTCAGATATGGTGTGACCAGGATAGTATATGTTTTGGGGTAGTTTTGGGTTGAGTTCTCTTACAGGCATAGAGCCATGGGCTTGGAATCTGGAAGACCCAAGTTCAAATCCAACTTCGCATGTGGGGCAAGTCTCCTAATCTCTGTGCCTCGTAAAATGGGGTTAATAACAGCACCTACCTCCCAGGGTTGTTGTGAGGATCAAATGAGATACCTGTAAATCGCTTAACCCGGTGCCTCCCACATAGTAGGTGTTTAAAAAATACTTGTTTCCTTTAATTCCTTTACAATTTTCAAATTCTGTTATTCTGATGACCTTATTCCTATAAGACACCGCAGCCCCTGGCTTCACACTAATGTAAGTGCTGGACGAGATGGCCTGTAAGTTCCTTTTCAGCTCTAAAGTACCACCCCATTGCCTGAATACCCACAACTTCCCTGGCACGGGCCATCCAGCATCCATGGAAGAACGATCTATTTTTGGGGCAACCCCCTCCTCCCAACAAACCCGCGCGGGGAGGGGGTGGGGAGCCTTTCCCCTAGGTCATCGAGTCCCTCCCCCGGCCTCCGTCCAGATAAGCGCTAGGCTTTAGGAAGTGGAAGGGTAGGAAGGAAAGACCTTGTCCCCTCCCAATGTTCCCTTCCCTCCATTCTTCTGCTGTCAGATGTCAAGGTCTGGCCGACCCTTCTCCATCTTGGCATGCTCAGGATCTCCAAGCACCTTACCCTGATATCCCGGGGGCAAGGACCCTTCTCCCAAAGGTAAATCAAGTTCCTACAGAAGATAAAAGGAACAAGTACCGCCTCCAGCCCAAATATCAGGTCGCTTCAACTCCAGATGCTGGGGTACATTCAGTTCCGACTCCGCCTCTCACCTTCGCACGCGGGATGACAAAACTGAGACGCTTGGCTTTCTGGGAAATGTTGGGCGGTGCAGGAAAGGAAGCTGAGTGGAAGATCGGGTCTCTAGGCATGCTGGTAGTTGTAGTCCACCGCTGCTGAGCATGTCGGGAGTAGTAGTTGAGGAAGAGGTGGTGAGACCGGAACACCGAGGTGCACCTTGGGCGTTGGAGTCTCGGCCTAGGCGGAACGGGCTTCCTGGTCCGGCGAATTTCTGCGCATGTCCCACGTTGGGGTGTCTGGGAATTGTAGTTCTACGAGGAGCAAAAAAAGCTGCTCCATTTTCTAGGTGGTGATGGCTGGATAATTAGGGCACATGGCGAACCAACTTCTGCATCTTCCCTCCTCCATCGGTCTGCGCCTCCCAGACTCCTCAGTTCTGGGATGAGCCTTCCCATAAAGGGGAGGAGGGAGGCCAGGACAACTGGATTCATAAGGGAGGAACAGTGGATTCAAAAAGCTCTGGAACTGGAACCTTGGACTGTACCAGTGTGGCCTTGGGCAAATCACTGAATTTAACCAGGTCGTAGTTTCCTCCTCTCTTAAGTGAGGACGTACCATGTCTTCTCAGGCCTCTGATGGGAGAATGCGGAGCTAGTGTGTTTCTCTTTCTCTCTCTCTCTTCCCCTCACCTGTTAGGCTTACAGAAAGGAAGATACTGATTCACACACGACGCCAGTTCACACTAGTCACCAACGTTACCAACCAGGCGCTCCAGTGTTAACCAGTAAACAGGCTTATTAGCCTCTGAAATCCTCTCAGCTTCTCAAGTGCTGTTGTATTTCATTCTTTCTTCTCCATCCTTTCCCTTTACCCAGTTACCAAGTTCATCTCGGGTCCAACCCAGCCTCTATTCCCACTGCTGTCATCGCCTAGCCTACAAGGAGGTCTTCCCTATCTCTTCCTCTCTTCCAATCCTTCTTTCATACTACCAACACAATAGATTGTGTTTTGTTGGGATTTATAGATCTATTCACATTACTCCTGCCTCAGAAATCTCTAATGACTCTTAATTGGCTACTCAGTAAAAGTTCAAACTCCTTAACTGACATTTAAGACCCTCCTGCCTCCCCCTCCTCCCTAAGCTTTGTATCACACCCCTCTACGTACTCTGTACTGCAGCCAAACTGGCCTTTTCAAATGTCCAACAAACTAACACATCCATCACCTCTTTACTGCTCCCATGTGTACACACTCAACCCAAACCACATCCCCAACCCGTGCCTGTTCATTGAATAAAGACAACTTAGTTCAAATGCTGCCTCTGCTAGAAAGCTTTCCCTGATCATCTCTCAAGATCTCACATAACACTTCTCTTGCTATAGTAACAATAACTCATTTCTGTAACGCTTTCATGTTTACAGTGAAGGACCCCTACAACCATCAGGGAATTACTTAATGCAAGAATTGTTATCCCTGCTTTATAGAGGAGGAAACTGAAGCTAATCCTAGTGTCAGAGATGGGCTTCTAACTCAGATCTTTCCTGACTCCAAATCCAGTCTTCTTATGCTGAACTGTTGCTATTAGGCATTGTTTTGTTTAGTTGTTTCTGTGTGTGTCATTTCTTCTACTATATTGTGTATTCTGTTATTTGGAGTTAAAAAAACAAACAAAGCCAATCTGAGCTTTGATTGTGGCTCAGCTATTTAGTAACTCTGAACTTGGGGCAGTTAAACTTCTCTGAGCTTGTTTCCTCATCTGAAAAATGAGAATAATGTTCTACCTATATCACAGGATTGTTGTGAAGATCAAATTAAATAATTGAAAACAAGTGCTTCTTAGTCATAAAGTACAATGTAAAAGAGCTATTTATGAGCAGGGATCATCTTCTCAGGACTTTGTATTTCCCTTAGTTCTCTACTTAGTCTGTCTCCAAAACAGAGCATCCCTTAAGGTAGAGTCAGGGCTATTGTCCTGGTATCAGTGTATGATCTGTGGTACGGCAAGGTGTGACAAGGACTTGGGAAGTAGTGGGCAGGCAAGAAGTAGATTTGAGGTTCTTCCTCAGCAGAGAGCATACCCGGAACCTTAAAGGATAGGGAGTGACTCTCTGGCAGAGGCCTCTGGAGAAAACATGATTCTCCAGAGATAGTCTTCAAGAGGAAGGGTAGTAATAAGACCCATGGCTGTTGATATTTTTATGCAAATGGATAAAATATGAATAATCAAGGTGAATTAGTGGTCAAAGAATCATGGAACCAGGATCTAGTCCAACCCCTTTGTTTGACAGATGAGAGAACTGAGTCCTAGAGAAGTTAAGTGACTTCCCCAAGGACACAGAGGTAGTAAATGGGAGAGTTAAGATTCAAACCCAGGTTTTAACTCCAAATCATTATTCTTTCCACTATATGACTCTTCTTCCTCTTCTTCCCAGTGTCTGAGGCTGGATTTGAAGTCAGGTCTTTCTGACTCCAGGCCAGGTGCTCTATCCACTGTGCCACCTAGTGAGGTTCAAATCTCGGTCACATCCCCCCATAAGCCTGTTTCCTCACCTATAAAACAAGGGCATTAGATTAGCTGGACCCTAAAATTCCAGGGATCCTTCCAGACCTAAGTCCTCTAATCTTATGACTCATTAATGAAATACAGCTATGAAGAATTTTAAAAAATGTTGGTGATCTGGACCTGTGATTTCACCAGTACAATGGATTATCAGTGTGGGGACTTGCCAAGTAGACAGGCAACTCTAATTTTATTTGTCATCTTAGCTAGTTGCCTATGCACCAAGAGGGTGGATGACATGCCAGTCATGATACAATGAGTAGATCGCCTCTATTGGAAGCTGGACTTGAACCCAGGGGATTTCTTTGACTCCTGGTCCGGCACGCTCTCCATTACATCATGCTTCCTCTCACCCAGAAAGATATACTTCATTCAAAAAGAATACACAAAAGAGGTGATTAAACAGTGCTATTTATTATTAGAATAGACTTATGCATATCTACATTCCAGACAAACTGGATTATGAGCTATTCCCTGATTTCTATGTTCTATCTCAAACCTCTGTATATCTTTCTTCAAGGATCAGCTAAGGTGCTATCACCTCAGGGAACACACACGCACGCACAGACACACACGAATTATTAGGGTTCTTTTTCCTCAAGTTATTTTGTATACATGTTGTATCTCCCCATTAGAATTTAAGCACCTGGAGGAGAAAGACTGTTTTGTTTTTATCTTTGTATGGTAAACCTACCACAAGACCTACCTGTAGTAGGTACTTCCCCCATGGTTTGTTTTGTATTTTGTTTTGTTTATTTATCTTTTATTTCATTGGTTTAGGCAACCCTCACTATCAAAGCAGAGCAGCAAGTGTTCTGCAGCTTACTGTCTCACCAGGTATTCCTGACTCTAACGCTATTCCACCGTCTTCAGTATAAAGATCTGAGTCTGACCAAAAAAGAGAAACTCATTGCCAAAATAGAATTGATTTTAAATTTCATAATGGCTTAGGAAATCTTTCTCTAAGGCATACTTTAGATTTTGGGACTGTAGCTGAAAGGGATCTTTAGAGGTCACATGGTTTGCATTATTTTACAGAGGAAGAAACTTTAAAAGGGTTAAGAGAAAAAATAGATAGGATCCCAAGACCTAAAATTCTATATGGAATGTAAACACCACAAGACTGGAATGGTTAAAAAAAAATTCTAAAAACACAAAAGCAAATCTTTCTAATTAAACACAAAAGGATTGGTTTAAATAGACCTGTGTGGATGCTCAGGAAACTGACAAAATTAAGTAGAGTCTTAAGGATCATAGTTTTTGAGCTGGAAGAGACCTCAAAAGCCATCAAGTTCAACCCCTCTCATTTTGTAGATGAGGAAACTGGGGCACAAAGGAGGTTAAGTGACTTGCCCAGAGTCATACGGCTAGTAAGTATCTGAGGTAGAGATCTGAACTCAAGTATTCCTGATTCCAAACCCAGTATCCATTATACCATATTGACTAGCTTAAAGGAAAAGGTGGAAACCACCTAAGATCAGAAGGTAGTAAGGCCGGTGATGAATCCTAAGTAGCAGGGTTGAGAATGGATAGTAGGGAGCTCTGTTTAGGGAGGATTCAACGACAAATCCAACAAACATAAAGGATAATGGAAAAATAGAGACAAGATAGAACTACTCAACTCTCAATTTTTCTTCTGATTTCTTTACTAAAACAGAAAGACATCATGGTATAGCAAAAAGATCGCTAGCCTTGGATAGAATCCAGGAAGACCTGGATTCCAATCGTGCCCTCTGAAATCTACTAGTTGAAATGACTTGGGCAATTCATTTAACTTGAGATGCAGGCAACTAAGACATCTCCTAAGTTATAGCCAAGTTGTGACCTGCCTTAGTTAAGGAGATTCCCAAACCTGTAAAACCCGAGGTTTTTGAAGTATTCATGTTTCTCTACTAAAAATGATCATCAGACTGGGAAGACTAAAACAAAAATTGTTAATAAGGAAAAGATAAGTTAGGAGATGGTAATAACAACTCACTCACATAACACTTTTAAGGTTTGAGGTAAGTCACGCAACTCTCATTATCCAGATTTTACAAATGAATGAAGACGTGGAAGTGAAAAGAGATTAAGTCATTTGCCCAGGATCATATAACAAACAAATTTCAGAAGCAGGATTAGAACCCAAGTCTGACTCCAAGGCCTATACTATGCTTTAATTTAGCATATGAACCTAGTTTGACTGATTCCAAACCCGACACTATTTCTATTCATTATAGAATGAACCTAGGGGCTCTCAATGAGTAACTGAACAGGGATCAATGGATTTAGAGCTGCTCAGAGCCTTAGAAGTCACACAGTCCAGCACTCCCCTTTTACATCTGAATTAATGAAGCAACAAGAAAGGAGCAGAGGCGAAACTGGAACCCAGGTTCACAGCACCATTCAAAGGTACAGAAAGAATTAATGGATAGAAATGTTGAGCTGCTGTTGAAAATTTATGAAAAGGTCATGGTACAGTGGAAAGACCACTGGCTTGCTCTGGAATCATCAGAATTAGCTTCAGATTCTACCTACCAAGTTTACTGTATGTCTTGAGCAACTTCACAGCCTCCTTCGGTCTGAGTTTCCTCACCCACTAAATGAGAGAGTTGGATAAGATAAAAATAATAATAATAATAATAAATAGTTAACATTTATATTACACTTATTATGTGCCAGGCACTGTGCTAAATGTGTTACAATTATCATCTCATTTGATCCTCTCTGTGAGGTAGGTGCTATTATTATCTTTGTTTTACAGATGAGGAAACTGAGGCACACAGAGGTTACATGACTTACCCAGGGTGACACAGCTAGTAAGTGTCTGAGGCCAGATCTGAGCTCAGATTCCTTTCACTTCTAGAGCTATAATTCTCTGAACCTACCCTTGGGTTCAAAAAATCAATTGTACAAGCATAGGATAATGAAGATATGACAGTCTATGTGGGAAGAAAAAAATCCAGAGACTCTGAGTCAGTGTATTTTGAGTCAACAATGCGACAAGGTGGCCAAAAAAGTTAATGTGATCTTTCCCAGAATACTACAAGTCTTCCTCAATAAGATCTGAGGCCACTCAAAAGTGACTGACTTAACAGTTGGCATGGGAAAAACAAAATAGATGTTCAAGAATGCCTATTGTCTAAGCCAGAGGTGTCACACTCCCAGCCAGCAAAATTCCAAGTGCAAGGAGAGCCATATTAAAACATAATTGGATGCAATGATCTAAAACAATTCCAAAAGACTAAAGATGGAAAATGCTATCTACATCCAGAGAAAGAACTATGGAGTCTGAATGCAGATCAAAGCATACTATTTTCTCTCTCTTTTTTCCTTTCTTGTGGTTTTTCCCTTTGGTTCTGATTCTTCTTTACAATATGACTAATGTGGAAATATGTTTAATATGATTATACATGTATAGCCCATATCAGATTACATGCCATCTTAAGGAGGAGGGAGAGACGGAGAAAAATTTAGAACTCAAAATCTTATAAAAGTGAATGTTGAAAACTAAAAATAAAAACAAAATAACATGTAATTAGAAAAATGTTTAACAAAATAAAACAAAAATACAATAGAATATAGATAATGTTAATTTGTGGTTTTCTAAGTCAGAATGTGCTGCAGGAATCTATTTGAGTTTGACATCATTGGTCTAGGCTATGAATGCAGCTGGATGGCCAATCTAGTGCACACACATGTATATATGTACACACACATGCATTTTACATGTGTACATATATGTATTGTGCATGCGTATACATATGGAGGAAGACAATGGGCCTAGGCCAGAATTGAATAAAAGAGAATGGCAGATTACATTTGGAAAATTGTGCATTTCTTTCGATAGTTCTAAATTGCTCCTCTCCACAAAGACCCTTAAAACCCAACAATCACATTTGCTGGGGACTGACAGGGCCATTGATAGTTGGGTTGCACTCACCACATGGTGGAGCAAGGAGGCTCTAACAAAGGATATCTTCATTATCAGACCTCAAACTATGTTCCAGTGCAGAAGTCTCAAAACTATTTGATACTGGTTAAGCAACAGAAAAGCAGACAAGTGAAACAGACCAGATAACCAAAAAACTGAAAAAAGTTAAAACAGTGGCCCAGGGTTTGATAAATAAATTATTGGGCAAAGGATGTCCTTTTTGACAAGAACTTCTGGGAAAACCGTAGTTTGGCAAAAGTTAAGCTTAGACCAAGATTTTACACCCTGTAGCACAATAAGGCCCAAATAGATATGAGACTTGAACATAAAAGCCCATACCATTAAAAAAAAAAATGAAAGAACAAGGTTAGGTATCTTTTACAACTATGCCTGGGGGAGAATTCTTAACTAAATAAGCAACAGAGATCATAAAAAATAAAATAGAAAATGTTTACTACATAAAATTAAAAAGCTTTTGGCCAGTAAGATCAATGAAGACAGAATTAGAAAAACAGTAAAGAGGAAAATTATTTGCAATATATGTAGAAATATGATAACCAAAGCGTGTAAAGAATTGGCAAAAATACAAAATATAAGATACCAAGTACAATCCCCCTTAAGATATGTGGTCAAAGGATATGAACTGTTTTCAAAAGAACTTTGTAAACCATAAATGATCACAAGAAAAATAATACAAATGACTAATAGAGAAATATGAGCTAAAACACCTCTGAGGTTTCATCTCACACTCTCCAAATTGGCAAAAATGGCAAAAGATGGGAGAGAAAGAGCACTGGAAAGTGGGCATACAGATACCCTGTTGGTGGAGTTGTAGAGGGGTGCAATTGCTTTGGATTTGTTTCCATATCCTTTGACCCAGTGATCCAACTACTGGGCACATATCCCCAAAAAAGTCAAAGACAGAACCCACAGGTTGATGTATAGCAAAATATTCATGGAAGCAGTCTTTGGCAGCAAAGAAACAAAGTAGATGCCCATCAACTGAAGGATGGCTGAAAAAACTAAGGTAAAAATATAATAAAATATCATTATGCAGTAGGATGCAACAAATATCAACATTTAGAGAAACAGAGTTTTGTGGGAATGGATGCAGAGCCAAGAGATAAATAATAATAATTATAAACAATAACAATGTTAATGAAAAGATTGCAAAAAGGAAGTTCAATTCTGAATAATGGAAAAAACCAGTGTAAGTCCTAGAGATGAGATAAAGTACACTTCTTCCCTTACTACAGAAAGGTGGGGGACAACTATGACAGATTACTGTATGCATTACCAGATATGTCACTTTGGCTTGTTTTCGACACAAGGAAGGATTTGAGGGGCAAGACTGTGATGAAAAAGACAATAGCATCAGTCGAACATACAAAAATGGCTATCTTCAAGGACGTGTAAGTTTAGGAGAGGAGGTGAGCTGGTCACATAGAGAGAACAAAAGATAACAGAAGACTGCTGGTGTGTACAAAACGTAAATATTTAAAGGTAGGTTGGGGCAGCTAGGCGGCACAGTGAATAGAGTACTGGGCCTAGAATCAGGAAGACTCATCCTCCTGAGTTCAAATCCAGCCTCAGACACTCACTATGTAACCCTGGACAAATCACTTAACCCTGCTTGCCTCAGTTTCCTCATCTGTAAAATAAGCTGGAGAAGGAAATGGCAAACCACTCCAGTATCTTTGCCAAAAAAACCTCAAAGGGGGTCATGCAAAATCAAACACAACTGAAAAACAACTGAATGGCAAAAAAGAAGGTGGTTACCCCATGTTATCCCTGTAACATGGACAAGAACCATCCAAGTTGAGGTGGGTTCCGATCTGTATCTGTGGAAATTACCTAAGTTGGTGGGATCACAGATCCACTGACATTTTGAAGAGGTAAGGTTTAATCTTTGGCTACACAGAAGTGTCTAGAGTGAGGAAGACAGTAATCCTGTTGTATATGGTTGGACCTGGTCAGACCACATCTTAACACGTTCGGGTTCACATGCCACATTTTAAGGACAATGGCAAATTCCCATTTGTTGAGGGTCGGGGTGGGTGCAAATCAGGGTGGTGAGACTACAAACCTTGCCAAATCAGAGCTGTACCCAGATGAAATGGGCAGCTTTTGCAGTGGGTTACTCATCACCAGAAGCCTTCAAATATATGCTAGAATGAGCCCTTGCTGAAGTTATAGAGAGAATTTATTTTGGTTATAATAGGTCTGCTAGATGACCTCTGAGGTCCACTCCAACACCCACAATTCCACGGGTCCTCCCCACACATCACCTTATACATACCCACCCCTCTACTGGCAGGCTGTACTCTTGTTCTTCCCCATTCAAGGCTCCCTTTAGTGTTCATTGTAGCCTATACTGATACTTTGAAAATGAGTTTAATAACATTAATAGTGAACATTTATATAATTTACATATCATCTGATTTGATCCTCACAAAAACCCTGGGAAATATTACCCCATTTTACAGAAGAAGAAACTGAGGCAGACAGCAGTTAAGTGACTTGCTACTGGGTCACACAGCTATTACTGGAGACAGGATTTGAACTCATCTTCTTCTCTATCGTACACTCTTTTCACTGGGTCAGCTAGCTCTCCTAATATAGATGCCCCTTCCCACTGATGCAAATGAAAACCCTTCTAAACCTTAGCAATTTCACGTTGTCACTGTGACCAAAAAATGACTCATCTCCAGATGGCCAACGCTCTGAGGATGAGACTCTCTCTCTTAGACAGGTTGGTCCTTGGATGATAGACAGCAGGGCAGATGAGAAAAACCCATGAATTGGGAGTTGGGTATATGTCTTTTCTCTCCCACTAACTCCCCTATGTGACCTTAGATGAAGTATTTTCCCTCCTCTGGGCCTCCATTTCTTCTGCTGCAAAATGAAAAGATTGCGTTATATAGAAGAGCCTTCTAGTTCTTTCATGGTATGGTTCCATTGCCATGCTCAAGGCCATGCCAGCTCAGTGGGACTTGGAGGAATCTCTGCTCCACTGGCACAGCCTTTGAGACCTCGGGGTCTCATCCATGCCATGCTGAGGCATCTGAGGACAGAGTTAGTAGAGAATCCTTATGTCGCCTGGATAAAAAGGCAGCTAGGTAGTAGAATGAACAGAGGGCTAGTCTTGGAGTCATGAAGACTGCAATTTGAACACTGACGAGCTGTATGACCCTGGGCAACTTGTTTAACTTACCTGATTTTGGTTTCTTCATCTGTGATGGGGATAATAATAGCACCTCCCTCACAGGGTTGATGTGAGGATCAATGAGATCACATATGTAAAGGAATTAGCAAATCTTAAAATGTTATATAAATGCTCACTGTTATTATGAAAGGACATAAGATTTGTTATTTTTTTTTAAAGTTTAGGGCAGTAAAATCTACGCCTACTAAACTACACCCAGTATTCAAATTCTATAAGATGACCCTGTCTCTAAGCTCCAACCAAGCTGTTACACATGTGGTCCTAGTTCCAAATAGTCTGAGCCAGGGAGCAGGGAAGGGGAGGGGGAAAGCCCATACCCAGTCTCCTCCCCAATGCCCCCAACCAAAAAAACAGAACCAGCCAGGGCCCCAAATAATAATCAACAGGTTTATTGTCCTAGAACTGAAATTGTCTACCGGTTCTTAGAGCTAAACTTCCAAAGCTACAGTCGGCAACTTTTCATCAGAGCCCAGGGAGAGGGGAGAGAAGAGGTTGTTGGGAAGGGGAGCAGATGTAAAAGAGAGAAAGAGAGAGAGAATTGGGGAAGGATAGGGGACTTTTTTCCCTCTTTTTGTTCTCTCTGTAGGTCACAAATTGAATCTGGTGGTAATAGCAAGAGTTTGTTTCTTGGGGGTAGGTGGGGAGACACAAGGGAAGAGAAAGAAACACAAGAGAGACACAAGGAGGAAAAAACCAAAGCCCAGCTACAAAAAAGAAAGTCATTAAACCCCAAATAAGACATCTACATTTCCAGCAAATCAGAAAATCCAGGTGCAGCAGTAGGCAGTGAGGAAGTAAGGGTCAAGAAAGACAAGAGGATGGGGAAGAGGAAGTGGGCAGATAGGGGTAGGGAGGAGAGAGGAGAAGAGGGACATGGAGGATTAGGGAATCTTTTAAAATTTTTTTTGTAATTTTTTTTTATTAAAAACGTTTCCTAAAAAATGCCACTTTACTTTTTCTTTGCCTTGGTGATAAATATTCCTTTAGGGAGGGCCTGAAGCACCAGGGGATGGGGATTAGAAGGAGTAAAGGGGAGGGATCTAATGCCCAGCTTCCCCACCTCATCTCACTGGGGCAACTTCTTCCCAGATGTTGGACCCTGGGAGGGAGACTTGTGATGCCAAGGGCAGGAAGATAGATAGCAGTATGAAGAACAATCTCTCACCCCTCACTGGAGACAGTCTTTCAAATACAATCACACCCTCCCCGGGGCCACCTTCTCCATGAACCTACTAAAAAACTAGCCTAACCCCTTGCTAGACCCTCACTCAGTGCCCCAAGGTAGTAACCTTAGAAACAATGAATGAAACAACTGTCACTCCCAGAATGCTCTAAGGTACCAGAGGCAGGAATGGGGACCAATCATCAAGCATTTATTCCCCTACCTAACCCCACTTCAGTTGTCAGACTTCCCTGAATCAGCAGATCATCCCAGGTCATGGGGATGATAGATCAGGGGTAGAGGGCAGAGATTATTCCCTCAAGAGACAACCCCTTTCCTCATGTAATGCTGCACCCTCCTCCAATACTTTGGGCAGCCCCCTTCCTATAGCCCACCTTCCATCCTTTCTGTTCCAAAACCCACATCCTAAGTCACCAGTCTTTCCAGGGATGAGGGTGGAGGTGGGGAAAGGCTGAGGGAAAGATCAGGAAGTTAGCCAGTTCAGGAAAGCCCCTGTCAACTCCCCACTGAAAAAACAGCCCTAGGAAGCTAACACCCTGCCCAAAACTGAGTCCTCCCAAAATTAGAGTTGGGGGCAAGGGGTCAAGAGTGGGGAAGGGATTGAGACTCAGGAGAAGAGAGAGGCATTCCACTGCCAAGTAGAAGAGGGTAAGAGAGAGTGGTGAAAGACAGTGGTGCCAGGCCCTGATCCCTTCCTTCCTTACCCAGTGTGGGCTGGGCCCAAGGGAGAGTGGGGAGGGGGTGCTCAAAGAGAGAGAAAGAGAGAGCTGCCGATGTCAGGGTATCAGGGACAAGGGGCAGGAGAAGGGGGGTTCCCAGTTTGCAGGCAATGACCAGTTTCCCCGATAGCACCCAGACAGCAGCAGGAACAGGGTGGGGGCTCCTCTGGAAACATTGTCGGCTACAGGCTGAAGAAGACAAGAAGATAAATGAGAGAGAAGAGTTACTTTGGGTCCATTCTCTTTTCAGCTCACTAGAGACTTCTTCCCTCATACTTTATACAAGCTGCTTCCAGAACAGGATATATCCCCCTCCCCACCCCCACATTCATACAGACATCAGGAGGCAGACCACAGGAAATTCCTTCCTGGCTTAAGGGTAGAGACGATCCCCCCTCTCCTCCAAATCCCTACATCCTAATGTATACTATCCCAGGCCTTGGAAAGTCTTTCCTGTAGACTGTCCTCCATCCTTTCCTTTCTCCTATGCCAGAACAGTACCTGGTGCATACTAATTGTACAATAAATATTTGTGATTAATTCCAAAACCCACACCCTAATTAACACTGTGCTAAATCTCACCCCTTAGATAAAATAGTCCCTGTTGTCAGTTTGTAGGGTCAGTGTGAAATGAATCTCTGGCAAGGATCCTAAGAGGGCTCTTACACCAGGATGGGTCCTTTCTTCTTCCTCACTCATTTACCTCTCCTTGTGATCTCTGACACCCTGGGTAGGGCCTTCCTCCTTGGCAGCCTCTTCTTCTTCTTCCTCTTCTTCTTCTTCCTCCTCCTCCTCTTCCTCTTCAACCAAACCCCGGCCAGGGCCTGGCTCCGAGGGGGCACTGTTCTTCTCCCCCTCGGTGGGGAGGGCTCTTTCTCCCTCTAGGGCCAGCTCTTCTTTCTCATCCCCCTCCCCCTCCGGGTCCTGGGATTCCTTAAGTCGTTTGGGGGAATCCTAAATTCAACAGAAGAGGGCAGAGGGGAGAGTTGGAAAGGGAGTGATCAGGTGAAAGGGATCTTTACATGGGCCTCCTTCCCCCTCAGTTCATCTCCAGACTAACCTCACTCATAACCACTCCCATCTCACCCTCTTCTTCTTAGTTATAATGATTTTCAATAATAATATAATTCTACAAAGCTTTTTCTCTTATATAGAGCACTTGTAGATACATTGTTTCATTTAATCTTCATAACAACACCGTGAGGCAAATTATTATAATTTTACAGATGAAGAAACTGAAGCTCAGAGATGGTGACTTGCCCAAGATCACACAGCTAGGAGCTCGTAGAGCTGGGATCCAATACAAGTCTCCTGGCTCAGGGTCTCCTGAGCTCTCCCACATGGGTTCCTTCCCTTTGACTCCCTTCTCCAATTTCTTCTACCTCTCAGTTCAGGTCTATTATCCAACCTCCCAGAATCTTAGAGGTAGAAGAACCCCAAGAGGCAGCATGGCATCATGGTAATTTAACCTCCCTCAGCCTCAGTTTCCCCATCTGCAAAGTGGGGATACAAACAGCATCTACCTCACAACGTTGTTGTGAGGATCAAATTTTATACACACATACACATATATCTATAGACATACACATATGTATGTATGCATATATATGTGCACACACTTATCTAAGGTTTACATTGATCTGCAAAACTCAAAGCGCTACATCAGTGCTAGCTACAACATAACATATATCATAATATAACTTAACCTCTGCCTGAGCAAGAATCCCCTCTATAGCCATCTCCGATAAACAATTGTTCATCTGAAAAACTCCCATGAAGGGGAGCCCACTGGCTCCCAAGACAACCTATCCTTTAGAAGAGTGCTAATCGTTTGGAAGCTTCTCCTCATACTGAGCTGAAATTTGCCTCTCTTTGTCGCTTTGGGGAAGAGATGGAGCATTCTCCATCCCAGGTAGCTGGTCCTAAGGACTGTTACCTCCAGTGAGTCCCCTGCTCGCCTCTTCAGTGCTCCCTTCTCGTTCTTTTCCTTTGAAGGTTCATCAATCACCAGTTTTCCCTCCTCATCGCTACTGCCATCTGTGTTCCCCTTCTTCTCCCCATCCCCCTCCGACACCTCTCGATCCGGCTCGGCGTCTTCTGGACACCCCTTTTTCTGGGATGGCTGGTGGTGATGGGAGGCAACAACAACAATAAGTAGGTCCCAGGAAATGTTTTAGGCCCCCTTATTTGTGCCTCTTTCCCTAGTGCTTCCTTTTCTCTTTTCCCTCTTCTACCCTGTCTGAGGGGATCATGGTTCTAAGTCCTCAAAAAAACTACCAGACAGGATAGTTTGATGGGGAAGGGAGTTGCATGTCCCTCTCTATGATGAACTTTCCTTTCCCTCCGGTCCAGGGGCTATCTCCCAGGAAGTCTCTTTGATGAGAGTTATTTCCTCAAATCTCTATTTTTATCTTGGACAGATTAATTGGATTCACTTAAAAAAATCTCCATTCATTTCAATATTGTTACTTTTTATTTACTAATCACTCTACATGTTACATCTCTGGGACCCCCTCAGTAGAATGTAAGCCTCTAATGGGAAGGGACTCAGACTCCATCACAAAGTAGGTGCTTAATTAATTCTTGTTGATGTGAATTTACCTTCATTAAATGCCTACTGAGATTAGAGCACAGAGAGAGAAACAAAGTTTAGATAAGATCCCTGGGCTCTAGAACTCATATTCTAGTAGGTGGAGACTAGGTGCTGTAACAGAATATAACATGATAAATGCACCAGATAAATGCCACCACAAAAGTGCTCAGTGAAGTCTGAGAGAGAAGGTAAGATCTAGAAAGGAATTAGGGAAAACTTCTGGAAAAGGGATAGCTTTTAAGCGGGGCTTTAAAGAAGGAAGGAGTAGGCTTTTAGCAGGTAGAGGAGTGAGACATTACAGGTTTAGGAATACTTTAGATAAACAAAGGTAGGAAAGCTCAGTGTGTCCAAAGGGAAGGGAACAATCTAGTTTGATAACAGTGTAGAGAAGATATAAGAGTATGAGATGAAGCACTAAGGTAATCCTCCTTCCCCACCCTTGACACCTGCCCTGCTCTGTTTGGAGAGGGTGGAGGGGGCACACTGGAAAATTTCTCCAGAATTATCCATTTAAGGAGGTGACCAGGGCAGCGATCTGTTGTTTTCTCCTATTAGACTGTAAGCTCCTTGAGGGCAGGGACTATCTTTTGCCTTTCTTTGTATACCCAGTGCTTATAGTAGATGGCATATGGCAGATGCTTTAAAAATATTTATTAACTATATAGATATGGTGACCCAAAAAATACTGAAGAAAAAAATTACAGGGTGATGATGGATGACTTCAAATGCCAGGTCAGACTGAGCTTTAGTCTGCTGGCAAGAGGGGGCCAATGAAAGTTTGTGAATAAGAGTAACAAGATTACATGTATGAATTAAAAAATAAAAAGCAAAATATTTTCAGTAATAAAGGAGGTTGTAATGGAAGGAAGAATGGAGGAAGGTCTGTTAGGAGGCTAATATTGTCATTTAAGATGGATGATGATGAAGGTCTGGGAAAGCAGTGGGGATAGGCCAGAATGACCAGATGCCAGAGATATTTTATTGTGATTTTGGACTTGGTAACTGCTTGGATATAAGAGGTGAGAATAAAGAAAGAGTTGAATATAAATTCTGCTTCACTGCCACTGTAACACCCTTCCTCACCAAGACAGAAATGCCCCTCTGCCCAATCCCAACTCCCCAGCTTTCTTCTCTCCCCACCTCTTGTCCCTCCTTTCCTCGAGCTTCAGAGTTCTAGACTCCTTAGAGTTCTGATTCTGTACTCCAGTGGATGAAGCCCCAGACTTGCCCGGGTGCCTCACCCTCTGTCATCTGAGCTTCTAAATAAGCTGCTTCACCCATGTTCTCCCGTTATCTCCTCAACTCTTCTGCTCACACTCCCCCCACCCAATACCACTGCCAGAAGTCCTCAAGTCTGTCCCTCAAGTGTTTATCAGTAGGTTTTTTTTTTCTTCCCCATAGCAACAACTTGAGAAAAGTGAGTATTTCCTCTCCTTGGAGGTTCCCGAGTGTGTGGGAGTGGTGCTTACCTGGTAGCCAGAGGCCTTCACAGTAGGATTGTTTTCGATCTCCCACAGACCCTCACTGAAACCTTTCCTCTTGTTGGGTTTGCCAAACTTCTCCTTGGATTCCTCGTATGGGAAGAGGTCTTTGGGACCCAAGAATGCTCTGAGAGATGGAGGAAATGCAAGGTCATTCTATTGGCTGCCACCAAGCAGAGGGGAGAACAGATACCACTCCTTCCTCTTCTCTTCACACTTTCTCCCTACCCCCTCATCCTTCTGTCCCTTTTAACCACCCTACAACCCTTAGTCTTTTCACCTCTCCAGTCCCTCCTTCCCCTCTTACCTCCCCCTCTTTTCCCCTCCCCGCCCCAAACCTCACTCACGTCTCATGGGTCCCGAAAAAAAAAACTTGGTACTTGTTGGCTGTTGACTTCACTGCAGCTTCCGGCATTTCATCAATCTAGGTAGGAGTGGGGGGGGGGGCGAATAGGAAAAGGGAACATGAACCTGATGGCTCAGCCTCTCATCTAAATCTTAGGGACATCTGCTTGAGGGAGAGGAGGTCAGAGGTCACTTCTGAGGGAATTACAAGGCACATCATTTGAGCCACAGAAGAACCTTAGCTAGCTAGAGATCATCTGGACTAATCCCCTGATTTTATAAATGGGGACACTGAGGCTCAAAATCACACAGCTAATATATACTGTTGGCACCCAGACCAAAACCCAGATCTCCTGACTTCCACATCAGGCCCCCTTCCACCTCCTTGGGGCAGTGGAAACAACCATGTGTGCCAGGTCCCTTTGCAAAGAACAAAGCTTAGCTATAGCCATGGAAACAATATCTCTTTCCCCTCCCCACTCTCAACCTCCAAGGTGTGGAAGGTTGTTATTAAAAGGTGTGAGACGATTAATATGTGGACAAACGGGAGAGGAGAAAGGGGAAGGCTCTAGAGGGGTGGCAGGAGCTGGAGGCCCTGTAGCAGAGGGAGCATGAACCCCTGCAAGGGCTCCCAGGATCCTGGGCTAGGCCATCTAGAGCAGACTACAAAGCCCGGGAAACTACACCTCCCAGCAGCCCCTGCAGCACCACAAGCAGCTTGGCTTCCCGCCGGACAGAGGCTGGGTAGCCATGTTGGTTGAGGACCCAGAGGTTGATTCAGGGTGGAGGAGACAGGACTGATGGCTGGCTGACCTAGGGTATGATTAACACAGACAAGACAGACAGACAAAGGCAGCAGAAAGAAAGAGATATATGGCCAAAAAAAAAAACACCAAAAAAACCTACAAAGAACCTCCCGAGAGATGGGAGACATCCCTCGGGAAGGCAAACAGAGCACCCCTCAAAAAATAGAATACTTTAGACTCAAAGAAAGAGGTTTTTTTGTATTTTTTTTTTAAATTTGAGCTCAGTTTTGTCCCCACCCCCACCCTGCTAGTTTCCTTAAACCACAACCTCCCCCCCATGTGTCTCATCCAGAGCTCCTCCCCGGGGCAGAAGTCCTGGTCCCCAGCTGCCTCCACCCCCTAGGGGCAAAGAAGCAGCCCAGCCCTGAACCCGAGAACGTGGTCTTCTCCACAAGCAAGTGTGCTCAGGGTGGGGGGTGGAAAGGCAGGTTCTCCCCTCCCCAACACACAATCCCTGTCGCCATGACAACCCGGCCCCGGCCCCGCCCCCGGGCCACTCAGCAACCAGGAATGTGGCCACCCCTCCCCCACTGGCCCTTCAGGATAGGCTGGGGGAGGGGAACCTGGTCCATTTTACACAGAACTCTAGCCCCACTCCCCTGGTCTCGGGCCAGGAGTCCTACACCTGAGTCTTCTCCATCAAACCACAGCGGGGAGACTGGAGCACTAAGGTTCCCAACATGGAGAACAGCACGAGACCCAATGCCTGGAACCCTCAGACCTGGCTAGGAGCGGGAGGGAGAGTTCCCCTGCCAGGACACCTGGGCCCTATTACCAGCAAGCCTTCCCACCCCGCCTCCCCAAGCTCCCTAAGGGCCAACAAGAAGCAAAGTCTGAAACACCAATGCTTAGAGATCCCAGGAGGGTGACAAATAATAATAGCAAAAGCCCCGGGTCCCAGCCCTTCCTTCTTGGTAGAGCTTCAGGAACTATAAACCAGGGCTGGGGGTGGGGATGAAGATTAAGGTCCAAGGGCCAGATAGGCAGGCCTCAGGCCAAAAGAAAGGAATCAAGGAACATGGAGGGTCTCCCAAGGAAGCAGGCACCCACACAGCAGCTCGTTACTCCCGCCATTTATGGGTCAGAGCCAGGGAAAGGCCTGAGACTCCCATTACACCAGATTCCAGAGATCTCAAAGAACTTACACCTCCCTCATAAGTCTCCACCGGAGCCCACGCACAAGCACACACCCCCACCGGAAAACTGACTTAGGGTCAGCCACTCCCCTCCCCAAAGCCACACGGCATGGCAAAGAACCCAGGCATCTAGTTGCCCAGGCCTGGGGGTGGGGAAAGAGAGAAAACAAAGGATAGAAATTAAAAATAGAAAGGATTCAAGACACTAAACTTATAATCCCAAATTCCATCCAAAGAAAATACAGGACCAGAGGGTGAGGGAGCACCCAAGGCCCTCCTAATCTGTCTAGGCATGATTAGAACACACATGGCCAAAGGGACCATTCTGTCCTCTCACCTGCCCCCCCCCATAGAGAATGGGCTTTCTTGGTGTATGTGTGTTGGGGTGGAAGAGGACCCTCTTTCCCACTTCTGGATCTCCCAAAAGACTAACATCTCAATCTCTCACCCTGGTCCATGGGGGATAGGGAGGTAAGCAATGTGGCAGTCAATAAGAATTTATTAAGGGCTCACTATGTGCCAGTCACTGTGTTAAGGGTGCTAGGGATTCAAAGAAAGGAAAGAGAACAAGATTTAAGGTCCAAAGGAACTGATCTTGTAGCTTGGTTCTGCCAGTAACCACATGACTTTGAGAAAGTTGTTTAACCCCTCTGTTGTGCTCAATTTCCTCATCTGTAAAATGAGAGTTGGACTCCATCTCTAAGGTCCCTTTCTACCTCTAAATTCTAGGATCCTACAAGTCTTCCTTGCCACTCAAAAGGGGAAAAAGTCCTCTCTGCAGTCTGATCTCTGTTCTTCATGCTGCAAAAGAATATTTCCTCTCATTCAGAATCAACGGTGCTCTTCCAATGAGTGGGAGATCTGAAGTCCAGGGTCTCTCTCCCCTAAAATACACACACATGCTTGTGAATATGCGCATGCAGGCACACACATATATTCCTCCTCCCAAAGGACCTGAATCTCAAGCACTGACTTCAACCCCAGGGGGTGACTCAGAGTAGATGAGTCAGAGCTAAATGGGTCAGGGTGGAGCCCAAGCAAATAGCAAGGGACCCTGTCTCCTGCCCCCCATATTTTCCTAGCTACTTCCAACACCCCCTCCCCAACACATACACACTGGGGTTGGGAGGGTAGGGAGGTAAGAGGCCACTGAGCTATTTATAGCTGGCCATATCAGGTACTTACTTAAGATATTCCCAAGTCCTGTTTGAATTTAAGGTTGATATAATAAGATATAGGGTTCAAAGAATCCTCGTTCTTCCACTTTCTCTCCCTCCCCTCTCTGGGCCTGTTTCTTCATCTGTACAATGATTACAGTGTACTAAATGATTTTTAAAGACTCTTCCAGCTGTAACATTCTGTGATTTTTATGAAGTCCCATCCCTGCCTTATTTATTTGGTTCCCAGGTCCAGGCTCAGGGAGGCCTCCAAGAAGAATTTATAAGTGCTCAGAAATTTTGAATGGTTTGGGGGGCTAGGCATGAAAGGACCTCCAAATAATTCTTCCCTGGCCTGGAGACCAACTTGAGCCTACACAATCTCCCCTGGGGAATCTCTAAAATCTTAAAACCAATCATGTCCCTGAGAGAGCCCAGACTGGGGCAAGGCTGAGCCAGGGACACAGAGCTCAAATAGGTACTGGCTCACTGCCAGTCTGACTGACACACCCAATAGCCTAGGTTCAATTTGACCCAGGAACCGGAAAATCTGGGGCAGGAGACAGTTGGGACTAGAGGAGAATGTGGAGAAAGACAGAAGGAAACCATGGATATAGGCATGGGAGGGTGAGTGAGAACTTGGAAGGGAATAGAGAAAAGATGTTATGTCTGGGTGTGTGTGATCATACCGAGAATTCAAGTTTCACATACAAACACCCCACTCACTGAGTTTCCATGCTGGAGACTGTGAGTGTAAAGGTAAAGAGGAGGGCAGCTACTAAGTGATTGGAGATCCCAGAGGAAGTTAATGATGATAATGATTATTAACTGGTAAATAGTAGTACTAATCTCCTCTAAGTAGTATAGTTAACCACTCACCCACCACCATTTCTTTCTCTGGGGATCTTTGTTGTTCAGTCATTTCAGTCAAGTATGACACTTTGTAACCCTATTTTGGGGTTTTCTTGGCAAAGATACTGGAGTGGTTTGTCATTTCCTTCTCCAGCTGATTTTTACTAATGAAAAAACTGAGGCAAAAGGGGTCAAGTGACTTTCCCAGGGCCACTCCTAGTAAGTGTCTGAGGGGATTTATGGGATTTCCACAGGTTAGAGAAGACTCAAGATCTGGAACTATCTGGACTCCCAGGCCCCAGTCTTGCCCTATCCCACTACACCTGGAGCTATTCTGAGTCGAAGCATGCTTTCTTTGCCCGGGATTGAGAAAATTGTACTCCGTTTCTCATAACTAAGTGGATTCCAGGCAACCCCAGTGAAGATGTTTTACATAAAGGAGGTACTTTGGCTCTGCCCTCTCACTTCTCATCGGCTCTTCTTATTAGCAGTAATGACACCAACAACAGTGCGGTTTGCAAAGTACTTTCCCTACAATTATCCTGTGAGGTAAATGATATATTATCTCTCCATTTTAGGGATAGGAATTAGATCTATGATTTTTATTGGAAAAGGGAATTCCCTCTTGGCTGAGGAAAATCCCTCTACCAATGTAGGTCAGTCAGTCATTCATTCAACATTTATTAAGCAACTATGTTGTGCCGGCCACTGTGCTGAGCACTAGGGATACAAAAAGAGGCAAAAGACAGTTCCTGCACAAAGGAGAGGTTGACTTGTCCATGGTCACACAGCCAATATGTGTTAGAGGCAGTACTTGATTCCAGGCCTTCCTGATCCGAGGCAATCTCTCCTCCATCTGTTATACTCCGGTGCCTTGTCTCATTTTATGGATAAAGAAACTGAGACACTGAGAAGTAAAAAGACTGATCATAGAGCTATGGCGCGTCAGACCTAGGAGCCAATCCCTGGTGTCCTGAGTCCAGCTTCTATGTTATATGAGTCTAAAAGTCTATGACTCTATGATGTCCCTGGGGTAATGAACTACTCCTCTAGGAAAAGGCAAGGGAATCAGCTTTAGTCCCAGTTTTGCTCCTGACTTGCTGTGTGAGCTGGCACAAGTCACTTCATTTGTTTGAGATGTTTCAGCATCTGTCAAATGACAGGGTTGGATTAGATGATCCTTGAGGTCCTTCTAAGCTCTAAATCTCTCTGGTTCTGTGATTTAGCTTCATGAGAGGAAGAAAAAGAATGACCAATCTCTCTTCCCATCAGAACTGATTTCCCTTGGGATTCTAGTCTTATGACAAACCTATAATACTAACAACTACATTTTTTATAATCTTTTAAGGATTACAAATCTATTTCCTCACAACCACCTTGTGAGGTAGGGAGTGCAAGCATTAGCTCCCCCATTTTACAGATGAGGAAACTGAGACTTGAAGGGAAGTAACAGGTTCAGGGTCATATGTTTAGTGTTAAAAACAGCAATTTTGGACCCAGGCCAAAGTCCAGTATTCTTCCCACTATATCACGATGCCTCTCCTTGAGGCATCTCCCCATGATATTCCCACATCACATACCTATGACTGAATCAATGGATTTAGAGCTAGATTTAGTGCGTTGTGATCATCCAGTCTAAACGTCATCTTACAGGTGAAAATAACAGGATTCAGCGTATTCATATTCATTCAACAAACATCTGTTGAGGACCTACTATATTCCAGGTATCATATGCTAGGCCTTCTCCAGTATTCTTATTATCTAGAAATCAGAAGACTGGGCAAGGATAGTTGGGTGTGGAAAGGGAGCAGGGTCAGAAAAGGGTGTGATTCTGGACACTAAGGGTTACTAGTAGAACAGGCTCTCATGGGGGAGGAGAGAGGGAGAGTCTGGGTTCCTATCTGCCAACAGTGGCCCTGCCTGGTCTCCTTGCTCCCACATAACCCTATCTGGAAGGTCCAGGCTTAAGGCCTGGGTAGGGTTAGATTATGGAACCCTGTAATCATTTTGGCCCATCCCCTCCCCAGAACTGGGCCTAAGGTGCACAGAAGTGAGGAAAGAAGTGAGTTTCCCCATTCTTTAATCCCAAGATCCAGTCTTATGTCAAAAGGAACCAGATATTGGCCTCTCCCCAAAGTATACCAATAGAAACAGATGTTTGGGGTTTCAGCCCTCTTCGATTTCCCCTCTAATCTAGAAGGGGACCCAGGCAAGCATCTCTTCCAGCCTAGGCCACTTCCTTCATGGTGCCCCCAGCCTAACCGCTGGACTTTGTCCCCTAGTAGGAGTTGGAGCAGAGAGTCCTGCATTTGGTGCTTGTGGTGACCCACTACAGCTCTGGCACCAGGACCAAGATACCAGCTGGGTCAAAAGGATAGGTTAAAGTCCAAATGTGCACATTATCCACACACATGTGCTTATATATGCCAATGATTCTGGTGCCTAGGATCTTCCTTTCTCCACATGGACAGGTGGGCAGGATGGAGAAGAGCATGAAAGAGTGTGAGTGTGTGAGTGTGTGAGTGTGTGTGTGTGTGTGTGTGTGTGTGTGTGTGTGTGTGTGTGTGTGTAGCATTCAAAACACATCTTCAGCCTCTAAGGAGAGGGCTTGGAGTTGAGGCCTCCTGGACTTTTCTAGGGAGATCAAAGGCCTGGTGGATAGTCCTCCAAAGGGCCAAAAGGAGGGTGTGGCTCAGGTTTATAAAAAGGGCCCGGAAGTTCAGGGCCTAGAGACTCTCCATCTCCCCACCCCCATATGAGCACAGATTCCTCCCCTTCTACACAAGAAATAGACTCCCTCCCAGTCCCAGCAATCAGACAGTCAGACAGACAGACACACATACACACACGCCATAAGGACACTGGCCTCCCACTGAACACACAAGATCCCCTTTCCTGTAGACAGCCACACCAAAAAAAAAGAGGTTACCACCCCCCAGCAGATAGTACAGACATTAAATAAAACTCCCCCCAGCAGACACACAAAAGATTTCCATACCCCCCATCCCAGAAAATACACACACACACACAGATTCCCCCCAGGAGATACAAAAACCAAGATTTCCACTCCCCTCACCCCAAGCAGATACCAACCAGAAGGAGACACCACCCACATATACAAAAAGTATACCCCTTTCCAGAACATACAGCAAGGAGATTCCCTGTCTAGACACACTCAAGAAGATTTCTCCTGACCTCCCCCAGCAGCCACACACAAATCAAGGACACCCCCCAAGACTCACACATAAGGTGACTCCCCCACCCCCAGCAGACATATATACAACGAGTCTCTCCTCCTTGGAAGCACCCATAAGAGGACTCCCTCAGACCCCTACCAGACAGACAGACACACAAACAGAAGAGATTTCCTCCTTTCCCAGTAGACGACAGACAAGTAGGATCCTCCCTCAAAGCAGAAACATATAAGAAGCACTCCTCCACTCCCAGCAGGTACACACATAATCTCTCTCCCCTCAGTAGATACATATTGTAGACTTCCTCCCACCAGACACAGAGACATAACAACAGATACAGACAATAATTCCAGCCCCCCCACCCACCCAAGTAGATATACACAGGGAGACTTTACTAGCAGACACAGATGCCCCCCCTCTACACACACACACACACACACACACACTGATGCTCTGCTCCCCTCTCTAACAGACACACTCATGGAAACTCCCCACCTCCACCCCAGCAGCAGACAAACACATGAAACTACCTGGACGCTATCAGACACTCAGGGAGGGTTCCCTCCCTTCCAAGTAGACACACAAGAAGGACACTTCCCCCACCCCCAGCAGATACACACATTATTTCCCCCTCAGCATATACCCCAAAACACAAGAAGACTCCCTCTTTACATGAAGAGACTCGACTACCACTACGGAACACGTATAGACACTCTCCCCTCAGGAGACACAAGGAGATTCTTCTACCAACCAAATGCATACACAAGAAGATTCTCCCTCTTCACATACATACACAAGGAGAGTTCTCCTCCCCCCATTTTAACCTCCCCCACAAGGTGGAACAACTGATGGAGTGGAATGATCTCTAGACTTAGAGTCAAGAGACCTATGTTCAAATCCAGCCTATAATACCTACAGACTGTGTGACCATGGGCATGTCACTTAACTTCTCATCTGCAATTTCCTTATTTGTAAAACGAGAACCACAGGACCTACCTCCAACGGTTGTTATGGAATATGGGTAAACCAAATGAGACACGTATATAAAATACTTTACAAATCTTAAGCAAAAATTAGCTATTATGATTGTTGTTATTGAGACTCCTCACACCCAAAGAAGACACCCCCCAAACATACACACATAGAAACTCCCCCCACATACACCCAGAGGAAGGCAAGGCACCCCTCCCCGGACCCAAAACACATGAAGTAGATTCCCTTCACAGACGTCTCTCCTACCTACACACACACACACCTCTCTCTCTCCCCCTCCCACTTTTGGACATTCAGACACCCCTACACACAAGAAGAGATTTTCCCGCTCAGGTACAGTCACTGGCACAAATGGCACCCTCCAGACTTAAACATACAATAAAACTCCCTTTGCTCCAAACATCTAAGATTTAGGGCTTAGCCACATGACACCCAGGGACACAAATAGAAGAACCCCTCCCCTTGCACTTTTTCAATAAATTGGCATTTGCCCCCTAATTGGACCTTCTCCCACAGGGTTCTTCCCCACTGTCCCCCTTCCCAATTTCATGTGGTCCCTCATTCTGATATTTATTCTAAAGGAAACCTCATACATTAAGTACCGTAGAGGCCCCCCTCCCTTACTATCTCTAAGTGACTAATAACACAAACCTTTAAAAAAAAATCAGGAGTAGGGGGTCCTCACTCCTTCAACTCTGTCCTTCCTCTTCCTTCCTGTATCCACCACCTCCCCTTCTCTCCTTAATCTGAGTTCCTACTCTTCCTCCCAACCCCCTACTTCCACTTCAGTTCTAAGGGTACAACTTGAAGAAACAGAGTTAGCTATTGGTTTGATTTTCCCTCTTCCTCCTTACCCCCCTAGCACCTGAACAGGTACTGCGGACAGGGAAGGCCCACGGCAGAACTGAGAGAGCAACCCAGCCTTTCCCCCAGGGGCCTACTACAGGCAGAGGGACAGTGTGGCGATCAACCACATGGCCGAGACTAGGACGGTTGTGGCGGGAGATGCACACACCTGGGAGGGAGGAGCAACCACCCCCTCCCTCCTCAACGACAAAGAAGCTCCCTTCTCCCATGAACCCCCAGTCCCAAGAGCAGCTCAGATCCCTCCATTGACTCTAAAATTAGGGTTTGGTTCATTAGAAGAATTTTCTTTTGGTGGGGAAGGGGCGCTTTTCTCTCCAATTACTTCCCTAGCCAGGTAGACACCCCCCACTCCCAAGCCCAAAGTTTTCCAGGATTTAGGAGCAAACTCTTTTCCCACTGCCTAACACGCAAACGCACACGTTGGTCTAGGCACTTTTCCCTCCCCGTCGCCGTCGTAGTGGTGCTGTTAGTGAAACAGAAAGAAGGAAACAGGGAACTGGGGAGGGGAACCCCGGAATGGAGATATTAGAGGGAGCAGGGATATAGGAGAGGTTACATCTCTCATCCCTGGGGGTGGGAGGAGTTTCTGGAGAGGGACTGAGACAGCCCCTCAAGTGAGGCAGACAAGCTGGCGAGACTGCCCCAAGGGAGAAATTGACCAGGATGGGGCCTGGGGAGTGGGACATTGGCCATTAGGGGAAGGGCAATAAAATTGACTAGCATGTCGTCCCCCTCCCTTACATACATATACTTTGAATCCGGCCCTCACCCTTTCCGATCCAGGTGCTCGTCTCCTCCTTTGCCCTCCCCTCTCGCCTCCGCCAAGTCCTACCCGTTCCCTGAGCAGAGAGGCCTGGCTGCCCCGATCCACGAGCTGCCCGGACCATTATATAACACGGAGGTGGAGAGACCGAAAACCCGGCTGTGATGGGGGCGGGGAGGGGGCAAAATCGGGGACCCAGGCGTCCCCTGCCCCCACCCCCTCCGGGTGCAATGTGCTAGTGCCCGCGTTATGCAACCCGGGCGGCTGGGGCATAAGCGTGGCCTATCCCTCCCTCCCCTCCCGGACCCATCTGCTCCCCCAGCTCGGCTCGGCTCGGCCCGGCCCGGCCCGGCCCCGGCCCTGGCCCCAGCGGCTCCGCATATCCCTTTTCTTCCTTACCCGGGCCGGCCAGTGAGGGTATCCCTTCATTTTGGCGAATACCAGGTCTCCGCATTTGTATTCCTTCTGCCTGTTGGAGCGGGACATCTTGGGGGTTCCGGTGGCTCCCCCAAACTCAATTCTGGAGCGGGAGGGGGGCCCGGGAAAGGAGAGAGCTGAAGTTTGACTCTGCTACCGCGAAGGGGGGACAGGGGGAGGCGCCGCTCGGGCCCCCTCCTCTTCCTCGTGCAATCCCCCCTGCCCTGAAACAGGCGCCTACCCCCCGGCCCCGGGTCCCGAGGCTCAGCTCCCCGCGCCTTCTCCTCCTTCTCCGCCTCCAGCAAAGGGGTGCGGGCCGCCGATTGGGGGTCCTTAGCTCCCGGGAGGTGGGAGAGCGCTCATGCAGTTGTTTGTGTTTGAAATTCAATTGCTCCCTCCTCGGAGCGAGGCCTCTTCCCCCCACTCCCTCCAGTCCCTACTCCGCCTCCTCCTCCTCCCTCCCCTTACCTCCTCCCTCCTCCTCCCTCCCTTTTCCACTTCTCCCTTCCTCTCCTGCCCTCGGCCTCCGGCTCCGGTTCGATGAGACCGGCCACTCGATGCCTAGAGCCTGTCCCTCCCCGCCTTCCCAACCCCAGGCTTCTGGGGACCCCGGGGGGCCAGACAGGAGGAGTGAAGTGCCGAGCGCAGCGATTGGGCTTTGTGTGCAGCAGCCTAGTTGGGTGGCAAAGGGAAGGTGGACAGATGCTCTCCTGGATAGCCAGGGGAGGGAATCCAGGGCTCAAAGGGCCTGCTTCAGCAGGCTCCCCTACCTGGCTTGCATTGTGGTTACAGACATCTAAGGGCAGAAAAGGATCGCATCTCTATTCGTGCCGACACCGAGTTTCCAAATATTATTGCTTTTAGGTGTCCTGCCTTCTCCCTGTTTGTTTCATGTCAGCAGATGTTTCCTCAGAATCAGCTTGGTGCCCAGCACTCTGCTACCCCGGGAAGGGGAGGGGGGAGGGACACAAAGGCATAAGATTGTGGCTGCCTGCCTTCGAGGAGCTTATTGTCTAGTAAGGTTATTATGGAAAAGTGGAGATGTGACAGTAATAGACCATGGAGAGGTGGAACAAGGGAAAGAGTGCCAGACCTTGAATCTAGAGGCCTCTTTGAGGACCATCCCGAAACGCATGGGAAGCAGTTTCTCCCTTTCTACTGGATGTCTAGATGACCATTTTTCTTGTTGGTTTTAACTCAGATTCTGGAAGACCTGGGTTCAAATTCTAGGTCCTACCCTGAATTAGGGCAGTTAGGTGGTGAAGTGGATAGAGGGCCAGGCCTGGAATCAGGAAGATTCATCTTTCTGAGTTCAAACGTGGCCTCAGACATTTACCAGCTGTTTGACCCTGGGCAAGACACTTAACCCTATTTGCCTCACCTGTAAAATGAGCTGGAGAAGGAAATGGCAAACCACTCCAGTATCTTTACCAAGAAAACCCCAAATGGAGTCACAAAGAGTCAGACATGAATGAACAAGAACACCCTGAATTATCTGGATAACAGAAAGCCATTTTATTTTTCCAAGCCTTCATTTCATAATATGCAAAATGGGGGTAGTAATCCTGACATCCCCTATCTCATAAGGAAAGAGCTGAAAACTATCAATTCAGATTCTATCACTTATAGTTTGAGTTGCTTGAGGTGCAAAGAGTATCTTGCCCATGGTCACCCAAAGGTAGGGTTTGAACCTAGAAATAATTTTGTGTGTGTGTATGTGTCAATTTCCCCTACCTTACTGTAATGTACTTGAAGGAAGGGACTATATCTTATCTAAACTTTGTATCTCCCCCAGCAGTGAAGGGGAAAAGAGAATAAGTATTTATGTGGTATCTACTACAGGCCAGCCATTGTGCTAACTGTTTTATACAAATGTTCTGTTTATAATAAGCACCTACAATGTCTTACTAAATGAATAGAAAAATGGGTTTTGGTCATAATTAAGGTACTCTTTGCAATTAAGGTTTTTTGTGGGGAGGGGATGAAAGTAGAATAGCAGAGACAGCATTGGACAGGGTCCTGGTTTTTCCACTTGCTCTCTATGTAGCCTTGGTCAAGTCTATTTCATCTTTTCGGGCCTCAGTTTCCTCATCTCTAAAATAAAGGGGTTGGACTAGATAATCTTTGAGATTCCTTCAAGGCTAACCTGTAATTCTTCACAACAAGTTTCCTAAGCTTTACTGGAAATCCAGGGTGGGGTGGGAACCCAGGGCTTAGCAAGGCCTAGCTGTAGCCTCTAGAAAAAGAAAGGGCTTGCTTTATGAGCTTATAGGCCTGGTTTTCAGAGTGGTTTGATTTGTTTACTTTCCAAGCTTTGGCCAAAATGAAATAATATTTACATGGTACTTTTAAACTTTTGACACCTATAACAAGGGTACAGAGGTGAGCAACAAGGATGATGAAGGGCCTTGAGTCCATGTCATATGGGAATCAGGTAAAGGAACTAGGGGTGTTTAGCCTGGCAAAGAGAAGAGGAGGAGATAATAAAAGGAAGGAGGGGAAAAAGAGAGAAGAAGAGTGATGGAGGAAGAGGTATGAGTAAGAAAGGAGGGACGGACAGTTCTTTTCAATCACCCAAGGACTGTCATATGAAGGAGGGATTAGATTTATTCTGTTTGGCTCTAGAGGACATGACCAGGAGCAAGAGGAGAAACTGCAAAGAACTAGATTTAGATTTGATGTTAAGAAAAAGCTTCCTAACAATAAAAGCTACTCCAAAAGTGGACTAGGTTTCCTGGGAGGTGATGGGTTTTCCTTCCTTGAAGCCCTTCAAACAGAGGCTAAGCAAATGCTTGCTAATACTAAGGATGTATGGGTTGGACTAGATAGTTCACAAAATCCTTTCCAACTCTCAAATTCTGTCTTTTTTTTTTTTAGCCACATAATAACCCTGTGAGGTCAACAAGGCAAATATTTTTAATCCTTATCTAAAAAGGGAGGAAACTGAAGACAGATGAAATGATTTGCTCAAGGTAACAAAACTAGAGAGTAGCAGATTCAGGTTCCTGACTCCTGCATGGCTCTTTTCACCTTGCCCTTGACCCCCTCCTTCCAAAGAATATCCAGTATCTCTGTTGCAGCAGGGTTCCAGGCCTTTGTCCAAGTGGCATAATCAAAAGTTTTGTTACAATAAAGAGTAAAAAGACATGACCAATATAATTGTTGCCATATACTTCCTTATGATTTTTGGAAAGAAAGATCTTTGGGGAGAACTGATTGATAATAAAACATACTTCTCTGCTTTCAACAGAGAGGTAGGGAAATATGGGTAAGGAATATTACACACAAAGTTACTTTGGTGAGTAAATTTTGCTTAACTTTTTCTTACAAGAGAGGGTTAAATGGGAGAGGGTTATATAGAGAAATGACTATGATTTTGAAAACCAAAGGCATCAGACTTTTTCTCCCCAAAAGGTTATCTTATTGCAAAAATGTATCCATGTCATGAAGTCATTAAGTTCATACCCCTTAAAAAAAAACCCAACCATTTATGTAGTCCAATGAGGCTGAAATATAAATTTATAGCAACACTTTTGGGAGTATTAAAAATGTGGAAACAAAGTAGGTGCCCAGTGATGGGAGAATAACTGAGTAAACTGTTAAATGAACAACGGGATATTATTGCATTCTAAGAAGTTAAAAAAATACAAAAGAATTGAGAGAAGCATGGGACGAATTATATGAACTGAGGAGGAATGAAGTAAGTAGAGCCAAGAGAATGATATACACATTGACTACAATAATGAGTCTGAATAACTATTAATTAATCTTGGCCCCTGAAAAAAAGATAAGGGAACACCTTTCTTTGTTAAGTAGAGAGGTGGGGGAGAAGAGTTAAGTAGGAGTTTGTGGAATATTACACATACCTTTAGATCATTTTGTTGGTTTTGCTTAAGTTTTTTTCTTTGTTGAAAGAAGGGCTTATTTAGCAATGAGGGAGGATATCAGGAAATGCCGATGATGTAAAAACAAAAGACATCAATAAAACTTATTAAAAGTGACAACAATGTGTCTTTGTCTCCTATGTAATAAAAGTCCAAGTTTACAATGAAGTAAGTTGCCATCTAATTATAGGAGAACAACCTCAGGCTTCGAGTATCCAATTTTTTTCTTGTCACAAGTTTCTTGATTTCTTTTTCAACAGGATGATACAGAGTGTCCATGCAAAGGTGTCTAGGTTCATTTTGCAAGACAGGGAGCCAGGTTTGCTTTGTAACAAGTTGCTTTGCCTTTGTTACAGTAGCACAGGCCAGCCAGCCGAAGGGCCTCCTTTCCTGTGGCCATAAGTGCTTTTGGCTTTTCTCCCCATGCAATTATAAAGCCTTTGTTATAATGTGACATGTGTCCAGGTTTAGTTGCAACAAAGTATCTGATTTCTTGCTTGCCATAAGGTTCTGTATCTCTGTTTCAATAGCAAATCCTGCCTGTTGCTGCAACAGTGTCAGGGTTTTTCATTACAAAAGGCAATCCACTTTTCACTGCAATCAGTATAAAATTCCAAATTCAGGGAGCCAACATGGTAGAGAGAAGCCTGGAAGTTGCCTGAGCTCTCCCCAGTTTCCCTCAGAAACAATGTTAAATCAAGCCTTCGAAAGAATTATGGAATGACAGAATCCATAAAAAGAGGCAGTGAAACAATTTTCCAGCCCTAGATAACCTAGGAGGATTTTAGGAGACGTCTGCCTCACTTGGGTAAAAGGGTAGCACAGCCCAGCACAGGCATTGTCCAGGAAAGCCATCAAGAGGCTCTTAGTCACAGCACAGATAAGTAACCAAGGCCTTACTGTCCAGGCTCAGCAGGCCCGGGGCACAACAGGCACAACTAGGTCAGGCCACCCTACCACAGTGGGCAAGCCCCAAAGGCCCTGGTGCAGAAGCTTGGCACAGTGACTCTCTACCCCAGGGGTAGAGCTCAATTTTGAAAAATGAGCAAAAAACAAAAAAGACCTCTGACCACAGAAGGCTGCTATGGCATCAGGGAAGATTGAAATGCAAACTCAGAAGAGGACAACAATGTCAAAATGCCTAAATGTGAAACCTAAATGTGAATATGAATTGGTCTCAAGCCCCAAAAGTCCTCTTGGACTTTTAGCTCAAAAAGGATTTTAAGAATCAAATAAGAGAGGTAGAAGAAAAATTGGGAAAAGAAATGAGAGTCGTGCAGAAGAATTATGAAAAAAGAGTCAACAGCTTGGAAAAGGAAGCATAAAAATTGACTGAAGAAAAGAACCCCTTAAAAATTGAATTGGATAAATGGGGGAAAAACATCCGCCAAAGAAAATAACTCCTTTAAAAGTAGAATTGGCCAAATGGAAAAGGAGGTACAAAAGCTAACTGAAGAAAATAATTCCTTAAAAATTAGGTTGGGCAACTGGAAGCTAATGACTATGTGACATCAAGAATCAGTTGAACAAAATCAAAAGAATGAAAAAAATAGAAGAAAATGTAAAATATCTCATTGGAAAAACAATTGACCTAGAAAATAGGGAGAGATAATTTAAGAATTATTGGGCTACCTGAAAGCCATGACAAAAAAAAAAAATAGCCTGGATAGCATTTTTCAAGAAATTATCAAGGAAAACTTCTCTGATATCCTAGAATCAGAGGGGAAAATAGTCATTGAAAGAATCTACTGATCACCTCCTGAAAGAGATCCCAAAATGAAAACTCAAGGAATATTGTAGTCAAATTTCAGAGCTATCATGTCAAGGAGAAAATATTGCAAGCAAGCAGAAGGAAAAAATTTAAACACCAAGGAGCCACAGTCAGCATTACACAGGATTTAGCAGCTTCTACATTAAAGGATTGGAGGGCTTGGAATGTGATATTCAGGAAAGCAAAGGAGCTTATTTACAACCAAGAATCAACTACCCAGCAAAGCTGAACATAACCTTTCAGGGAAAAGATGGACATTCAATGAATAAAGGACTTTCAAAATTTCTTAATTAAAAGACCAGAGCTGAACAGAAAATTCCATCTTCAAATACAAGACTCAAGCGAAGCATAAAGGTAAACAGGAAACAAACAAAAAAAAAAAACATGGCATTCCATAAGGTTAAACTGTTTACATCCCTATATGGGGGAACTGTATCTCTACTAGGGCAGTTAGGAGTATACTTAGATAGAGGGTATAGGTATAAGTTGACTTTGATGTGATAATCAAAAAAATTAATTAAGGGGTGAGAAAAAGATTGTATGGCAGAAGAGGTGGGGGGAAGCAGAATGGGATAAATTATATCACATGAAGAGGCATGAAAGACCTATTACAGTAGAGGGAAAGATAGGAGTGGGTGAGCATTGCTTTAGCCTTACTCTCATTGGATTTAGCTCAAAGATGGAATAACAGAAACACTTAGTTGGGTAAAGAAATCTATCTTGCCACATAGGGAAGTAGGAGGGAAGGGGAAAAGAAAGGGGGGAAGGCAGTGCTGATAGTAGGGCAGGCAGATTAAGGGAGGCAGTAGTCAAAAGCAAAACACTGGTGAGGATGAACAGGGTGAAAGGAGAGAGAGAGAGAGAGAGAGAGAGAGAGAGAGAGAGAGAGAGAGGTATAAACAGAGGGAAAATAGGATGGAAAGAAGTACACAGTAATTCATAACTATGAACGTGAATGGGATGAACTCTCCCATAAAATGGAAGCAAATAGCAGAGTGGATTAAAAACTAGAATCCAAAAATATGTTGTTTACAAGAAACATATTTGAAGCAGAGACACAAACAGAAAAGGTAAAAGGTTGGAGCAGAATACAGTATTATTCAGCAGCAGCAAAAAAAAAAAAAAAAAAAAAAAAAAAAAAAAAAAAAAAAAAAAAAAAAAAAAAAAAAAAAAAAAAAAAAAAAAAAAAAAAAAAAAAAAAAAAAAAAAAAAAAAAAAAAAAAAAAGCCAAGGTAGCAATCCTGATCTCAGACAAAATAAAAGCAAAAATAGATTCAATTAAAAGAGACAAGGAAGGAAACGACATCTTGCTAAAAGGTACCATAGACAATGAAGTAATATCAATGTTAAATATATCTATGCAACAAGTAATATAGTATCCAGATTCTTAGAGAAGTTAGGTGAGTTACAGGAAGAAATAGACAGCAAAATTATATTAGTGGGGGACCTCAACCTCTGCCTCTCAGAACTAGATAAATCTAACCAGAAAATAAACATGAAAGAAGTTAAGGATGTGAATAGAATTTTAGAAAAGTTAGATATGATAGACCTCTGGAGAAAAATGAATGGGGACAGAAGCGAATACATCTTTTTCTCAGTGGTACATGGCACCTACACAAAAATTGACCATGTGTTAGGGCATAAAAACCTCACAATCAAATGCAGAAAGGCAAAAACATTATATGCATCCTTTTCAGATAATGATGCAATAAAAATTATATGTAATAAAGGGCCATGGAATAATATATTAAAAATTATTGGAAACTAAAGAATCTAAGCCTAAAGAATGAGTGGGTTAAATAACAAATCATAGAAACAATCAATAATTTCATCAAAGAGAATGACAGCAATGAGACAACATGCCAAAATTTATGGGATGCAGCCAAAGCAGTACTTAGGGGAAATTTTATATCTCTAAATGCTGACATGAATAAAATAGAGAAAGAGCAGATCAATGAATTAGGCACGCAATTTAAAAAGCTAGAAAAGAACAAATTAAAAATCCCCAACTATATACCAAATTAGAAATTCTGAAAATCAAAGGAGAGATTAAAAAAATTGAAAGTGAGAAAACTATTGAACCAATAAATAAAACTAAGACCTGGTTTTATGAAAAAAAAAAACCAACAAAATAGATAAACCTTTGGTTAATTTGATTCAAAAAAGGAAAGAAGAAAACCAAATTACCAGTATCAAAAATGAAAAGGGTGAATTCACCACCAATGAAGAGGAAATTAAAGCAATAATTAGGAGGTTTTGCCCAACTGTATGCCAATAAATCTGACAATCTCAGTGAAATGGATAACTATTTACAAAAATACAAATTGCCCAAATTAACAGAAGAGGAAATAAAATAATTAACCCCATTTTAGAAAAAGAAAGTAAACAAGCCACCAATGAATTCCCTAAAAGAAAAATTTCCAGTGCCAGATGGATTTATAAGTGAATTCTGCTAAACATTTAAAGAACAATTAATTCCAATGCTATATTAACTATATGGAAAAATAAGCAAAGGAGTCCTACCAAATTCCTTTTATGACTCAAATATGATGCTGATACCTAAACCAGGAAGAGCCAAAACAGAGAAAGAAAATTATAGACCAATTTCCCTAGTGAATATAGATGCAAAAAATTTTAATGAAATCTTAGCAAAGAGATTACAGCAATTTATGACCAAGAGAATACACTATGAATGGGTGGGATTTATATCAGGAATGCAGGGCTGGTTCACTATCAGGAAAATTATTAGCATAATTGATCATATCAATAATAAAACTAACAGAAATCATATGACTATCTCAACAGATGCAGAAAAAGCTTTTGACAAAATACAGCACTCATTCCTATTAAAAGAAGTAGAGAGCATAGGAATAAATGGGGCTTCTCTTAAAATGATAAGTAGTATTTATCTAAAACCATCAGCAAGCATTATCTGTAATGGAGATAAGCTAGAAGCCTTCTCAATAAGATCAGGGGTGAAATGAGAATGCTCATTGTCACCACTATTATTCAATATTGTACTAGAAAGGTTACCTTTAGCAGTAAGAGAAGAAAAAGAAATTGAAGGAATTAGAATAGGCAATGAGGAGACAAAACCATCACTCTGTGCCGATGATATGATGATATACTTAGAAAATCCTAGAGAATCAACTAAAAAACTATATGAAATTATTAACAACTTCAGCAAAGTCAAAGGATACAAAATAAACCCACATAAATCATCAGCATTTCTACATATTACCAACAAAGCTCAGTAGCAAGAGATAGAAAGAGAAATTCCATTTAAAATAATTTTAGACAATATAAAATATTTGGGAGTCTACTTGCCAAGACAAACCCAGGAACCACATGAACATAATTACAAAACACTTTTCACAAAAATAAAGTCAGATCTAAACAATTGGAAAAATATCAATTGCTCATAGGTAGGCCAAGCTAATATACTAAAAATGACAATTCTGTCTAAATTAATTTACCTATCAATGCCATGTCAATCAAACTACCAAAAATTATTTCATAGAGGTAGAAAAAATAACAAACATCATCTGGAAGAACAAAAGGTCAAAAATTTCAAGGGGATTAATGAAAAAAAAATTGCAAAGGATGGTGGCCTAGCTGTACAAGATCTCAAACTGTATTACAAAGCAGCAATCAACAAAACTATTTGATGCTGGCTAAAAAAAAAAAATAGAGTGATAGATCAGTGAAACAGATTAGGTACACAAGACACAGTAGTCAATGACTATAAATAATCTACTATTTGGAAAATTCAAAGACTCTAGCTGCTGGGATAAGAACTCGCTATCTGACAAAAACTGCTAGAAAAACTGGAAAATAGTATGGCAGAAACTAGGAAAGATGAACATTTCACACTGTATACCAAGATAAGGTCAAAATGCATATACGATTTAGATATAAAAGGTGATACCATAAGCAAATTAGGAGAACAAAGAATAGTTTACCTGTCAGATCTATGGAGAAGGAAAGAATTTATGACCAAACAAGAGATAGAAAACATTATGAAATGCAAAACAGATAATTTGGGTTACATTAAATTCAAAAGTTTTTGCACAAAGAAAACCAATGCAGCCAAGATTAGAAGGAAAGCAGAAAGGTGAGAAACAATTTTTACCGCGTTTCTGATAAAGGCCTCATTTCTCGAATATATAGAGGACTCAGCCAAATTTCTAAAAATACAAGTCATTCCCCAATCCATAAATGATCAAAGGATATGAACAGGCAGTTTTCAAATGAAAAAATTAAAGCTATATACAGTCATATGAAAAAATGCTCTAAATCACTATTGATTAAAGAAGTACAAATTAAAACAACTCTGAGGTACCATCTTACACCTATCATATTGGTTAATATGACAGAAAAGAAAAATTATAAGTGTTGGAGAAGATATGGGAAAATTGGGACACTAATGCATTGTTGGTGGAGTTGTGAACTGATCCAACCATTCTGGAGAACAATTTGGAACTATGCCCAAAGGGCAATCAAACTATGCATACCCTTTGATCTAGCAATACCACTACTAGGTCTATATCCCAAAGAGATCATAAAAAAGGGAAAGGGACCTATATGTACAAAAATATTTATAGCAGCTTTTTTTGTGGTAGCAAAGAAGTAGAAATTGAGGGAGTGCCCATCAAGTGGGGAATGGCTGAACAAGTTGTGGCATATGAATGTAATGGAATATCATTGTGCTATAAGAAATGAGCAGGTAGATTTCAGAAAAACCTGGAAAGACTTACATAAATAAATGCTGAGTAAAGTGAGTAGAACCAGGAGAACATTGTTATGCAGTAACAGTAACACTGTGTGATGATTGGCTATGATTTATTTAGCTCTTCTCAGCAATACAAATGATCTAAGATAGGCCTGCACAACATACAGCCCACAGGCTGGTTGGGGCCTGCCAAAGAATTTTGGTCAGCCCTTGAAAACATGGAGGATATAAAAGAAAGTAAAATGTAACTAGTCCTTTGTCCATGCCCCATTTAACCCACCTTCCACTAGTCACTATTGTGACTGTCATGTAACTTGGTGGGTCAGTCTGTCTCTAGTCTGAAAGAAGTGAGAGTTGTATCTTTTCTTTTCTTTTTTTGGAGGAGGGGAAGGCAAGGCAATTGGGGCTAACTCGCCCAAGGTCACACAGATAGTAAGTGTGTCAAGTGTCTGAGGTCACATTTGAACTCAGGTCCTCCTGACTCTAGGGCTGGTGCTCAACTTACTGAACCACCTAGCTGCCTCAGTTGTATCTTTTCATTGTGTTTTCAGTCATTGCTGGCATTGAACAGGGACAAAGTCAGTGCAACCATTTGCCAATGCAGCTGATGCCTGCTATGAAATGAGTGGCAACAATGTAAAGGCTTCTTCCCCACCCTCGCCGTGCAGATGCCCTCCAAGTTACATGAGTGTCTGGTGATCTCTCCAAGGTCAGACAGTTAGTTCTATATTTCGTTGTATGTGAGCAGTTGCTATGAATTTTTTGGTTCCAACATTAAAGTTTTGGGGGGAACTTTGTAAAATAGGTGAGAAGAAACGGAAGATCAAACCAGCATATAGAGTGTTTAACCCAGAGTGGACAGATAGATACTTGTTTACTTCCAGAAGAGATAAAATATCATGCCTTGTTTGATGAGAATAACTGTTTTTGAAGGAATATAACCTTTGTTGCCATTTTGAATCAAAACAAAAGCATCAAAATTGTTGAAAGATCTCAGTGGGGAATGATGGTTTTTCAAGAAAGTAAACTCAGAAAATGAGGTGGCTACTAAGGTTAGTTTTCAAATTTCTAAAGAAATCGATTTCAAACATGATTCTAGAGTATGATAAACTGATTTCTGACAAGAAGTGTAATATGTCCTATTAATTAAATGTAAACAGTAAGAAAACCTGAAAAATGTATTAAAACTTGCACCACTTACCAAAGTAATTTCCTTTAACATTAGTGTGATTTCATGATAAATAAAAAATCTTAAGTAATAAGCGTAATTAATTGATATTGATTGAAATTTCCCCTTTTAAAATATGGTTTATTTGCAAAATAGTGTAATCATTAATCATACCTTTACTTGGAAAGTAAGTCACTGAAAACCCATCTGTGGCCCAAAGAAGTTTAGCCTATTTTAATTTTGGCCCTTATCTATTGCCAAGTTGTGCAGGTCTGATCTAAGACAATTCCAAGACTCATGACAGAAAATGCTATCCACATTCTGAGAAGAAATCATGGAATCTGAATGCAGATCGAAGCATATTTCACTTTTTGGGGTTTGTTTGTGGCTTTTCCCTTTTGTTCTGTTTCTTCTTTCACAACATGACTAATGTGGAAATATGTTTCCATGATTATACGTGTATAACCTATATCAGATTGCTTGCCATCTTGGGAATGAGGGAGAGAAGGGAAGGAGAGAGAAATTTTGGAACTAAAAAATATGAAAAAATGAATGTTGAAAACTATCTTTACATGTAATTGGAAAATATAAAATACAATTTACAAAAAAAGCCCAAATTTGGTTGGAATGAGGCATTATGTCACCTAGCTCTTAGCTTTTGTTTCAGCTGGAGCAATAAAGGGTCCAGGTTTGCATTACAGCCTTTGCTGCAACACACCATGTGCAAGCTTTGCTTCAAAGTGGCCAGGATCTCATTGCAGTAAAACATACACAGTCTTGTTGCAACAAGTTTTGTTGATCTTTGTCTCACTAGACTACTCGGCTACTCAGGACTTGGTTGCAACAAGGTGTCCCTATTACTGTTGCAATCCTTTCCTGAACTTTCTTGCAACACAACACAAGGCTGGTGGCAACAGGACATCCCAGTTCTGGTAGCAACAAGCTTCTCTCTTTGCTCCTACTTACTTCTTAAAGAGAAGCTATAAAACAACAGCAAAGATTCTCATTGGGATAAAATGTTAAGCTTCTTGTCACAATAATCTTCCTGACCTTATCTGCAATATAAGATGGGAGTTCTTGTTACAAGAACATCATCATAACATAGCTGCTCTTATTAATGACTGAACTGAGTATGTACAGGCCCAGTTACAGTCACAGTAAGTAGCTCCCTGATTCCTGGGTGCTCTCAGTTAAGACAGATGGACAATGGGCCCACAGGGCCCAGCCATGGGTGGGAAACCTGTGGCCTCGAGGTCACATGTGGACTTCGAAGTTCTTGTGTGTAACCTTTTGGCGGAGTCCAAGTTTTACAGAACAAATCCTTTTATTAAAGGGATTTGTTCTGCAAAGGTTGGATTCAGTCAAAGGGTCCCACTTGAAGACCTAGAAGGCTACCATAGAAGGCTATCTTGGAACCAACTCTCGCAAAGAAATTACTCAATTCATTCTGTCCCTAAAACTACTATTTGGGTGCTGAGAACAAAAGGGCCAAGGGTCTGGGGAATCTAGAAAAGAAGAAGCTTCGGAAGTAAGAACAAAATTGTAGGAGAGAAAGCAATGTAAAGAGATCCTCTGTTGGAGGATATATGAAAATATTCCACTAGGTTCCTTTCAGGAGAGGAATGAAGGAGAAAATGTCAGCGGTGGATGGATGATGGTGGCTAATAGGCACAAAGGACTTTTAGACAGTGAAGAGTAGAAGGTATGATGTCATAGAAAAGACACTGGATGAAAAGTTAGGAGGCCTGGTTCTCATCTTGGCTTTAAATACTGTGTGAACTTAAATAAGTCATTTTCTTTCTTTGGCAGAGCTATAAGGATGAGATGCTTGTCTCAGTCATGAAAGCTGAAGAGGCACAGAAAATTATATAAAATAGGCAACTACGATCCCATGCACAGCATAGCATTAGGATAAGGGTACAGTTTTACATTCTTGTTATAGACACAAAATTAGCTAGTTACCATGCTACTCTCTGGACCTTTGTTTCCTAATGGTGATCTGGGAGTGGGAGGGCAAGAGGAAGAAGGTTGGCTTAAATTAGCTCTAACCTACTTTTCATGTCATGAAAGGAGAGATTAATAAAATTGAAAGTAAGAAAATTATTGAACTAATAAATAAAACTAAGTGCTAAGTGCTAGTTTATGAAAAAAAACCCACAATGAAATAGATAAACCTTTGCTTAATTTGATTTTAAAAAAGAAAGAAGAAAAGCAAATTACAAGTATCAAAAGTGAAAAGGGTGAATTTGCCACCAATGAAGAGAAATTAAAGCAATAATTAGGAGGGTTTTTTTTTGCCCAACTGTATGCCAATAAATCTAACAATCTAAGTGAAAAGGATGAATATTTGCAAAAATATAAATTGCCCAGATTAACAGAAGAGGAAATAAAAAACTTAAATAACCCTATTCTATGACATTGGGTAAGTCCTTGGGGGAGGGGGAGTATTGCATAAGATGCTATAATTAGAATATCTACATTCATTCACTCAACAAATATTTATTGAAACTTATTATGTGCATGGTACTATGGGAAATACAGAAATGGATAAAATGAAGTCCCATCGTCATCCCCTTGAGGAACTTACAATCTAGCAGGAGACATGAGACATGTATACAGATCATGACAACACACATTAGAACTATGTGAGCAGCACAAAATACACTAAGAATTTAGAGGAAGGAAAGAGATCTTTCATCCATGATCATCAGAGAAGGCTTCACAAAGGAAATAAAATTTGAGCTGGACCTGGAAGTATAGAGAGAGGCAGAATTTTTGACAGAGATGTGGTAGCTATCAGTCAGTCAGTCAACAAGCATTTATTAAGGGTCTACTATAAGCTAGCCACTGTGCAAAGTATTGGGATACAGAGAAAAGCAAATGACATTTTTACTTTCAAGGAAGTTGCAGTCTAATGGGCGAGACAATATGTGAACAACTATGTGTAAACAAGACAGATATGGGATAAATTAGGTATAATCAATAGAGGGAAGACACTAGCATTAAGGGGGATTAAGAAAGGCTTCTTGCAGAAGGTAGAATTTCAGCTGAGATTTGAAGGAAGTTAGGGAAGCTAGGTGGTAGAGATGAAGAGAGAGAGGGTTCCAGGCATGGGATGGGGGAAGAAGGAAGGATGACATTCTTAGGAAGAGGGAATTTTTTTTTTAAAAAAGGCACAGAATATGGAAAGTGATTATGGAGAAATGTTTTAAAAGTCTGGGTTTTATGTGGTAGGCAATGGAGTGAAATTGATGGGTTTTGATGGGGAGAGAGGTGTTTGACATGCTGAAAGCCATTTTATTATAGTGTGTAAGATTGATTGAACGAAAGAGAGAATAGAGGCAGGGAGACCAACTGGTAAATTATTGAAAAGATAACATAAATATAAACCTAATAAGCTGCAAATGAACATTTGAGCCAAGAACACTGAAATCTTTTTTTTTTTAATAGCTCTTTCTCTTGCAGGACAACATCCATCACATTTATATTGAAAATATATGTTTTGCTACTAGGTCTATAACACACACACACAAAAAAAATCAGAGAAAGAAAAAAAAACGATCCATACCTAAATATATATATAGTAGCGATTTCTGTGTTGGCAAACAACTGGAAATAAGTAGGATACCCAACAGTTGGGGACTGGCTGAACATCTCATGGCTTAGGAATACAATGGAATACCAACACACCTTAAGAAATGATAAAGGGGATAGTTTCAGAGAAAGCTGAGAAGACTTGTATGAAACGATGCAGAGTGAAGTGAGTGGAACCAGGAGAACAATTTATATAATAACAATACTATAAGATGAACAACTTTGAAAGACTGGGGAACCAACTATAATTTCAAAAGACTCATCATGAAACATGAAACACCTCCTGACAGAGAGAGGTGATGGACTCGGGCTGCAGACTGAGGCACATATATCAGACATGGCCAATGAGGGAATTTGTTTTGTGTAACTATATATATTTGTTACAATGGTTTTATTTTTTTTTTCCAGTTGGGGTGTGTGTGTGTGTGTGTGTGTGTGGAGGTGGGAAGGAGAGTAGTTTTTTGTTAACTAAATAAAAAAGTAAATTTGGTGATGACTGAAGGCTCCAGGGGTGCAAGATTCCAGGATCATAGGACCATAGAAGTAGATCTGGGAGAGATCTTAGAGATCATCTAGTCCAGGAATTCTTAACCTACGGTCTATGAACTCATTTTTAAAAAATATTTTGATAACTATATTTCAATATAATTTGTTTCCTTTGTTATCTTGTGTATTCTATTTTATACATTTAAAAACCTTATTCTGAGAAGAGGTCCATTGCTTCACCAGAGTGCCAAAGGGATCCATGACACAAAAAAAATGTTAAGAGCCCTTCATCTAGTCAAACTACCTCTTTTTACCAAGGCTCAGAGAGGTTAAGGGTCAGGTCTGAGATCTCATAGATAGAAAGTGGCAAAGCTAAGATTCAAATTCAGTTCATTTGGCTCCATTGAGTTCATTGTTCTTCCCAATACCAACCACCTGGATTCCCTTTTCAGTTCTGCCCAGGTGACTAGACTTTCCCATTCCTGAGGCTCTAATTGACCTTTAGAGAAGCCTCAGCTCAGAAAAGGGAAGTAAAAAGTACTGGTACCTCCGAGTACAAATCTGAAGGAAGACAGTAAAATCTATGAATACTTGATAGGGAACTTTCCAATTCCCTCACCCTTAGTTCAGGCTCTGGGACCTTAAAGGAAATGTTGCTCCCAGATGGAAGGAATGAGGATCTGGACAAGGGAAAATGCAACACTTTCCCTACCCCTTTCCCAGCCTTGCTATTGTCTCTGTTCTAAGAGACTTTTCAGGTCCCTCCAATTACAGGCAGGTGCTATAGTTGAAAAGGGACTGGATTTGGTGCCAGGTGACTAGAGCTTGAATCCTGAGAAACTCAATAGCTGTGCCTCAGTTCCCTCATCTGTCAAATGGGGATAATAAGACACTACCTCACTCATAGATTCTTTGTAAACCTTAAAACCTTAGGGAAATATTTATTTGCATTATCTCTCAAACACTTGGGAGGAGACATAGAGAAAAACTGGGCGGGCTGTTGGAAAGGGGTAACATGTTTCTGGCCTGATAAGATTGTCCATAGAGCTGGTTAGTAAGATAAGCCCCTACAGGTTAGGAAGACAGACAGCTCAAAAAATGTTAGAAGAAGTTAATTCTGTTAGGAGGGAGATGGAGCGGGGTGGGTGGGGGGCAGGTTGGAGGTGGGGGTCAGGAGGCTCTTGTCTTAAGCCAGTTGTTTGGTGATTTAAACTTAGGGCTTATCTGGCCCTGTACCATCATCATTTTGGTGCCTAGAATATAGTATGCATTTAATAAATATTTGTTGAATTGTTTGTGGAGCTGAATATTCCTCCAAGAGCCTCAATTTTGGGGATGGGCGAAGCAGTCCATGTTTCCTTCCCCTCCTGGCTCTGCTTTTCATGCTCAGGACTTTGCCACTACGTCTCGGCTTGGCACTTCCCTAAGTGCCTGGGGCCTTCTCATCCTGCAACACTTTTGTTCCCTTCTGACACATGTGAGCTTCTCTAGGGGGTCCTCAGTTTGGAAGATAGAGCCATGGTGTCTTCCTCCATTAAAATCTAGTTCCTTAATGGCTGGGACTGTCTTCTTTACTTGTATTTGTATTTCCACTGCTTAGCCCAGTGTCTGGTACATGAATATTGTTTTCTTGCCTTCTCTAACACATCGAGGTTTACATGAAGCTTTCCCCTAAATACCCCTGTGATGCCCAGAGGGGTTAAATAATTTGCCCAACATAACAGTCTATAAGTTGTCAAATTTAGGTCTTCTGACCGGGAATGGAGCCTTCTTTCCAATATACCACCGATGCCTGAAGCATCATCATTTCTACCATCATCACCGACCGCAGCAATAAACACACTGCTAGTACTAGTACTACTACTACTGAGCCTGTGTCTCCCCAGCTGGCTTAGGTGCTAAGCACAATGGCCACTCATGGACCTGATCCCAGAGGAGCTTTGGCCTGCTCCATGTCTGACCTTGGCTGATTTGCCCACCTTAGGGATGAGAAAAATTGAGAGAGTTCTGGTGGAGAGGAGTAATGTATTTTTGGCCTGATAAGATTGTCCACAGAGCTGGTTAGTGAGATAAGCACCTGCAGGCTAGGAAGACAGGCAAGTCAAAAAGTGTTGGAAGAAGTAGATTAGAAGCCTAGTAGCCCCCCTGTCTCCAGAGCTCACCATGCTGGTGCTCGACTTAGTGCAGATACCCCAGCCCATGTTGCAGCTAGCTCAGAGCTCCCCAACTCAAGCAACCCACTAGTCTCAGACTCCCCCAGCTGCAGCAATTATGGGCCTACACCACTACACCCAGTCACCAAGGCCAACACACATTTATTAAGAGCCTGGTCATACCTATAAAATTCTTTAGGGTTATGAAGAATTTTACCTCAGTCAGTCCTCATAACAACCCTAAGAGAGGGATCCTGGTATAGAAAATATTATATTAAATTGTTGTTGTTCACTGGTGTCTGACTTTTCATGACCCCATTTGGGGTTTTCTTGGCAAAAATATTGGAATGGCTTGCCATTTCCTTTTCTGGCTCATTTTACAGAAGAAGAAACCGAGGCAAAAAGGATTAAGTGACTTGCCTCGGGTCACACAGCTAGTAAGTGTCTGAGGCCAGATTTTAACTTAGGAAGATGAGTCTTCCTGACTTGAGGCCTGGCACTCTGTCTACTTCTCCAAGTAGCTGCCCTGTTAGTGTATTAAATAGTTAGTAATTAGGAAGATCTGGATTCAAGTCCCATACAGTTTTTGTGATTCTGGGCAAAGCTCTTAAACCCCCCAGTGCTTCAGGCACTAACATAATATGTGGTAGAGAAGGTACCTATGGAACACCATTAGTAGAGGAAGTTACTCACTAAGAACTCCCAACTGATAGCATTACAAATCCTATAAGAAAAAACAACCCACAATCCTACGAAGTAGGTGGTAGGAGTCTTGGTAACCCTGTTTTACAGAGGAGAGTGCAGGGTCAGAGAATTGACTCACCCAAGATCACTGAGACAGAGGTGGGGCTAGATCCCAGGTCTTCTGGGTCAAATCTAGTACTCTTCTCACCACAATATCCTGCTGCTTCTTCCCTAACACAAAACCTTATTAAGCATCCCTCCCTGGGCTGAGGAATATATGTATACAGTAGATTACATAGACAACATCTTTGCCTTCTGGGACCTAGCCTCAAAGACATATAGAGCACAGATGTTATAGAACACCACTGATAATAATGGAGGGAAACCCAACCAACTTTCTCTTGTATTTCTCTAATAATACCTCACATCTTAAAAGCTCTTTAAGATTTACAAAATATTTTCCCAGAAAAAGTCCTGTGACATAGTCATTGTTAGCTCCATTTTACAGATGAGAAAACAGAGGCCTCGAGAGATTAAATGATTTGTCCACAGTGACACATTAAGTGACAGATGCCAGATTTGACCTCTTCAAATTCTAATCCTAAATTCATTGTTTTTTTCCACTAGGTCACATTGGCTCCCTATGGCTCTTATGGTTTTCAAGTTTCTCAGAAGGAAGAAAGAGCCTGTTTTAAAGACTGAGAAAAAGAAAGCTCAAAAAGATTTACTGACTTGCCCGGTCACAAAATGAGTAAATTCCAGAGGCAAGTATCTTCAATTCAACTTGTTTAAGTGCCTAATAAGCACTGGGCTAGAACCTCCCCTGGAGAGAACCTTGAGACTTATAGATAGAGGTCGGAGCAATGGGTAGAAGTTTCAGAGGTGGATTCAGGTTCCATGTAAGGAAAAATCATTTAAAAAAAATTGAAGGGAAAATCAACAAATGTTTGGAGGGGATGTGGAAAAATTGGGACACTGATTCATTGTTGGTGGAATTGTGAACTGATCCAACCATTTTGGAGAGCAATCTGGAATTATGCCTAAAGAGTTATTAAACTGCCAATATCCTTTCACCCAACAATACCACTACTAGGTGTATTTCCAAAGATGATCAGGGAAAAGGGAAAAGGACCTATATTTTCCAAAATATTTATAGCAGCCCTCCTTGTGGTAGCAAAGAACTGGAAATTTTGGGGATATCTGTCAATTGGGGAATGGCTGAACAAGCTGTGGTGTATGATTGTAATGGAACACTATTGTGCTATAAGAAGAGCAAAATGAGCAAAACCAGGAGAAAATGTTTTGTATACAGTGACAGAAACACTGCTTTAAGAACAACTTTGAATGACTAAATCATTTTGATTATCATAAATACCCAAATTAACTACAAAGGACGTGTGACGAAAGATGCTATCTGCATTTAGAGAAAGAGAAATAGAAGGATGTATACAATGATTTTGCTTATTTGTGTCTAATGGTGGCCATCTTGGGTGGGGGAATGAGGAAGAGAGAAAGGGGGAAAAAGAAATTTACATAACAACTTTGTTGTATATTTGAAAGGAATAGCAAGTTGTGCATAACGGATTTGTAGTTTCATGTCCAATCATCTTTTTTATTGTACTGTTTTTGAAATTCTTGTTTTATTCCATAAATTAAAAATAAAACACATTTTAAAAATGATTTTAAAATAACTTTCAAATAAATTATTTGATATCTTTTGCTTTAATATCACCTAGGTTTTCCCAACTATCCCTTTCCTTTCCCTCTCCTTTCCCAAATGTCAACCCCCTTCATAATGAAGAATTTTTTGGAAAAAAAATAAAAAGGAAAAGGAAGAAAATTCAGCAAAACTGATCAATATGTTGTCTGACATTTGTGGATGCCAGCATCCTCCCAGTTACTCAGGTTTGAAACCTAGATATCATCCTCAATTATTAACTTTCTCCACCCCCACTCCCATCTCCAATCTATTGACAAGGCCTGTTGATTTTGCCTTAATAATATCTCTTGAATATACTCCCTTCTTTTCCGTGACACTGTCACCACTCTGGTATAGGCTTTCATCACCTCATGCTTAGACTACTGCAATAGCCTGTTGATGGGTGTCCTCTAAACACCAGTCCATCCCCTACTCAGCAGTCAAAGTGATCTTCCTGAAGTATAGGTCTGATCATGTCACCCTCACCCCAACTCCATTCAATAAGCTCCAGGGGTTCCCTATCAGCTCGAGGATCAAATATAATGTTTGGCATTCAAAGCTTTTCACAACCCCACCTCTCCCCTCCCGTTCTTCTTATACCTTACTCCCTGCACCACCTTGTGCTCTAGTGACACAGGCCACCTTACTGTTCCTTGCACAAGAGAATCTCCCTACTCCAGGCATTCTCACTGGCTAGTCTCTCTGCCTCTTGTCATTTCCACCCCCTGGCTTCTTTGGCCTCCTTCAAGATGAAATCCTACCAGCCACAAGAAGTCTTTAATAATGCCCCTTAATGTTAATGCCTTCCCTCTGTCAATTTTCTCCATTTTATCTTGGATATATCTTGTTTGTACAGTTTGCATGTTGGAGTGTGAGCTCCTTAAGAATAGGGGCTCTTTTGCCTTTCTTTGTACCCCCATCATTTAACTCAGAACTTGATACATGGGCAAATACTTAATAAACATTTGACTATTGATTTCAATGTTCCATACTTGTGGTTCCCCTACCTCTACAAAGGAGTTCATGGAAGTGATTTCTCCCATATCTTCTTTGAGGCCAAACTTGGATCATTAAATTTAATAGCTAGGAAGTAGCTGTAGTGGATAGAGCATGAGGTCTAGAGTCAGGAAGACCTGAATTTAAATCTGACATAAGACATTTATTATAGGTGAATGACCCTGGACAAATCACTTAACTTCTGGCTTATTTTTTTTTTTTGGAGGGGGGAAGGCAGGGCAATTGGGGTTAAGTGACTTGCCCAAGGTCACACAGCTAGTAAGTGTGTCAAGTGTCTGAGACTGGATTTGAACTAAGGTCCTCCTGACTCCAGGGCCGGTGTTCTACTTACTCCGCCACCTAGCTGCCCCCCAAATCACTTAACTTCTGTCTGCCTCAGTTTCCACATCTGTAAAATGGTGGTTAATAATAGCACCTACCTCCTCAGAGTTGTTATGAGGATAAACTGAGAAAATTTTTGCAAAGTACTTTGCAAGGTAGCTAGATGTTATTAATAATTTTGCAGCAGTTTCGATTGTTTTGATGTTCTTTCCATTTACATTGCTGTAGTTAGTGGGTATATTATTTTCCAGGCTCTGCTTCACTTTACATCATTTCATGTAAGTCTTTTTGGGGTTCTCTGTATTTATCACAGGGGGCACAGTAATATTCCATCACATTTAAGTACCACAATTTGTTTGGTCATTCCCCGGTCAATGGGAATCTACTTTGATTTCAGTTCTTTGCTACCACAAGAAGTACTGCTAGAAATATTTTGGTGTTTATGAGGCCTTTCTTTTCAGCAATGACTTCCACAAAGTATATACCTAGCAGCAGAATCTCTGGATTAGAGGCTATGGATGTTTTAGCCATTTTAATCCTGAATTGCTTTTTCAGAATGGCTACTAATTTGTGGCTCCACCAACAATGCATTAGGATGACTGTCTTTCCACAACCCCTCTTGGACTATTCCAGTTTTTTGTTAGCTTTGCCAATTTGCTAGGTGTGAGGTGAAACCTCAATATTGTTCTTATATTTCTTCTATTAATCATTTGGATCATTCTCTTATATGACCGTTAATAGTTTACAATTCTCCTGAGAATTATTTATGTCATTTGATCACTTATCTATTGGAAAATAGCTTGTAGTCTTATGTTTGTTAGTTGCTTATGATGTATATCTTGATGCCAAAATATTATCTATGACTTTTGATAATATTTTTTACTCTAGTCACTGGATTTCCATATCCCAGATGCATTAATTTTGTTTTCTGCTGGTAGCTAGATAGCTTAAGTTGGAGGGATGTCTGAATCACACCTCTGACACTTACTAGCCATATGACCATGGGTAAGTCACTTACCCTCTAACAGTCCCTATTTCCTCATCTGTAAAATGAGGATAATAATAGCACCTAACTCACAGATTTGTTGTGAGAATCATATAATATAATATATTTTAAGTGCTATATAAATCCTAGTTATAGCAGCTAGGTGGTGCAGAGTATAGAGAGCTGAGCCTGGAGTCAGGGACTCAACCTCTTGAGTTCAAATGTTACTTCAGACATTTACTAATTGTGATCCTGGGCAAGTCACCTAACCTTTGCTACCACTCTGGTGTGTTTGCTGAGAAAACCCCAAACAGGGTCAGGAAGAGTCAAACGAGACTGAATAGCAACAATAAATGCTAGTTATTTGCAAAGGTTTTCCAATTTTATACAATCAAAATGATCTCTTTCTAAATTTTGCAATATTGTTCTGTTAAAGTTTCATTTCCTACCTAGTTATGAAAAGTATATGATCAACTTCTCTTCAAATTCTTTTATGGCATGATCAGGTCTTGTATCCATTTTGAATTTATTTTGGAATACATTGTAGCAGGTTGGTCCAAGCTCAGTTTCTGCCATATTGCTTTCCAGTTTTCCCACCATTTCTTGTTATATATGGAGTTTCTTTCCAAGTAATTTGTATTTTCAGAGGAAAAATTTCTTAGCTATTCGGACCTGTTCCAAAGTTCTGTTTTATTAGACGTTTTCAAGAAGAAGCTGGATAAGCATTGTCAGAAATGTTATACAGGAAAGTCTTGCTCAGGAATTAGTTGAATTAAATGACCTTTTCCAACCGTGGCATTCCATCATCAAACTATGTTCTATTTGAAGAGAGCATTGATCTGGGAAGCCATCGAGTTGAGATCAACCTGGAGAAGAGACTTAGTTCCCTGGCACAGTAGCAGAGACAGAGAGGGAGAAGAGGTGTTTGCAGGCAAACTTGAATTTTTGGCCCCTTTCCAAGGAACCCTGGAAACTTCCCCATAGCCTGGCATGGGGAGCCTGAATCATGGTTTAAGGTCGGAGTAGGGCGGGTGAAGAACGGGCTGGAGGCTGGGGTGGAAGGATGAGCAAGGGAGGGCAAGAGCAGACATTGATCATGTTTTCCATCTTATTTCAGATTCATAAAGGAATAGCTTGTAGCTCCCTTTCGGAGAACAGTGTGACTTCTTTCGAGCCAACGGTGAGATTTCATTCAAGCCTCCAGGCCAGCACTCAAACCTGGTACATTTGGGGGACTCTAACAGACGCAGGGAGTAATGACCAAAAGGAGAAAGAAGGCTCTAGCATTTAACTAAGTCTGGTCACTCTCCCTTTAAATAACCTTCCTGAGTCCTCCAAATTCCCATGCACCTCTCTCCTTCCTAGCATCACTGCACAATTACCCAGAGTTAACCAAATTTCCCACAAGTCTAAGCTGCAGAATCCGCAATTTCCCCAAACTGGGTACTACAGTTCCCGAGATGCTCCCGTACACAACACTGATCACTGCGATGTTCTTTGGGAATTGTAGTCCTGTCGGAGGCTCCAAGGCACGGGAAACTACTCACCCCAGATTCCCCCGCGCCGGAGGCGGGTTTTGCTTTCCGCCTGACCTTCGCCTCCAGACTCCACTTCCCGCTGTGCCCCGCTCGAGATCACAGGAGGCGAAGAAGGGGACTTTCGCCAAGGTGGCCGCTGGGAGCTGTAGTATTAGAGCGGCGAGGCTAGGGGGAGGCGGAGTGACTCGGCGGCCATTACCTGTGTGGAGCTGCTGGGACCGGGAGCCCAAGCTAAGAGGGAGGCCTTGGTCGGGTGGGGACGCAACCACGGTCATGGGCTCCCGCCGAGGCTAGGCTTCGGAGAGCGGAGCAGGCGGGTCCTCCCGCCTCCTGTCCCGCCTCGCCTCGCTGTGGGGCCCGCTAGGCCTCCTTGCGTCCCCGGCCTCGATTAGGCCGCTCCTTCCGGCAAGGGCGCCCCGGAGGCGGGCGGGCAGAGCCATGTCTCTAGTTGCCTATGCCAGCAGCGAAGAGAGCGAGCCGGACGAAGCGGAGCCCGAGGAGGAGGCAGCCACCTCGGCCCCGGCCGCTGGACCTAGTCTGGGGGGCCTCTTCGCCTCCCTCCCCCCGCCCAAGGGTCCTGCTCTGCTGCCCCCACCTCCCCAGCTGCTGCCCCCGGCCTTTCCCCCGCCGCTGCTGCTGCCCCCGCCGCCGGCCGGAGATCCCCGGTTGCAGCCCCCACCTCCGCTGCCCTTCGGCCTGGGTGGCTTCCCCCCGCCCCCGGGCCTCAGTCTGGCAGAAGCAGCGGGGGTGGGAGAGGGGCTGGGGCTGGGGCTGCCCCTGCCGCGGGCCCCAGGCCTCAACTTGCCCCCTCCGATCGGCGGTGCCGGGCCCCCTCTGGGGCTCCCCAAGCCAAAGAAGAGGACTACGGAGCCGGTGCGGATCGCGGCCCCCGAGCTGCACCAGGGAGATGTGAGTAGCCGTAGCGCGCTCCCGCCCCGCCCCCAGAGCTGCCCACCCCGCCGGGCTCCGGGCTGCAAGTGGGGGCCACCTCCGCTGGCCGGAGCCCCCTCCAGTCCACCGAGCCTGAGCTCTGCTGGTCGTGCTCCAGGGTTGTGAAAGTTAGGGCTACTTGCACAATGCTCTTTTTCTTAAATTGGGCCACTCTTCTAAGGCTCCGGCTGATCCTGGTCCCACGACGGACATCAGGACCCCGCATCTCGAACGGTTCTCTGTTGCGGTCCGTGGCTCTTCTTTCCTTCACCCCCCTCACCCCTGAGCCTGTGCCCCTCATAACAGACAGAACTGGAGGCCGAGATAGATACCAGACTCTCGAGTTCTGTTCCTTGATGAGAGTCATGGCATCATAAATTTATCCATTCTTTCCCAGACTGTGAGCTTCAGTTAGGAGCACTTCTGTCCATCTCCCTCCTTGCCTCCCCTTCTTACAGAAAGATGTATCAACTAAAAACCATCAATGTCTTTGGAAAAGGTATACTTCAGGAACACTTGTGAAGCTGGACTACCTTCCCCTTCGCTCTTCTTCCGTTTATACCCAGGGGAGGCAGGGACATTGAGACTGCCTGTCATTGGAGGTTCTATATGTCTTGGCCTCAGTGGTTTCTTTTCTATTGGAACAGCGTAACAGAGGTAGGATTACCTGCTCTTTAAAAGGGAGTTCGGGTATGCCCCAGAAACTCTTTCCCACCAGATTTCACCTTTCCCTAAATAGTCAGTACTGACCCCTGCCTCTTCTGAGTTGTTGGCTGGTCCCCCGGCTGACATATTATGAGTCTCAGGGTTGCTAATTCTTTTCCTTAAAGATTTTCATCACTTTCCCTATCTTACTGGAGATCACTAACACAACCTAGGTGTCCTTCCTATCTCTGGATGCTCTTCATGACAGTATTATAGCCTCTTAACTGGTGTGGTATTTTGAGTTGAAAGCAGGCAGAAATGGTTGATTTACTTTCCCTGTGATACCTCTTAAGGATACCCATCCTACAAAGGGGAGGGACGTGTATGAAGCAAAGGAAAATAGATTCTCCATTTTTTTGCTCATCGTCTACTATTGTCATAGTCTTCGATCTCAGACTAAATTAAGGGACATGTGGGTGATGAATGGGTGAAGCAATTAGACTTCTATAGTGATAACTAGAAAAAGCAATTGTAATTCTTGTAGGGAGTATAAAGCTGATGAGCTCAGATAAAGAGGTAGAGCTTCTGTGGATTCTTTTTTTTTTAATTTTTTTTTCTTTTCATTTAACCAAAATCCTCCTCTCCTTCCCATATTCTCCCCCCTTGAAAAAGAAAAAAAACCAAAGGTCTTGTACAAAGCAAGTATATAGCCAAGCAAAACAAATTCCCACATTGGCCGTGTCCTTAAAAAAAAATAGCTTCAATCTGCATTCAGGTACATCAGCTGTCAGGAGGGGGATAGCATGTTTCAAAATGAGACCTCTGGAATCATGTTGATTTTATGTTCAATAGTTTTTTTTTTGGCTTTTTAAACTCTTTTTAATTTAAATTACATTTTAAAAATTAACAAAAAATATTTTTTCTCTCCCACTCATCCTCTTCTCTCCTTCTTTGTTGAGAAAGAAAGAAAAACAAAACCCCTCTTACAAACATGCTTAGTCAAGCAGAATGAACTCCACTGTTGGCCTTCTCCAAAAGCATAAGTTCTCAATCTGCACTCTGAATGCATGACCACTCTGACAGGAGGCTGGTAGCATATTCCATTGTGAGTTCTCTGGATTTGTGTTGATCAGAATTTCTAAGACTTTAAAAACTGATTATCTTTATAATGTTGTTGTTTTTATATAAATTGTTCTCCTGGTTCTGCTCATTTCACTCTGCCTCAGTTCAGACAAATCTTCACAGATTTCTCAGAAACCATATGCTTCATCATGTCTTACTGCACAATTAATTCCCTTATGGGAATTACTTGTTCACCCATTCTTCAAAATTGATGGACACCTCTTCATTTTCCAGTTCTTTGCCATTACAAAAAGAGCTGCTATAAATACATACATATAAGACCAAAGTTTGAGTGACTTTTGGAGCACAATTCCAAATTGCTATAAATATTTTTGGTGCACATGGGTCCTTTTCTTCTTTCTTTGACCTCTTTGGGATATAGACCTGGTAATTGTATTGTGGGGTCAAAGAGTTTACACAATTTTATCATTTGAGAGGCATAATTCCAAATTGCTTTCCAGAATGACTGGACCAATTCGCAGCTCCACCAACAGTGCATTAGTGCACTTTTTTTTCCCATAGCCCCTACAGGATTTGTTATTTTCCTTGGTAATGTTACTAATCCTGATGGTTATGAGATAGAACAACCTCCCTTTGTGGACTTTCAGTTCAGTAATCTTTTTTTTCCATTTTATTTTCCAAATAACAGGCATTTATTTTCCCTCTCATTTAAAAGAAATTTATAAGAAATTTAAAAGATTGCATCATAAATTTATCCATTCTTTCCCAGACTGTGAGCTTTTGCTGCCCCATTTAAAATGCCCCCGCTGCCGCCTGGAGATCCCCCTCTGCAGCCCCCACCTGGGTGCCCCCCCCCCCC
>CM053626.1:210776241-210830189 GCA_028646595.1 Phalanger gymnotis
TTGTTGGCCAGTCAAAGAGAGCCAAAATGATTTGGGTTTAAGGCTTGGTCCTTAAGAAAGAAGTCTAGCTGGTAGACCCCAAGGTATCTTGTGAGGTTTCAGGGATCAAAATGTACAGTTCTTTGGGCAGAGCATCCCCAGGAAAGGAAGGGAGGGAAGACTGTGTTGCCCAACTGGCCAGTTGCAGTTGTCTTTCATTCTCAAAGAAGACCATGACTTCAAGGAGGTGATGCCAAGATATGCAAGTGAATTGGATTTAAGTGAGGGAGGGCTGTGCAAAGGTGGGGAGCCCATTCTCTCTCCTGGCAGTCTTTTCCACTTTCAGATAGCTCTAATTGTTTGGAAAAACAGCTAGTGGGTGAAACACTGGGCTTCAGATCTGGAAGACATTTTTCTGAGTTCAAATCCAGCCTCCCACACTTCCTAGCTGTGTGAGGTAAGTCACTTAACCTGTTTGCTTTAGTTCCTCATCTGCAAAATGAGCTGGAGAAAGAAATGCCAAAGCACTCCAGTATCTTTGCCAAGAAAACCCCAAATGGGGTCACAAAGAGTTGGATGTTACTGAAATTGATGAGGGTACAGTCTCTGGGAACCCCCTTGAACCTGGAATACAGTCTCTGGGAGCCCCCTTGAACTTTCCTTGAATCTTCCAACTAGATCTGGCCTTCCCCTAAGGCCATAAGCCTTACATATCTTTAGGCCCAAATCTCCACCCTAGCCTAGCCCACCCTTAATCCTGGTCAAAATATTTATACCCTAGCCCAGTTGCCCTAATTTTCTTATTGTCTGTCATCTCCAGGTAGCCTTCAGCTATTTCCCCACCTTGGAGTCTGACCTCATCTAGGTCTTCCATAGACTCCTCCTCAAGACCTTCCTTAAAACCCTCCTCTAGTCAACCCAGACCACGCCTCAATCCACCCTACAATCTTTGTGTATGTAATCTCCATCTTGCCTCCATGAAGGTGCTCAGATTCAATCTATCTCAGTAGATTGAATCTGGCCTGCTTGTAAAAACAGGCGTCACAAAGGGTGGGATTTCTTTTTTTATTTTTATTTTTATTTTTTTAAGGGTGGGATTTCTTAAGACAACCCAGTATAGCTAATCCTTAATACACTTTGTCTTTTCCCTTGGCTGAGAAGGCTTGAGTCGAATTCTTTTGGCAGGACCTGGCGTGTAGGTATTTTGGGATACCTGTCATTCGTTTTTCTCTAACCTCTTCAAAATAAACAACAAAATTGTTAGTAAGTTTTTTGAGATATCAAGCCTAAATTTTCCTCTTTGCAACTTTTATTCCTTATTCTTGGCTCTGTACTCTGAAGTCAAACAGGACAAATTTAATCACTTCTCCATATGCCAGCCCTTCAAATACTTAGGTATCATGCTGTCTTCCAGTCTTCTCCTCTCCAGGTTAAACAAGTTCAGTTCCTGTAATAGTATCTTATTATCCATGTGTGGATTTGCTATGGCTTCATTTTCTCCACCTCATAGTGCTGCTTTTGGTTTATTTCCCTTTGACTCTGATTTTGGGGTGCTTAGAGAATGCAAATTTATTTTGATATTAGTATTAAAATATTTTTATGTATTTTGTTTATAATTTACATATAAATAATTTATGATGTATGTTCCTGCATACATTATATCTATCTAGTGCTCTGTGTGTGTATGCATAGATATTTATATCTATCTCTTTATATTTGTCATACATACTGATTCTGAAGGCAAATAGGAGTTTTGGGATTATCTGGATTTAGATCCTCTGCTTCTCCCCTAGTGCAAATAACCAAACTGTAATGATTTGAATGAGGGTTTGGGTTTATTTGTAGATTTCAGTTATCTAGGTCAAGCCTTTAATGAACTGAAATAATTAAAAGTTATCTGTAGTTTGGGATTCTGTAAGCTTCTGTACCAGAAAATGGAATGACAGGCAAGTGGGAAGATTAGAAAGTGAAAGGGCAAGCCCAGAGGTAGAAAATAAAAGATGAGTTTTAGAGAGATAGAAAAGAAACCCTAAATTGAGGTAAGAAGACTAGGGTACAGATTCAGGAGATACTTGAAACCAAATGGCAAAAAAATAAAATAAAATAAAATAAAATATATGGTGAATCCAGGAATTGAGATAACAGCTCAGAAGAGTATAGTTGGGAGCCCTGAGAGTCTTTTCTTGGACCCATATTTCCACTTTGGCTCTTGGCTTTGTTTGTGGTGATGGTGATTGCTTTTCGGAGAGGATGGCTTAAAGAGCCAGACCTGCAGAGATAAGAGAGGCTGGTCATAGGGAATGAGGCTCTCATAGATCTATTTAGCCCACTGGACCCAGCTTAATGGAAAATGTCTGTTTCCTCTCCTGCTGTGCAATCTGGGCTGTGTGTCTCTTGTCACTCTTGGCAGCTGGATCTAAAGTCAGGATTGAGGTTGACTAGGAATGCTGTCCACGAGGACTCCACACTTTCTCCCGGCTCTATGGCCTTTATTAGTTCCCAGGATCTTTTACCTTTCTGGTTCTGACTGACACGTATTGCTGTCATGTACATTACTGGCAGCAGTTTTAAGAATCTCTCTTCCACAGCTTCCCATTAAATAGATTTCAGCGCCTCGCAACTCCTGTGAGGTCATTGGCTTTTAAATTACATTCTGATGTGCTTCAGGACATTCCTTTTAGCCCTGTTCTTAGTGGGTCCAGAATGAACACTTACATACTGTCATATTTCTGCCTTTTCCCTTGTATCCCAAACCTCATCATTTAATCTTCAGTATTTTATTGAAATAACTGAATAACTTGTTGCTAAGCCTTACCTCTGCTTCTTATTAGTTTTAAGTCATGTCTCCTCCACATGACCAGAAATGCTCAGAGAACATTTCTTTCTTTTTGATCTGGGGGGAAAGTGGAGGACAGGAAGGCAACAGCTGCTGTCAATGATAGTGACCAAGGTCCTAGCTTTTTCTTTACCTCTGAGGCATCCCATTGTTGTTCAGTCATTTCAGTCATGTCTGACTCTTCTTGACCCTATTTTAGGTTTGGTTTTTTTTTGACAGAGATACTTGGAGTGGTTTGCCGTTTGTTTCTCCAGCTCATTTTACAGATGAGGAAACTGAGGCAAATAGGATTAAGTGTCTTGCTCAGCTAAGAAGTCTCTTGAGGTCAAATATGAACTCAGCTCTTTCTGACTCCAGGCCTACACCCCATCCACTGAACCACCTAGCCTCACCAGTCCCTTCCCATTGTCAGCCAGAGCTTTGTTTTCTGTAAGAGATGAGGTCCCCAAGTCACAAAGACTGATTCAAAATCTAACCTTGGCCACTTAATTAACCTGGATTTAACCTTTCTGATCCTTAGTTTCCTCATCTGTAAATAAGAATAACAATACTTGTAGCCTACCTTGCTGAATGGTTGTGAGGAAGGTACTTTGTAAGCCTTAAAGCAGTATGTAAATATGAGTTATATAGATCCTCTGATTTTTCTCAGATTTGCTTTGTTACCTTTTAACCTCTGTGCATTTCAACATCTATAAAATTGACCTTCCTTCCCCTTTTGTTAAAAAAGGGAGGAATATCCATGAGAGTACAAGGTAGTTTATCATAGTAAAATATTTATCACTGTGATGCTGAGGTAAAGGCAAACACATACTTTAGGAGCTATGATTTTATCGTGTGGTATTATGTCTTAGGAAACAGTTGATTTCTACTATATTTCTAATAATGGAATTTAGTAGGAGATTGGTATAAGACATTCAGAAAAGGTTTGCTATCATGAAGAACTCTAGGAGTCGTCTTCCCAAATACAAAATACAATAGATCTTTATAAAGTCCTTTTTATAAAAGAACTATTGGCCTGCTTATCAAATTTGAATATGTTATAAAGCCAGGAGAGAGAACTAACAGGTTGAATGATAGGATTCAAAGATGTTAGGTTAGAACCTCGGGCTGAATCTAATAAGATGGAATTTAATGAGGATAAAGTCATTTGGGTTCAAAAAATCAGCATCATAAGTACAAGATGGGGCAGGCGTGGCTAGACAGGGGTTCATAATGGAACATTCCATAGCTTTAAAATTTGTAGATGTGGATTCAAATCCTGCATCTTCCTGCATTTCGCACTTTACTTGTGTGCCCTTGGATGAGTTAGTCTTTCTGAGACTCAGATTCCTCATCTTTAAAATGAGGGAATTGTTCTAGATGAGGTCTAAGGTCCCTTCTAGCTTTCAATCTATAATCTTATAATCTAGGAATTTTAGTGGACAGCAAGAATCTGGTGAACCATTGTGATGTATAGGCCAGGTAAGCCAATGCCATCTTAAGCTGCATTAAGAGGATTTAGTGTCTAGAACTTGGTTGCAGAATTTAGTGTCTAGCACTAAGTTGCAGAATTTCCAGAATAGAGCCACCAGATTGCCAAAGGTCCCCTAGTTTATCCTATATGAAGATCTTCGAAGGTACTAAGGTTGTTTAGCTTGAAGAAAAGTAGACTTAAGGGTGTAGGATAACAGTCTTTTAACTACTTTGAAGGGTTGTCATAGAAGGATTAGATTGGATAGATTGGGCTCAGTCCTAGGTGTGTGGGAAGAGGGGCAGAACTAGGAGCAAAGGATAAAAGTTGTAGAGACAAATTTTAGCTTGATCTAATGAAAAACTTCCTAATAATTAAGAGCTATTCAAAGGTGGGTATGTGTGGGCAACCTTGGAGGTAGTAGGTCATTCATCGCTAGCAGTCTTAAAACAGGCTGGATGACCACTTGGCAGATATGAGTTTGTTTTTTGTTTTTTGGTAAATTTTAAAACTTATTTTAAACTTTAATACAAAACGAGAAAAGAAAAAAAAAACATTGCCATGTACACAGCAGAGCACAAGAGAGGACTCAATTTAGATAATAAATTTCCATTTCAAGAAAACCTATGTAATAAATACTTCACGTTGTTTTCAAAGCTGCCCACTTTTCTTTGCTTCCTTGTTGGTTTTCTTTTATTCTCTGCTGTGCATTTTCTACTTTATTCCCCCCCCCTCCAAAGAGGGCTACAATTAAACACAGATGTATATGTGTATGTTTATACACACATATAGATATCTATAAACATACGTGTACACATATACACTCATACATGTAAGACCACACTCTGCTTATTTCCACTTGTCATCTGTTTCTCTGAAGGTGAATAGCATCTTTCTTCATAAAGTCCAAGTCTTTCCATGTTTTTCTAAATCAACCAGCTGATCATTTCCTACACCACAGCAATATTCCAACCCAATTGCATCCTGAGAGATTGTCTATGAGAATTTTTCCCTCATTTTCTGCATTCCTTCTATTCTTGGCTGCACGAGAAAATTTTAATTTAATTTAAAATAATTGAAATTATCCATTTTACACTTTAACAATGCTCTCACCTTATAATGTAGTTTAGGGTCTGATACTGCAGAATCTGCTTCCTTTTTGCATCTTTTTTCCTTGTTTTTTTTTTTTTTAAAGTTCTCAACCTTTTATTTTTCCAGATGAACCTTGTCATTGTTTTTTCTAACTTAGGTAATTTTTTAGTCAGGGATGGCATTGAATAAAGAGATTAGTTACGTAAAATTGTCATTTTTTTTTTTTAACTCTATGGGCTTTACGTACACAGTTCCTGTGTCTGTTTTGGCAGGTATACTCTGAGGTATTTTATGCTGTCTAGTTATTTTAAATAGTCTAAACAATATTGAATAATATTGCTAACAAATAGTGTAGTTTCCCTATTTTAATCTTCATTAAATCTATTTTAGCTTTAACTTTGTCTGAGATCATGACTACCCCTGCTTTTTTTACATCATAAATTCTACTCCAGCCCTTTATTTTATCTTTGTATCTCTCATTTTCATAGCATTTCCTGAAAGCAACATACTGTTGAATTCAGATTTTTAATCTGCCATTAGTTTCCATTTTACATCTAAATTCATCTCATTCACATTCTAAGCTATAATTACTTGTTATTTTTCTTCACTATCCTTCTCGCCCTATTCCTGTCCCTCCTTGCTTTGTGTCTAGTACTTGCACTCCTATTCCTTAACCTGCAACCGCTTCCTTATCCTCTCCCTTCACCCTATCCCCTTGGTCTCTTATTTATTTCTGAATTTAAAAGACTTTTATACCCTTTTAGCTATGTTTTTTCCTCTTTAACCCATTCCCCATGAGAGTAAGGTTGGAGCACTACCCACCCTCTCCCCTACTAGCTTCTTCTGTATCAGTTTTTCCTTTTATGCCTCATTTGTATGAAATAATTACTCCTTTTTATCTCTTCCTACACATTTTTACTTTTTAGAATCACTCCATCACATACAGCTCAGCCCAAGCCTTTCTTTCAAACTACCCAAATAATGGTGACAGTCATGAGAGTACTGATAATATTTTCACATATAAGAAGTAAATAATTTGACCTTACTGAGTCCCCTATAATTGGTCTTGTTACCTTATATTTCCCCTGAATGTTATATGGCACATTTTCCCTAAAGTTCTGCTGTTTTTATTACAAATATCTGAAAGTCTTTTTAGTTCGTTAAATGTCCATTTTTTTTTTGCATTCAGAATTATATTTAACTTTGTGGGTAAGTTACCCCAGGTCTTTTGTTCTACAAAATATAATATTCCAAGACCTACAAAATAGAAGCTGCTAGGTCTTGTGTAGTCTTTATTATAGCTCCATGATATTTAAATTGATTTTTTTCTTGTTACTTCCAATATTTTCTCTTTAACTTGGGAGCTTTGAAACTTGGTTATGATATTCCTGTAAGTTTTCCTCCTGGAATCTCTTTCAGGTGGTGGTGGTTGATTTTTTTTTCTATTTCTATTTTGCTTTCTTGTTCTAGAACTTCAAGGAAACTTTCCTTGATAATTTCTTATAATTTGTTTCAAGATTTTTTTTAATCATAACTTTCTGGTAGTCTGATTTTTATAATAAATCTCCTCATTATTTCTCCTTGATCTGTTCTACAGATCAGTTGTTTTTCTGATGAGATCAGATATGTTATAAAGGGGAATTTTGCTCAGATTAGAGTTGGACTACATGGCCTTTGATGTACTTTCCAACTGTGAGTCTGTGACTTTTAAACTTTTATAAATTGTGTAATAGGTATTATAATAGTATCTAAAGACAAATGGAATGTTCTTGCCATAGTTGACATGTATTTTACTTCTTTTACTCACAGGCAACAGTTTGTGACAACCATTTTTGTTTGTTATAAGAATTGGAAAAACGAATATATTATCTATAGTTATATAATATCCTAAACTTTAATAAATTTACCTTTGAATATCACTTAAAGCTTGTTTGGATAGCCTGAGTTCAGACTAAGCTATTAACAGAGAATGAAAATTCTGTATTAATCCGTTGGGGGAGGGGTAGAGTAGCTCTCTTCTCATCACACTAGAGGGCAATGAGGCTAGCCAGAAACCAGTTAGAATGGGGCAGAGAGAGAAAATGTACAAAAGACTGAGGATCTGAAGTTTGATTACTTGCCTGTGAGGCAGTCCAAAAGAAAGTAGCTTCTCTTAGTCTGGTAAAAAGGAAAACTTTGAAAATATGAAAATGTGTGTGTTAACTAAAGGGCTGGGACTGGTTGAGAATGTAATTAGCTCAGCAAAGCAGATCTCAGTTGTTGGTTACTTTTACAGTCAGTTACTGGCATTTGTTGAGTACCTACTGTGTATTGATTACTGTTGTGAGGAAATATTAAACTGAGAGGGAATCCCTGCTGTCAAAGCAAAAGGGTAGGGACCAAGAATGCCTGTGTGCATAAAGAATAGGAAGTTTCCCCATTGGAGAGGCCTATGGTAGAACCACCTCTTTTTTAGGCCTGAGGATTGTGGGGATGACTTTGTGACTTACTCCAAATGGGAATCTTTAACATCTCTTTGTTACTGAGGCTATAGATCAAATCTGGAAAGGAAATAGATTTCTCCAATGGCTTTGACCTTTAATACCCTATAGGAAAGTAGTTAACACACCACTTATCCCCATGGATCCCTCCTGCTCTGTGGTTGTATATATTCTTTCTTTGTAAGTGGTTTCAGTCGCTTGGGTGAGGTTGTGGGCCAGTCCCTATTGATCTTTCTGGGGGCAGATTTATTGGAGCTAGGATAGAGATTAGCTGTTAATCTCTATCAAGGACAAGATTTAATAAGAAGACTTTAGCAACTCTTTAAGTTTAATGGGAGGGGTGGGGAAGTCTTAACCTATGTGTTGCCACTGGACTCTGATGATGCTGGAGGAGAGAGTGAGGTTTGTTATTTTTCACAGCTCTGGCTCACCTAAATCCATTTCACTTACAAGTCAAGATATCACTCTCCTAATGTCATTGGTCCTCTTCTAGAATGCCAGCAACAAAGGTTACTGGGATGAGCTACTAACGACAGTTGATGCATTTGGCACCACTGGCTATTGCTTCCTGGGTACTTTTTTCTCCTTTTTCATTTTCCTCCATTTTCATTTCCACTCCTCAGTCATTCATCTCCTAAATGTGGGTGTAGATTAGGTTTTACATGGCCCTTTTCTCTTTCTCTGTACTTTAATATTTTTGGGGGGGTGAGCTTATCTGTTCCTATAGGTTCAGTCATTATTTCTGTGCAGATTATTCCAAAGTTGGTATATCTATCCCTAGTCTCTTCATTGAGCTTCAATACATTATCTCCAGCTACATGCTGACATTTTTTATCTGGATGTTCTCCTCCTAGAGAGAACTGAACTTACTATCACCCTCCCTCCAATTTCCCTATTTTTGCTGTTGATAGTCATCATCTTCCCTGTCACTCAAACTTGAAACCTATGAGGTATCTGTGACTCTTCTCTCTCTTGTATGCCTTGCATCTATTCAGTTATAAAAGTCCTTTTCATTCTACCACCACATTTCCTCTCCTCTCATGTTGCCAACACCCCAGTTCAGACCATCACCATTTCTCACTTATACTGTGTAATAGCCTTATAATGGATCTCCCTGCTTCTAGCCCTAAGTTCAGGGATTTTTAACCTCTTGTGTCATATCACCCCATTTGGCAGACTGGTGAAGCCTATGAATTCCTCAGAGTGTTTTTAAATGCATAAAATAAAATACATAGAATTGTAAAGAAACCAATCATGTTGAAATACAGTTATAATATTTTGAGAGTTCACAAACTCCAGGTTTCTTAAGAACCCCTCCTCTAGTCTCTCCTTTCCAATCTGTCTTTCACTTAGCTCTCTCTAAAGTAGCCAGTAATCTCTCATTACTAAATCTAATGACCTTTTCTGAATCCTCATCCTTCTTGTACTTCTCTATACCCTTTGACACTGTCAGCCACCCTCTTCTCCTTGGTACCCAGTTATCTCTAGGTTTCTTGGTTCTCCTCCTACCTATCTGACCACTCCTCAGTCTCTCTTTATCAAGGTCAGCTCCCACTTGATCTTATCAACTCCCATAGATTCAATTATCTCACCACTGATGATTCTCATATCTACTTATCCATCCCTAACCTCTCTGCTATCCTTCAGTATTACATCTTTAGCTGCTTGTTGGACATCTTAAACACAATGTGTCCAAAACTGCATTTATATTCTCCCTCCCCCAAATGTTCCCCTCTTCCTAACTTCCCTATTACTGTCAAGGGACCACCATCCTCTCAGCTGCTTGGCTCTCAACCTAGATGTCATCCTTGACTCCTCACTCTTTCTTACCCCTCATAGCCAATCTGTCTCCAGATCATATTGATTTTACCTTTGCAACATCTCTGTTTTTGTCCTCTGATGCAGCTACTACCTTAGTGCAGGCCCTCATTCCTTCTTGCCTAGACTATTGCAGTAGCTTGCTGGTTGGCCTCCTTGCCTCCCCACTCAGTCTCTTTTCCACATAGCTATCACATTGTCTTCCTAAAGCATAGGCTTGTCCATGTTACTTTCCCACATTCCTTCCCCTCCAATTTAATAAACTCCACTGGTTGCCCCCTCTTACTCCTGGGTCCATATGTAAATCTTCTGACATTCAAAGCCCTTCACAACCTAGCCCCCTCCTACCTCTTCAGTCTTCCACCCCACTTTATTCATCCCCAAGTACTCTTCCATACAATGACATCAATTTCTTTGCTATTCCCTGCACAAGACCCTCCATCATCCAACTCCAAATATTTTTACTGTCTTTCTCCTATGCCTGGAATTCTCTCCCTCCTCATCTTTCCCTACTGATTTCTCTGGCCTTCTTCAAGTCCCATCTAACCGTACCTACAAGAAGCCTTTACCAGTTCTCCTTAATCTAGTGTCTTCTCTCTGTTGATTATCTCCCTTTTTCTCTTGTCTGTATCTTGTTTGTACATACATGTTTGGATGTCATTTTCCCCTAGACTGTAAGCTCTTTGAGAGCAGACTATCTTTTACTTTTCTTTGTATTCTCAGTGCTTAGCATAATGCCTAGCATATAGTAGGCTCTTAATAAATGATTATTGACCAACCGACTTTACTGCCTGCCAAATCTTCTAAGCACAGGGGACTGTGTCATTTCCCTGCTCAAAAAAGTCACTGCCTCCCTAGTACTGATAATATAAAATTACAGATTCCTTGCTTGGCGTTTAAGGCCTACCATAATTTTTCTCCAGTTTATTTTTCCAGGCTTATTTCGTATTATTCCCCTACGTAAACTCTTTATGTTCCAGCCCAGTTGGGATATTACCTTCTTCCCAGTCTTAAAATCCTTTCTGCGTTCATGTCCCTTTCTTCCCCCAGTCTCTGGACACACTCTTTCTTCGTGTTTATCTGTTAACATCTTCTCTTTCAAGGCTCAGGTTAGATACCATTTCTTTCCAGATTCTCTTCTCCTTTCTCCCTCCCTGAAAATATTCTGATCCTTCAGATTTTCTTAGAGAGCTTTGGATCTCTCCTTTTTCCCTATCACACTTTACCATATATTTTTCTTATTTGTGTCCTTATTATATTTTATTCCTCTCCCCCAGGTAGAATGTAAGCTCCTTCAAGTCATGAATCGCCTTTTTTCAGTGTATCTATAGTGTCTAGCACTTTTTACATAAGTACTTAATTAATATTCATTGAATTGAGTGAAAAAGATTCATTTTTGTATTCCCAGTGCCTGACAGAGTTTTCATACAAAATAGGTACCTAGCAAATGTTTGTTGAGTTGAATTTTAACTCCTTTCACAGGAGGGAAGGCCATTCTGTCTTTTGTTTACAGGTGGGAGTGGGTTTGGGGGTGGGGGTGAGGGAGGGGGAGCAGGGAAGCGGACTCTTTTAATCTTTGATTTGTGGTTTTTTCCTTACGTAAGCATGGTCGAGTAACTGGAACTTAATTCTATTTCTTTTTTTCTCAGTCAGATTCAGAGGAAGATGAACCTACAAAGAAGAAAACTGTTCTTCAGGTAATTTATCAATATGAAATGATTTTAGTGTTCTTCCTCACTTTCATGTTCTGTACTAGAAGTCCAGATTCTAGACCTAATGACATTTCACATGTTTGGCAGTTTCCAAATTAGGCTCCAGGTAAGTGTCAGTTTGGGGTAGGACTGATTTTTCTGGATTATTTAGGTCTCTTGCTGCTGTCCTTCCTCTTCTGTATTATTCCTTGAATTTGGCACTTTCCCAATTCCTTATTGCCTCTATGAAAGGATAAATAGGGATAGAGAAAGGAGAGAAAAGTCAAAGAAATCTATTTTTGTACTTTTATATCTCAAGTCCAAGGATTTGGTGGAAAAAGACAGAATCTAGTCTTTTTCTGTCCTTTTGGCCTATAAGATAAAACATACACACACACACACACACACACACACACACACACACACACACACACACACACACACTTTTATTTTTGGAGGAGGGAGGTTTGGCAATTGAGGTTAAGTGACTTGCCGAAGGTCACACAACTAATAAGTGTCAAGTGTCTGAGGCCGCATTTGAACTCAGGTCCTCTTGACTCCAGACTCAAGGGCTGGTGCTCTATTCACTGTGCCACCTAGCTGCCCCTAAAATAAATATATTTGTTTGCGTTCTCAAAGACTAGCATGTTGAGAGCTGATACAAAGTGAACTTGTTCTCCCCTATGAGGTTACTATAGAACAGAAGATCTAATGAGAGGCATAGAAGAGTTTTAGAATTAGAAAGGACCTTATAAGGACTTACTTAGTCTAACCTTTCAATTTTATAAATGAATTAACTCAGATTGGGAGAGGTGGATCAGCTAAGGTCACATAGTAACTTAGCTCAGACTAAAACCAAGGGTGGGGGATAGGAAAGAGGAAGAGAGAAACAGTAAACTCTATATTGCCTTCTAGGGAAATCTGCTGTCAATTGATTCTTAATTCCTTTCCTCCAGACTTTAGTTTCAAGTGTTTAACTAAATCACCTACTGTGCTCAATATTTGTTGATACCAGCCGTCTGTTTCCTCCTGCCTAGTAAAAAACCTTTTAAGTCAAAATGTGCTCAGTTGTACACTCCATTAAAGGTATGTGTGAGCCAGACAGCTGGTTTACAAAAGTCTTGGTGTACTTCTGAGAGATGATGCTGTTGAGAACAAGAATGGAATGGTTGAATGGGGAGGAAATTTAAGCCAGGAGTGTTTGGAGGACTGGAAAGTTGAACAGCTTTTTATTTCCTCTGGAGTTAAGTCTTTATTATGGGACTTCATTATTTGATATGAGGTATTGTTTGATGACGTATATACCTGTGTTTTTATGGAAAGAACAGTGGGCTTGGAGTTGGAAGATCTGAGCTCAGGTTCTAGTTCTTCAGCTTACTATCATGAAACTATATAGGCAAGTCACTTAACTTCTCAGTCTCAGTTTCCATATGTGAAATGAAAATAATGCTATTTCTACTATCCACCCTAAAGAGATCAAGGGAGAATAACTTTAAAGTACTTTATCTGTAAAACACTACATGAATGTCAGCTGCTGATATTATTGAAATGTAAGTATAAGAACATACCAAATAAAAATGAGTTTTGGATTATTCATTCAGTTGACTGTAGTTCTTTTCGTATGTGTTAGCAGTATTAGACATTTCGATAATGGCTTTTTTTGTGATGATGTTCCACAGACTCCCAAATGGCAAGGGCTCTGCTCAGCTAATTGAATTCTTGATCTCAAAGCTGGAGGGAAGATGGGGAAATCTTTATCCTAAGTGTTTTCATCCTTTGGCAGAATGAATTTTTCTATATGTAGAGGAGATTGGGCTCTTGGAAACAGGTAGGAATGGGTTTGTGCTGTTTGTTGCTCACAGATTAGGAATATCAGACTGAAGAAGGGGAGGCCCAGGCTGTTGAACTGACATCAACAGAACTAGAAGTGGTTTTATGCTGTCATGGACAGTATTGGCATAGGTTCTTATCCCTGTTTTGCAAATAAGGAATCTGAGGCCCAGAGAAGTAAAATAGTTTGTTCACAGTCATACAGCTATCAAATGTCAGAGCTAAAGGCCCTTATTCCAAGACTACTGCTTTTTCCACTGTATCCAACTGCCTCCCATAAACCAACATGGCTTCATGGAAGTCTTAGAGAGAATACCAGTAAGGTCACAAGTATTGGCTAAGAAGGGAGATGAGCCTGCAGAGATGGCAGGCTCTGGTGGCTTTGGTATGTAACCTTGGGGCTGGAGGCTTGGAATCCTCAAGTGCCCTTTTAAAGATTGCTGTTTGTTTCAGACTTCTGGTGTTTAGCTGAGCAGGCCAGGTATAGCATAGCCTGCCAAACTTTATATCCTGAAGCTCTGATCCTTGAGGCAGGTTACTATGAAAAGAATCCTTTTGTCTGACTAATTAATAGTTTTTGTAGGATCCAAAACTGTAATTTTTGCCCACCCAGCCTGTGTGAGCAAATGGAATTGTTGAGGGAGCGAAAATAACTATGAGGAGAATGTAAACAAGGAAAGAAGCCTTCATATGGAGCCAAAGCCAGGGGGCTTAAACCAATCACAGTCTACTGATCTCTTTCAACATCACCTGAATGATTTCTAAGCTGATTACCTCCTGGCATGTTTCTCACCCATGAGGTGGAAAGGCCCACTCCTGACACCCAAGAATTTTTCTTTCCCTTCTCCACGGTCAGCAATGAGCATTCTCAACCCCTTCCTTTATTGATCATAACATTTTGAGGAAATAAAAATAATTAGTTCAGTCAGTAAGCATTTATTAAACACTTACTATGTGCCTGGCACTGTGCTCCAAAAACGGTGGGGACTTATGATCTAGGCAGTAGTATTGAAACTACCTCATTTCCTCTGAAATTCTCACCATCATCATACTTAAACCTTTCTTACTTTCTTAAAGTGCTTTTCTCTGTATTGTGCTGTCCTGGGAATTTTAGATTGAATCTATTCTTTTATCAAAAGCAGTTTGACATAGTGGAAAGAACCCTGGATTCAGAGCCAGCAGACTTTGGTTCAAGTCAGAGCTCTTAAATGTACTGCTTGTGTGACCATGGGCAAATCACTTTATTTCATTGAGCCTTACTTATTAATGCCTGTGTGAAAAGGAGACCAGGGTCATCCCTTAACACTGCCTGCTTTAGAGGGTTGTCATGAGCAAAGTGTTTTGTAAACCTTAAAGTATCATACAAATATGCAAACTGTTGGATTTTTAGAACACTCGTCAGGATGACTTATTTGCTTGCAGTATGTAAAACAAGTGAAATAGTTATATTTTTGTGGAAAAGAAGCCTAGATTTTTTTAAAAATAATTTTGTTTTTTTCCCCCTGGAGGGGGGAAGGCAGGGCAATTAGGGTTAAGTGACTTGCCCAAGGTCACACAGCTAGTAAGTATGTCAAGTGTCTGAGGCTGGATTTGAACCCAGGTCCTCCTGACTCCAGGGCCAGTGCTCTACTCACTGCACCACCTAGGTGCCCCCCTGAATCCTAGATTTAAGGTGAGAAGTTGAGGGTGGGGAAGAATGGTTTATGACTCATTCTAGTTTTTTAAAAAAATTAATCAAACTGAATTTTAAAATTCTGAACTCAGCAAATCTCTAATAAGATGATTATTTCTGTGTACAAAACACAAAGGGAAAATACGTTTGCAGAAGCAGCTGTGAATGTGTACTACATACAGCTTTCTTCTTCCTTCAAATATATACAAATACAACATATTATTTTCAGAGCTGTTTTACTTATTTGTGTTTCATACTGACCTTCCTTCTGTTTTCTTCTTTGCATTTTAAAAATGTTTTAATGACTCTTTTTTCTTTTTTTTTTAATTCACTTTGATAACAAAGTTTCTAATAATGCTTCCCTCTGCCTTGCAAAAAAAGACAAAACCTTTGTATCGATATGTATATATTCATACTCAAGGAAACGTATCCCCACACTGGTAATGTCCAAAAATATATGTCTCATTTTGTACCTTGAATTTATCCCTTCACTTTCAGGAGATGGGTAGTATATTTTATCACTATTCTACTGTAATCGTGGTTGATCATTGGCATTATTCAGAGTTCTTATGTAAGTCTTCCATAGGTGTTTGTTTGGTTTTTTTTTGAATGTTATTGTATAAACTGATGCCCAGATTTTGCTCATTCTGCTTACAGATCTCCCTGTTTGTCTAAAACGATATCTTTTGTCATTTCTTAAGGCACAACAGTATTCCATTACATTAATATACCACAAATTTATTTGGCTGTTCCCCAATTGACAGTTACCCCCTAATTTCCAGTTCCTTGCCACTACAGAAAAGAACTGCTATAAATATTTTTGTACATCCAAGTCTTTTTGTTCTTCGTAAGAAGAGTCACCCTTCATAAATAATTGCTAAAAAAAACCCCTTTCTCTAGCAAAGATTATACCCCCTTCTCAAGAATCATCATTGCCTTCTTATTTATTGCCTTTAAGATAAAATATAGACTCCTCAGTGTGGCATGTAAAGCCCTTCACTATCAAATATCTCTGATAAAAATCTAACATTCAAGAAATGTATAGGGATCTAACACAAGTGTGTGTGCGTGTGTATGTGTGTACATATGTGTGTCCCCACTAGATAGGTAGTCAAAGAATATAAACAATGATAATTTCAAACTGTTAACCATATGAAAGATTGTTTCAGATCAGTACAAAGAAGAGAAATATAAATCAAAGCAACTCTTATTCAGCAAATTTGCAAAGATGCAAAAAGGTAGGAATAGGTACGAAGGCAGACGCACAAATACACTGTTGATAGAACTCTGAATTGGTCTAATGTTATGGAAAATATGTTGGTAATTATGCTAGGAAAGTGACTCAAGTGGCTGTATCCTTTGAGCCAAGCAATCCCATTGGTACGCGTGTATACCAAAGTCAAAGATAGAAAGATCTCAAACTAATATATTCGTAATAGGAAAGAACTGGGAACAAAATAGATGCCCATTGGTCAGGGGAATGGCTAAACAAATTTTGGTATGTGAATGTGATAAAATCAGGCTTAGATTAATCTAATTACAGATTCTGCATTATAAGAAACAGTGACTATGAAGAAAATAGAGAAGTGTGGGAAAACATGTCCTAACATAAAGTGAGATAAGCAGAATCAGGTAAACAACATATAGAGACTACAACAGTGGAAGATGGAAAGAACCACCACCACAAAAATCAGAACCCAATGCTGATGAGCCTCAAAGAAGAGATGAGAATGTATCTTTCTCCTTTGCAGATGTGGGGGACAATCAATGTAGTGCACTGCTTATCATATTGGACCCTAACTGTTTTGGGTATATCCAGAGGCTCTTTCCTTGAACTTCTTTTCTCTTTTTAACTCTTATTTGTTGACCTCATCAACTCCTATGGGTTAAATTATCATTTCTGTGTAAGACTTCTCCCCATTTTGTATATCCAGTTCCAGAATCTCTCCTGGGCTCCAGTCCCACAGATGCCTTTTGGATATTTTATTTTATTGGTTGATGTAGGATGTTTATTGGCAAATGATAATGACAAGGAAAAAAGGAGCTGCAGCCTGTAGTGACTGATTCTTGTGATGCCAATAGGTGATTACAGATCTTTCCCACCAATAAGCCTCAGATGGGGCTAGTTAAGGGAAGCTTGATTAGAGGTTTGTTTGTAGGCAGGTCTACCCCCTTTACTTACTACATACTAAGCCCCAGGCCTACATCCTTTCACTGATTGGGTGTGAAGCCCTCGGGCCCTAAAAAGAGTGTGTGTGTGTGTGTTTAGAAGGTAGCCATTAAGGTTAGAATTCACAATTCAGCCCAAGGAGAAGGAGTAAGAACTCCAGAGAGGAAATCAGGGAGCTGGGGAGACCAGAGAACTGAGGGGGGAGAGAAGGCAGGCAAGCACAGTTGGGATTCGTGAGTGTTTATGAGGAGGCCCCAGCAGGGGGAAAGATTATAGGATGACTTGGTTCCTTGCTATAATACTGTGTTATAATTTCCTTGTTGTTACATTGAGGTGGATTTACTGGTTTTGGAATACAATTACTGCTATATTGAATCGGGGCTATTGGTTTTGGGATTTAATCCTCTAGTGTCTAAATAAATGTGATACTTTCCCTGCCTTCTACCTAGAGAATCTATTATACTTTGTGATTCCAAACTATACAGGTATGTTCATGGTCATCTTTGAGGTCATGAATCTTGCCTTACTGATACAATCCCAAGAATTCCCAAGCCCCGAGTTTAGTTTGGCATGCTGCAGCATATTAGCTTCAGAAATAGGGAAGTGAAATTCCCTGCAGGAGTGTTCCTTTGGTAGATTTTATAGAAGAGTGAGAGTCACTGGCTGCTGCCCAAATGGAATAGCCTCTAATGATAACAACTACTGTTGAAAAAATGATCAAAGAATTGTCATCAGTATGGCCTTCAGTAATAAATCCTTGAAGTCTAGAGAACCAGTAGGCTCACTTTCCATCCTCAATCCTCTGTTCTAAATTGTTGAGGAAAACTGGGCAGCCATAGCTGCCAAAGTCTCAACAGGCATCAGTCCAGGGTGAGGAAGTCAGCAGTAACCTCTTGACTGAGTTGCATGTAATCCAAGCTCTGTTGTCTTTTAGTCTTCTTTCATTTGTTATTGTGGTAATTATTCATAATTTTCTTTTGGTTCACTTTGCTTCCTATCAGTTCATAAAAGCCTTCCCATATTTTTGAATTCCTCATTTTTTATGGTACAATATTATTCAGGTACCACATTCATATACTATTCATATTCCAACCATAATATTCATATACTACAATTTTTTCAGCATTTCCCAATATATAGGCACCCACTTAGTTGGCACTTTATTGCTACAGCAAAGAATTCCAGCCTATCTTTCCAAACTTACTTTATATTTCTCCTTCCTATACTCTATATTTCAGCCAGACAACTTGCTGTTTCCCGAAATCTGCATTCCACTTCTCACCTGTGTGCCTTTGCATGGGCTGTCTCACCTTTCTGGAGCATATTCCCTCCTCATCTCCACCTTTTAGAATCCTTACCTTCCTTTAAGGTTCAACTTGGGTTGGTAACTCCTTGGTGAAGTACTCTTTCCCTCTTCAAATTATCTTATGTTTATTTAGCTGCATAAATGTTGTAAAATCTCTCTACTAGTAGAGTATAATTTTATGTGAGGTCACAGACTATATTTCATTTTACTGTATTTCCAGCATTTAGCATAGTACCTTGAAATAATTGGTGCTTAATAAACAGCTTGGCAGAATATGTTAAATACTAATGGTTGGGGCTCTGGAGAGATCATTCTTGGTAACATGGGTTAGAAGTTAATCTGAACATCATTTGAGGCAGAATTTCTGCGAGTAGTCCTAGAAAGAACTTATGGATGATGTGGGAATGGCTGGTATCACCACCTTTCATTGTTTTGTGCTGGTAAAGAATCCTGAACTAAGAGTCAGGGCATTTGGGGTCTATTCCTACCTTGATTAGTCTTGGGATCTTGGACAAGTTCTTCATCTGTAAAATGGGAATAATAGGACATGCAATGTCTCCTTCAGAGTGTTGTGACAAAAGTGCTGTAAAACCTTAGAGAAATGAATTGTGATAATAAGGTTTGAGGCTGTTGTTGACCATACGATCTGCTCATGTGGGAAATGACATAGGCATAGATAGCAAGCAATGAAAACTACTTTTCTGTTGAACAGCTATTTGCTTCTTCCTTCTGTTAATCTTGACCTAAAAGAGTCATTCACTGCCTGGTGGGGCATTTCTTTTATCTGTGAGGAGGTGGAAGAGAGGGAAGAAGGCAGTGACCTTATTCTAATTCCCTTTCTGACGTCACAACCTTTAGGTCTTGGGCCAGTAAAAACACTCAGGAAGTAGATAACGAGAGATTCCATAGATAATGGAAGACTGGCTGGTATGGTGTATTTGCAAACTGACAAGTTAATTGCTTACTTGCTTAATATAACCAAGCTGTTTATGAGCTTCTGAGCACACAGCAGAGTTTAAAAAAAATTTATTTTTGCTATCAACGTACATATTGAGCGTCTCTTATATTTAGCCCCTTGCCTAAGGAAATTTCTTTAGGGAAAAATGGTGTTCCCAAGTTAATGGGAAAGAAAAGAAATGTACCCCTAGCATAGAGACAAGACAGTTGATTCCTTCTAGTCATCTCATCCTGTCTTGGCTGGATGAGGGATTAAGGAGCATATAATTCAGGCACAAGAATATTTATCTAGAACATCTTTTAGTGGGAGGGAATTGTGGATCTGGATCAGAAAAAAAGGGAACAGGGGTATATATGGTTGAGGGGAGCAGAGAGGGAAAATCAGTCCTGTTTATAGGATATACCAAAATCTTGTAGAAAAACTTGACAGTTGGAAGAAGCAGGTTATAGATATTGGAACATAATGTTGTTGGGGCAACAAAAAATGAGGATTGCTTGATTTTGTAATGTTGGACTTCTTATTGTTGATAATAGTAATTATGAACTGAAAATACAAAGTCTCACTTGTCCTATTTCTCTCCTGGCTCACTAGGGATCTGGTGAAGGGACAGGTTTATCAGCTTTGCTTCCCCAACCCAAAAACCTGACCACAAAAGAGACTAACCGATTGCTCCTGCCCTATGCTTTCTCTCGAAAACCCTCTGAAGTCTCTGCCGACAGCAAGCTCTCCAAACCAGCCCCCAAGACCAAATCTGCTTCTTCTACTTCCTCCTCTGCCCCTGTTGTGGGTGCCACCACTACTACCCCATCACCCTCAGCCATCAAAGCAGCTGCCAAGAGTGCTGCCCTACAAGTGACAAAGCAGATCACACAAGAGGAGGATGACAGCGATGAGGAAGTAGCCCCTGAGAACTTCTTCTCCCTTCCAGACAAGGCTGAGCCTCCTGGAGCTGAGCCATACCCTTACCCTGTCCCTGCTGCTTCAGAAGAGCCACCCCCAGGCACAGAGCCAGATCCCACTTTTCAGGACGATGCGGCCAATGCTCCCCTTGAATTCAAGATGGTGGCTGGCTCAAGTGGGGCTCCCTGGGTGCCTAAGCCTGGGGAGGACTACAGCAGTCAGCCCTACAACCAGTTCCCTACATATGGTGATGCTAATGCCACTGGCGTTTACTATCAGGTAGGTGAAAAGTGTAAAGGAATGACCTGGGACAGTTATATAGAATGTTAGAGATTTGAGGCTGTATTCAAGTTCCTGCTTTGATGTTTTATGTTACTTCAGCTAAATTAAACCTTTCTGGGATTTCTTTTACTGTATTTATCAGACCATAATAAGTACGATAAAAAAAAATTCAGGGTAACATTGGCTAAAATTTGCTCCACGTTCCCAGACAAATAACAGAGATGGATATTCTTCTAAAATGTGGACAAATAAAGGTAAATAGGCAGAACTCCAGTCATTATACAGGAGTAGAAGTCAAAGCCTTTTTGGGGGCCATGGGAAGTTAGTGCATAAAAGTGGGGTTGAAGAGGATGGCAGGCAGCATGGTATGCTGAGATTTAGGATGGCCTGTGTTAATTGTGCCTAGTTTCTGGATAAATTCTGAGAAGAATAATGCTCTGATGCTGGAGGAAATCAGGAATTATTTTTCAGGATACACCAAAGTTTAGAAAAGATGTTTCCATTTCAATTAAGTTTTAATTTTTGTATCTTGGGTGCAGCATATAGCCTAATGAGTACAATGATCATACCATTCGCTCTTTCTCCAAGAATGTTAAGAAAAATGAGGTTATAGATATAAAAATGTTTTTATATCTTTAGCAAAAAAAGTGTCTAAGTCCAAAATTATAGAGGGTTATGCCAAGCTTTGTGCAAGGGTTAGAATTATAAAAAAACAGTAAAGATCCTCCTCAAGGGGCTTACATACTAATAGGAAGAGACTATATATAGGGGAGTGCTCATAAAGTAGAATTTTGTTTTCAAAATGTGTCTTCTTTAGAATAGGGATAGGAACCTAAACCTGTGTTTTATTGGTTTAGGTGACTTACAAGTGAGGAAACTCTTATAGAGAGCTGCTAGTACCATATTTCCCCATGTATAAGATGCACCTTAATTTTGGGGCCTGAAATTTGAAAAAATACATATTATATAAAGTTATTGAATGCAAGTTCATAGCTTTCAGGCATCTTTTGGGCAAGTCTGGTGCGTGTATGCATGCTTAGTTTCATGAGCCTGAAGCATCAATTGTGCCCTCCTTTGAAATCAGTAACTTCTTTTTCATCAGCAATTCTTCTTGCGTCATGCTGAACCATCTTTGTGGACACAGTAATTCCAATTGCCCTTTGCTCTTCAATCCGTATCTTCAATTCTCTTTCTAAATCAGGCCATTTTGCTGACTTGCCTCTCATGGCCTTCTCCTGCCCTCATGGCCTTCTTCTGCCATAGTGTTTTCAGTAGGGTTTCTTCTTGCCATAGCCAGTCTTGGATTGTTTTCTCAGTTGGAGGAGGACCAAACTTACGTTCAGCAGCATGATTTCCATTCACTTTTGCAAACTGGATCACTTTTAACTTGAATTCGGCTCTGTATGAATATCTTTTCTGAGCCATTTCTGGGCAGAATGTGGTAAAACGTAACCTAATATACTGTAACAAATGCGAAACAAAGACAACAAGCACGAAAAAGCAGGAAATGCAAGTAAAAAAAATCTACAACCACTGTATAAACCCAGTTTTTAGACCCCAAATTTTTTAAAAAGGATGTGTCTTACACATGGGGAAATATGGTAGTTGTTGGAGGTGGACCTTAAACCCAGATATCCCTGGCTTAGAGGAGGGCTCTTTATTTATTATGCCAAGCAGCCTTTCATTGGTGGATTTTTTTTTAATGTACTAGGGAAACCTACTATTGAAAGTCACAATATCTTAGGTACTTTTATAAAGTGAAGAATCATTTACCAGTTTTGTCTCTTGTATATATCTTTATTTTCATGTTTTTTATTTGCCTATAATGAAGTATACCTCTACATAACTGAGCTTTGTTTTCTATTCAACTATTGGTTTAAAATGGACCATTTGTCCAGGAAACATGTAGGCTAGGAATGGAGTAGGAGTTAAGGAGCTTCAGGGCCAGGAGAGCAGCTTGTGTGGACTGTGCCTCTCCAGCTTGGCCAGACCAGAAAGTTCCTTTCTCTTTTCTTTTTTTTCTCTAGTATACATTCCTTGAAGGGGGAACCACTGAATTACCTAACTCTGTGACTCGTGGGAATGGGCTGAATTCAAATTGTATCTGTAACACTTTTAATAGAGTAGCTGTGTGGTACAGTGGATAGAGCACTGGGGATGCAGTCAGGAGGATTCATCTTCCTGAGTTTAAATACAGCCTCAGACACTGAGTAACTGTGACCTTGGGCAAGTCACTTAATCCTGTTTGCCTCAGATTCTTCATCTGTAAAACGAGATGGAGAAGGAAATGGGAAACCACTCCAGTATCTCTGCTAAGAAAACGCCAAATGGAGTCATAAAGAGTCGGACAGGACTGAAATGACGGAACAACAAAAACACTTAATAACTGGTTAGTCATAGGCAAGTCATTTAACTTCTAAGGCTTAGGCAACTCTAACACTAATTTGCTAAAATATAAACTGGTTTGATTTGTGGTGGTGGAAAGAATTTTCATGCCTAAATCACAGATTCTTGACTTCTCAATTCTGAACAAGCAGAGTATTAGTTTGTTTTCTAAATGTTGGTTTGCTTTATGTCTGAGGCGCCCTTTCCTATGATTCTTTTGTCACAAGACAACATAGAAGAAAAAGGAGGAGCGTTGGATCACCGGGTGCTTTTTAGAGTGAAAGGTTTTCTGGGCATGTCTTCCACCTCTTGGTCTTCAACTTTTGCCGTCTAGTGAGTCATTTCGTAAGGAATAGAACTGAGGAAACAGTAATCTGGAGGGCAGGAAAAACCCAAGTCCTATTGTAACTGTTGAACTACTCTCAAGAATATTTGAAAGATGGTGAGAACAGGAAAGCTACTGAAGGTCTAGAGAAAGGCAAGCGTCCCAGTTTAAGAAAAAGGAAGCCGGTCTGCAAACTCTGGGCCAGTGAACTTAACTTCAGTTTCATTTTTTTTTTTCTTTGCAAGGGAGAAGGCAGGGCACTTGGGGTTAAGTGACTTGCCCAAGGTCACACAGCTAGTAAGTATGTCAAGTGTCTGAGGCTGGATTTGAACTCAGGTCCTCCTGACTCCAGGGCCGGTGTTCTACTCACTGTGCCACCTAGCTGCCCCTTAACTTCAGTTTCTTATAAAATTCAAGAATGAATTATTAAAGATATGGTTAGAGTACATCTAGAAAAGGAATTACAAAAGCCACTGTGATTTCATCAAGAATAGGTCATGCTAGACTAGCCTTAGTTCTTTTTTTGATAGGGTTACTAAGTGGAGAGTGTGTAGAATTACTTAGATTTTTAACAAAGCACTTCTTAAAGCATCTTGTGCTATTCTTATGTAAAAGATGGAGAGGTGAAAGCTAGATGAAAGTATAATTTGGTAGATTTGGAATTTATTGAATGGCTGTATTCAAAAGACTAGTCATTAATGATTTCATGTCAGCTTGGCAGGTGGTCTTCTGCAGTGGAAGATCCTAGGGATCTTAAGCCTATGCTGTTAACATTTGTGTCAGAGTTGGAGAAAGGCATAGATTAATCAGTCAGTAAGCATGTAGTAAATATCTGCTATGTGATGGGCACTGTGCTAGGTACTAGGGATGCAAATACACAAGGGAGATGTGAGACTTATCAGATTTTCAGATGACACAGTACTGGGATAGGTAATGCCTTGGATGACAGGATCCAAAAAGATCTTCTTAGGCTAGAAATTTTGGCTGAATTAAATAAGATGACATTCAGTACGGATAAATGTAAAGTCTTATATTTGGGTTCAAGAATTAATTTCATAAATACTAGATATCAAAGGCATAGTTAACAGTTTGTCATGAAAAAAGATTTGGGGGTTTAGATGAATTTCAAACTCAGTATGAGTCGACAGCATGCTACAGCAACCAGAAAAGCAGATGCGATCTTGAGCTATGTTAGTAAAGGCATAGTGTCCAGGACTAGGGAGGGGATAGATAGTCCCACTATACACTACCCTGGTTGGGCCACAACTATAGTTCATTTCTGGGGGCCACAGTTTAGGAAGGATGTTAAAAATCAGAAAATATCCAGGGAGGGCAACAAAGATTTGAGTCCATTACACATGAGAATTAAAGGAATTGTAGGTGTTTAGTTTGAAGAAGAGAGGGCTCAGGGAGAACATGACAGCTGTCTTCAGGTATTTGAAGGGCTGCTATGTAGAAGAGGGGTTAAAATGGTTTGGTTTGGATTCAGAGGACAGAACTAGGAACAGTGGGTGGAAGCTACAAAGATGAAGATTTAGGTTTGATGTAAAGAAACACTTGCTAACTTTAGAGTTTTCAGTAAGCAGAATGGGCTACTTTAGGAGGTAGTGAGTTCCCTGTTCTTTTTGGATGTCTTCCAGTAGAGACTAGGTGATCACTTGTCAGGTGTTGCATAGTAGGTGTTGCATACCTGAGCATAGGTTGAATTAGAGAGCCTCTGAAGTCCCTTCCAGTTCTAAAAATCCTTGATACTTATTTGATGACAATCTTCTAAAGGTATATTTCTCAGGACCTTAGTGTTAATGGGTATTTCTGCAAGGAATGTCAGGATGTATGGTGGGTAAAGCACAGGATTTGCATTTAGAAGATCTCTCTTCAAATCCTTGCTTTGTTACGTGGAATAAAACATTTGACCATGCTGTAACCCTATTTTTTTCACTTGTAAAATGATGAGGTTGGCTGGATGAGGTTGGCTGTTTATCAGGTGTCAGACATGCTGCCTACAACACTGATGGCAGCCAAAAATACAATAAAACATAAATAATGTTAATATGTGGTTTTCTGAATCAGTTTGTGGCCTGCGGGGATCTTTATATACAGTTTAGTCATACCCCTCACCCCCGTTTTCTAGTTGAGTTTAACATCATTGGTCTTAATAACCTCTTGAGTTCCTATCAGCTTTGACTCCTATGAAAATATGGTAAAAATAAGATAATCTAATCTTTAATTCCCTATTGAAATTTATTGGCTCCTTTGTATAGAGATCTAAAAGAATATAGTGAATTTGTAATAAAACAAGTTGTTTCCAAGATGTTGGTATTTACTGCCTTTATGTTTTCTCTTTTCTCTTTGAAGTGCCTTATGGATACTCCCTTTGTAGACACCTTTTTATTTTTTCTCTCTTTGGCTTTCCCATAGTACTTTGCTGAGGTCTCTCCTTCCCATGTATCACTTTCTGCCTTGCATTGTAGTTATTTGTATGTATGTTTTATCTCTCCTTCTCACCCAATTAGATTGTAAGGTCTTTGTAAAAGCAAAGGTTAACGTCTTATTTCATCTTTTTATCCAACTGTTTGGCACGGCGCTTTTCACATAATAGGTACTTAGTAAGTGTTTAAATTAAATTGCATTTATTCTGGCTTTAGGATTATTACAGTAGTGGCTACTACCCTGAGTCTGATCCAGCCTCAGCTCCCCCCCAGGAGATTACCCCAGACGCCTCTTTCATTGATGATGAAGCGGTAAGTTAACATAGTAATTTTATTAATTTTGGTTCAAGAACCCCATCCCTAAGGTCAGAAAACAGATGCTAAAAGAGATTTGGGTTTCTTTGCTAATTTGTTTTACAGAACCATGTTCTGTCAGGCTGTGTTTTTTAGGCCATTTGAAATGCTACTTCCTTTAGGAAGCCTTCCTTAATTCATGTGAAGGAAGCTAAGCTGTATACCTCATGGTCTTCAAGTCCATATCCGGGGTATTTAGCATGGAGGCCTTCATAGCTCTAGCATTTAATATTTTCATTAAAAAGACCCATAAGTTTAGTGATATTTATCCTCTCTCCACCAGTAACATATAACAGCTCCTCTAGGCTTTTGTAGCAGACCTTCAGAAGTTACTATAGCTAAAAAAATTATCCGTTAGTGCCCAACCACTAGTGATGAGTATCTAAGCATTTTGCCAAACTGTTACTTGAGTTAAGGCACAGAGTCTATTCTGAGGTGCTTAGTTCAGGGTTTCTTAAACAAGGAAATTGTGACCCTCTGGAGATAGTTGTGAAATTTCTGGGACTCTGAAAACTAAAGTTACTTCTTTGCATAGAAGTTGTTTTAAAATTCTCTTCTCTCCCTTTTATCTTTTCATATCTGAAGTTTCTCTAGTTACTCTGAATTATGTGCTCACCCTTTCCAGTGTTACCATCCTCATGATTATATCCAAATGATTCCCTTCTCAAAAGCAGGCAGAGGGAGTGGTCTGATTGGTGATTGGACTGCATATTTGGATCCAGCTCGGGGTTTTGGTAATTTGGGTTGTCTGCCCTCATGCCCTAAAACTCCCCTTGATGCCCTAAGTGGGTAACTTGTATTTACGTAACTGATATTTTTCTGGAAAGATGACAAGATAGCAGTTATTAGCCAAGTTTCCTGAGATCCTTTGCCTAGTCTCTTTGGCAAAGGTCTTCTCACAACCCTTATTCAACTCAGTATCTCTTCCCTCTCTCCTATATACTTTTGATGTGCGGTAACCTGGCTTAGTAAGACTAAATGAGTAAAAAGAAAACTAGACAAAATTGTGGGGAAACAACTTTCATTGGAGAAATCCTGAAAATGTTCTGCAATGTGTTTTTAGATTAAATATAAATTAGATGTAACTGATCCTGTGCAGACTTCCACATATTTGCATCTAACTCTTAGCTGTCTTTGCACTGGATCTAGGAGGATTTCCAGAAATAGGTAGCACTTCAGATGAAAAAGAAAGGAGGAGAGGTAGCTTAGCAGGTGACAGAGGGTATATTATGTAGAGGTGGGATTTAAGGTAAAACTCACTAAGAATCCAAGTGGCCCAGATTATCTTGCATCCCACCTTTTGTCTCACCTTCCTTTACAGGCTACTTGTAACCTTTCTAATTTACATCCTTTCCTAGTTCAAGCGGCTTCAGGGTAAGAGGAACCGAGGAAGGGAGGAGATTAACTTTGTGGAGATCAAAGGGGATGACCAGCTCAGTGGGGCCCAGCAGTGGATGACCAAGTCCTTGACAGAAGAAAAAACCATGAAGTCATTCAGCAAGGTAGAATGAGAGGGGTTGGTGGGCAGCATTAGGAGCTGTTGGAAACAGCTAGTCCTTCTCTCCTTCCCTCCAACACCCATGGAATAAAAAAAGGAAAAGCAAACCCATGTAACAAGTATGCATAGTTAATTAGAGCACATTGGCTAAGTCCAAAAATGTGTCTCATTCTACCTCTCGTTTGTGTTGATCACCTTTCTGTCAGGAGGTAGGTAGCATGTTTCATCCTGGGTATTCAGAAATCTTAGCTGGTGATCACATTGACCAGAGTTCTCAAGTTCTTCAAGGTTGTTTTTCTTTATATCGTTGTATAAGTTGTTCTCCCTTTGCTTATTTCACTGTGCATCAGTTTTTAAATAGAAATTGTCCCAGGTTTCTTCGAAAATACCCTTTTTATAACTTTGTATGGCGTGGTACTATTCCATTGCATTCACGTACCACAATTTTTTCAGCCCTTCCCCAATTTGTGGACACTCCCATAGTTTCTAGTTCTTTGCTACTACAAAATGAACTCTTTTTTTGTACATATGGGTCATTTCCCTCTTTCTTTGATGTCTTTGAGGTGCAGGAAATAGTTTTAGAAATGTTCCATTTTCCCAGATGTTCCCCTGTTGTTTTCACAGAAATTTTTTTCTGTGAAACTATTTACCTTTAGTACTAGAGAAAGAATTGTGAAAAGAGCTATAATAGTGATAGTGCATATTAAATATTTGAACTCATGTTCAAATGCAGTCTGCTGTTGATAGAGAGCAATATTCCCCAATCTAGGTCATGACTGTAGGAAGGGGTTGCAGATTTTCTGTTCCTCTCCAAATATCCCTCAGCCCACTTTGACGTCCTTCTTTTTACCCTGTTGAATCAGAATCTATGCAGAGCTCACTTTAGATGTGGGCACAGACGTCCTTCTTTCTACCCTGTTGAATCAGAATCTATGCAGAGCTTACTTTAGATGTGGGCACAGTTGCTGAGTTCTGTATATGTGTGCTTTTTCCTACTGTCCTTATCTTCCTCTTTCCTGCATTACTGGAGCAAGCTTTGTGTTGTCCTCCTCCACCCCCCCACCCCCAACACAGCCCTGTCTGTGCCAATTTTCATCACTGGGAGTAGGAGTGATCTGTGTACCCCATAATGTGCAGCATCAGATTTAGATATTATGATCTAACATGGAAAGAGAAAAATATTGGAAGCGCTGCATTAGCACAGCAGTGATGAGATCAAGGCCTTAAGCTTTATTTCCCTCTGGTTTGTGTTGACTCCGTTCCATGGGCACAGTTATTGAGTAAACATTCATTAAGTACCTACCACATCCCAGGCTCTGTACTAAGTCTGGGGATACAAAGAAAGGCAAAAGACAGCCCTGTTTTCAAGGATCCCACAATCCAATGGAGGGGACAATATGCAAACAACTGTGAATAAGCAAGCTATATACACAGGATAAATTGGAGACAACCCAGGGAAGGTACAGATGGTCACATTAGCCTTAGCTGTTTGTTTTGCATCTGAGTGCCCCAGGTCATATTAAAAAAGAGGGTGTAGTTAGAGCAGCATAAATCCATCATTTACTGAAAATAAAACAAAAGACACATCCACTGATGGTAGGTCCTTAGCATCATTTTTATCTACAAAGAAGAACATTATTATTTACAACATCCAAAAGAAATAGCCAGCAGTCCTTGCCCTCAGTGAGTTTATTGCTAAAACTGATTTTATTACTGTTGCATGAAGCTTCATTAGTAACTAGGAAGAACTCCCCAGTTCTCTGGGTGGACCCCCGTGGAAGATTTATAGGAGGACATGGAGGTGGGGGGGGTGAGATAGATAGAGCAGCTATAGATGTGGGAGTTGAAAATTAAGAGAGATGGTTGGCTTTCACATGATGGAATTGGAGAGACTTCCCAAAAGAAGGGCAATTCTGGGGGCAGATTGAATAATGGGAACCTAGTGAGCCAGAGGACAAGAGAATCTTCCACATCTGTGGTCCAGGAGAATGGCAGAGGAGAAAAGATCAATTGAAGGAGCTTTGGGTTGGAAATAAGAGCCGAGCAGGTTGGAGTTGGGTGAGGAAGACTGGCCAAGACGATTTTAGTGCTAATTGCAGTTTAAGAAAGAGGAGGCCACCATGCAGGACCATTACTTTTGGAGCCAAAGGCTTGTCCTTTCTCACAGGTTCTCTCCCCTCAGCTCCTTCTGAGGACTCTGGACCAGGCTCCTAGCCACAGCACCTTTTCCAAAAAAGGCTCTTCAGTTAAAATAAAAATAAAAAGGAGGCCACTGTTTGTCTTCAAGAAATCTAACACAACTAGGACATTTTCAGCAAGTGTGTTTAGTGAGCCTGAACTTTCTGCCAACGGTTCTCTTTTTTTCTTTATTTAAAATAAACAGCTTTAGACCTGGGTTTTCAGCTGATTTTCTTTCCAAAAGCTACAACCAAATAATTTCTCAAATGTCTATTCTGAATTTTTTCTTGTTGTTACCACCAGCCCTGAATATCAGGGAACCTTTGGACAGGTCTGCCTTCCCAGACTGACGTTTCTTTCTTTAACTTACAGAAGAAGGGTGAGCAGCCAACAGGCCAGCAGAGGCGAAAACACCAAATCACATATCTGATTCACCAGGTAAGCCAGGGCAAGGACCTCAGCCTATCCACTCATGTAGCTTTTGGGTGCTATTTGCAGCCTGAGATCGGCTTCTGCAGAGGGAAAGTGCTTGAAATGTGGCCGTTAAACACTGAATTAATTTCCAGCCATGCCACTAGATGGCGATAGTTCCTTTTGGCATTGTCACCCCATTTTTAACCTCCAGAAGAGATCCCAGAAGAGATATGTACTTGCTTTGTTTTAAGCAAGTCATTTTCTAAAAGGTTCCCTCATAGGATTCCTTAAACTAATTGACTCCTCATAATTGATTTCCCAAAATTCAGTTTCTATCCAAATTTTTGGAAGCATATTTAGTGCATAAAAAGTAAATTATGCTTATATAATCAACACTCTAGTTGCCTCAGGACCAGAGTAAAGCAGTAGCAGAGGTAAAGCTGATAAAGCAAATAACCTTAAATTTCTCTATGGTTTTGGGATGTCTTTGTTTTTGTTTTGAATGAGACTTTATAGCAACTCTTTAACATTTGAATACCTAGGAGTAGCTTATTTACATATCATTTTTTCTGAAAATATCCCTTAGAGAATAGTATAAGTATTTTTTCCATTTTATACAAAAAATGGAGGCATGTTAAGGCTGGATGACTTGTCCAGAATTCGGTCAGACTTTAGATTTGAACTTAGGTCTTTCCTAACTCTTCCAGCTCTCAATTTGAGATCACAAATGAGATAATGTATACATAAAGCGCTTTGTGAACCTTGAATGCATTTTATAAACATCAGCCCTTAATATTACACTAGGCTCCTTATAGCATATCAGACTTTATGCTAGGCACTGTAGGGGAGGCAGAGATGTTAGTTATGATCTTAAGTAAAATATCCATAGCAAATATTTTTCATTTTTCTTGTGGCATTTTCACCTTCCCCAGTTCAGTGATGCTTTGTTGTAATCCTTGTCTGTAGTTTTATCCCTGCAACTATTAGGGAAAGCAAGCTATTACAGAATTTCAGTGGCTACATGATTCATAACTCAATGAGAATCCTCTCTCTTAAAAAAGAAAAATTCTGTCACTTGCTTCCAGGAAAAGTAAGAGTCAGACTTCTTCTTTTTTGTTTTTTTGGAGGGAGGGGAGGGTCTTCTTAGATGGATGAGTGATGCTGTTCTTTTCTAGAAGGAAGCAGGGAGCAGTTGAGCCAGGGGAGAAGTGGGGAAAGTAAATAGCTACTCAGTATTGTTATGATTAGTCATAATTCACTTTTAGATAGCATTTTAAGGTTTATATGCCCCCCAGTAAATCATTTCAGCACCCCCACCCAAAAAACATGGTATGACTTTCCCATCTACTTTGGCATGTAGAGATCTGGGCTTTGGATTGTTATCACAGTGGGAAAATTTGGGATCAGATATCTCCCAGGGGCAAGAGGAAGAACTTTTAGTGCAATAAATCTTTTCTTAAAATTTTTTCCCTAACTGTTTAGGCTAAGGAGCGAGAGTTGGAGCTGAAGAATACCTGGTCAGAGAACAAGCTTAGCCGTCGGCAGACCCAAGCCAAATATGGATTCTAGGCTTCTGGAACTGATTCCTCAAGGATCCCATCTTTCCCTTTACCCAGTACCAGGTGGCCTGGCCTTGCCCTTCCCAGCTAACACCTTTGGGAGCCCCAGCAGCTCCAAGTCCAGGACCTTTTTCCCTAGGGTCCCAGCCATCACCTCCTTGAGAAGGAACACATTGGATTTCATTTTCTTAATAAAACTTAGAAAATGCAGCTTCCATATCTCTTGGGGCCAACAAAGACTCCCAAGTGACTCTTCCAGAAACAACTGTTGAATTCTAGGTTGGGAACTTGGCTCCCTAATGGGGTGAAATGACTGGTTGAATTCTGGATTTCGTTTTTGTTTTTGTTTTTTTGTTTTTGTTTTTTAAACAAAAACAAAGATGTCTGTTGAAATAAAACATCCATCCTGACAGAAGCTGCTTACCCTGCACCTTTCCTCCTCTGGTATGGTTTCCTTTCTCTGAACCACACCTCTTTATTTGTTGTTTTTTGCCCCTAATTTGTTTGTACCTTGTGTAAAATACTCTGTGATTACTTCCTGGGTTTCTTCCTTATTGATTGCTTCTCTTTTGGCCCTGCCACCTAAGGGGAATTTTTGGTGGCTGAGAGAAGGTTCAAATTGGAGTCATGGAGCATAGCTTCCTGCTTGTCATTCCAAACCCCGAAAACTGAGAGGTTAAATATAAAGGAAAGAACTATCTGACTTTTAAGGGTTTGAATCCTGGGAGAAGGTGAGATGCTGGACTCTCTAATGATTAAAATGAGCATCAGTGGTTTTTAGTCTGGGGCCAATTTGAAAACTGCTTAGAGGCAGGGGGCTGGACCAAATGACCTTGGAGGTCCTTTCATACTTGTAACTTATAATTTCCCAACCCTGAAAGGAATACAGTAGGTCCCTGGACTCCAGCTTGCCCCCTGCTAGAGCAGTAAGTTGTGGGGCTATTAGCAGTGCCTTAGGTACCAGCTACGTTATGAGCTCTGTCCTTGGTACTGTGAAGTAGATATTGTGCAACCTTTAGGTGTTTAAAGTTTGTAGCACAACATTCAAGCCTATATAGTATAGGCTACGTGTATACATAAATACTTGAGGGGACTTGTCTACAGAAATGTGGACTAGTACAGAAAGATGTTGTGTATGAAGGGAATTGGAATCCCATTTTGAAGGAACAGGTAGGGGAAGGGTCAGGCACAGTACAGGTTTTTCCCAGTGAGCTATACGGAGTAACTATTCCTTGAGCAAGCAGGGGTAGGACTGAATGATTCTTGGGTCAACCTCAGAGATTTGGGGAGAGGTCAAGAGGTTAAGAGAGGTGTGACCACCAGGATGGAATCTGAAAATGGAAAGGTCAGGACTCAGGCAAGTGCTTTGTGATATCCCTGGCTTTATGTCCCTGGGTAAGTTAGGAGTCTGTTTCTCATTAAGTATAGAGGAGAGTTTCATCATTTACAGGAAAACCATGGGCTTATCTGAAATCTGACCTACTTCAGGTTGGAGCCAGACAGGTTCATGTGGTCCACAAGGGGCACTCAGGCTCTGTCTACCTGACAGTCAGTCCATCCATTGGCAATGTAGAGTATACAGTCCGTATGCATGAAGGCAGTGGTGGCTGGGCAGCAAGGACTGATGTACTGGGTCTATAGGACATCTAGCAGATACACAGGCCTGAAGAGTACAAAATGACCCAATTTATCTATAGAAGCCTCCAGAATTAGACGGTACTGCCCACCTCCAGTTCTTTTTTGTACCTAGTACTTTATAGATTTAACCAGATGCAGTTGTTAATTCCTGAGTCGTCAGTCCAGGGCAGCAGCTTGGAGTAGTGGAAGGAACCCTGGATAGGTGATCATGGACCTGGGTTTAAGTCTTGGCTCTGTCACTTAATACAATCTCACATTTCTGTAGCATTTTACATATGGTTTCTCATTTTCATTTCACAGATGAACAAATAGACTGAAAGATGAAGAGGCTTGCCTTGAGAAGTAAAGGCTATTGATGCCATTGTGACTAGGTCAGGTCACTTCACCTCTGTCTCAGTTTCTTCATCTTTGAAAGTGTGGTAGACTAAGTGTCTTCCAAGGTTCCTTCCAGCTCTAAATTTAAGATCATAATAAGTGAGTCTTCATTTTACTTGAATTCCCAATATGTTGACAGTAGTTTTTGTGCTGATACTTAATAGTCGAGTTTTTGAGTCTCATGAAAGACAATGTGGTAGCAGTTTGGGATGCAGAACAAAATTCAGATTTCAGGGAACATGGGGGGAAATATAAAAGAAAAACCATCTTATTGACTGAAACATAGGAACATTGAGTGAAAGGTAGGAACGTTGAACTTAAATGTGGAAATATTAATCCTGGCAAATTGGGCTTGAAAGTGGGCAGAATTTTTTGGGAAGGTTTCTTGAAACTATCATGAAAATGTGGGGAGAAAGGCTGTGGTGATGGTGATTTTTTTTCTCTCATTATAGGGGCTGGCATAGAGCAGGGATCATAGAGGAGGTGATTGGTTTGTTGGGGAAAGAGCTTGGGTAAGATAGAGCTTGGGGCAGTTGATGGCAAGGACTGGTGGAAAGCCTTTGAAGGCCTGTCAGAAGTTTGTAATTGGTCCTGAAAGTAGGGGGGATATTTTGGAATTGCAAGAGCCAAAGTGAAGATACTAAGGAGAAGTGAAGAAATGGCTGAGCAAAGACCAGACAGTGGTTTAGACTGCAGTCTCCCTTGGGAAATAGTCTCTTGGTGGAGCTAAGCAGAGATGGCAAAGATCTCTTCCTCTCCCATTCAAAGACATTTTGCCTGGGGAGAGGGGCCCAAGTTTGGTACTGGACAATCTGGGTAATTGGAAATTTGGTGAAAACAACCCCCAGGGGAAAAAAAAAAGCATCCCCAGGAGGTAATGAAAGGACCCATTAGCTATAGTCCTAGTGTGGGTTGTTAAGGTTGAAGGCTGGGGCTGAGAATAGCGGTGGTGGTGATGCTGATGAATTCAGTGATGACATAACCTTTGTGTGGTTTCACTTGTTGTGACTGCTCTTTTTTTAAACTCCTCTGTGTTTCCTTTTTTGTCTTTTTACTTCTTTACCCTGTTCACAGCCCTTCCAATCTGCACTCAAATGTACTATCTTGAAACCACTCTGAACTCCTCTCTTGGGTCAGGTTCCCCTGAGGTGAGTGAGTGGAGATGTGTAGGGGTGGAAGGCCATGTTCACAGGAGTGAGGGGGAGCCATAGTGCTTTGTGAAAGTTTCTCATACACTCGGATTGTAGGACAGGATGGGACCTTAGAGATCATGTGGTCTCTCACACATCTCCCTACCTGTCCCATTTTACAGATGAGGACTGGATTTGCTTTTATGTTGGGATAGATGGTTGAGAAAGGGCTTGTGGATGGGGAGAATATAAGATAACTGGGATCAAGTCAACATGTATTTAGTAAGGGCCTACTGTGTGCTAAGAGCTGGGTGCGTGAGACAAATTTCCCCTAATCCTTAGGTCTGCCTAAGGATGATTTGATAGAGTTGTCTTCAAAATGCCTCTGCCTTGTTGGCTAAAGGGGTAGGTGTGATGAAAGAATGAGCCTGTGGAGGGGTGTATTTGGGATCTTGGAAGAGCAGAATAGGAAGAAGCTGTAGAGGGATGGGAAAGGCAGCCATAGCTAATGACAGCTGGAGCTTGGAGCTTAGGGCATATTGGAGATTCAGTCATTGAGGTAACATCTGGGGTAGTGAGGAGAATAAGAGGGGCTAGTTTGTTACCAAAGTAGGTGGGATAGATTAGACCAGAGGAAGTCCTTCCCTATTCTTAGCAGGTTGCAAATAGGCTTAGAGGTTGAGGGCCTGAGCCAGGAGAGGTGCTCACCTGGGCAGAAGGAGGGATAGGATTGGATTCAACTCAACTTAGATTTTTATAGTACTTTAAGATTTAACAAGATCACCTTGCAAAGTCAGAATCAGCTGTGATATGTCAGACAGCTCCCCTATGTCTGATAACCTTGCTGAGCAGAGAAGATGCCAACTCAGCGGATTTGCCTCTGCCCTCTTTTCTTTATAAGCTATTCAGCATTTTTCATGTCCCACAGCTGGACTCCTTAGCACAGCTGCAGTTCCCGGGGACCCCAGTCACATCCCTGCAGGTGTGTTCCACAACCCTGTAAAGAATGCTAGTCCTGCTTGGAGCGGAAATTGGTTGAGGGGAGGTCTACAAGGCCAGTGTTGCAACTGAATCCAAATGGAGTAATTATTACATATATAGCAGTTTTTATGAGGAGGCATTAAGTTGGAGAGCCTGGGATTCAAAGTCAAGAGACCTGGGTTGTGCTCCTAGCCTTACCACTTAGTAGCTGGATGCCATTGAGCTAAAAACCCTCGATCTTTCCTACCATCAGCTTCCTCATCATTATACCCATATTGGTGTAAGTGTGGCAGCACCCCTTGGATAAGATCTCTGAAAGGGCCAGGGCGGGAGCAGGGGCAGAAGTGGGGGAGCACACAGATATTTGCTGGAAGACTGCTGGATGTAAGGTAAATCCAGGTTTAAAAAAATCAAAATGTTTGTTTGGAGTGGGAGGAGGGAGCATAGTATGACCACTACTTGGATTAATACAGAACTATAGAAGATTATTATAAGTATATGAAGCATGGGTATAAATGTATATTTTCATTAAAGTGCTTTGTATCACTTAGTCAACAATCTTATGAGGTAAATAAGGCACATGTAATCTTTTATAAGTGAGGCAATTAAATTCAATATAGTTTATTAAATACTTGAATACACAAGGCTATGTTAGGTACTTAGGATATCATGATTGGGTGGGGAAAATCTTAACATACAGCATTTAACAGCCCTGTTTAACCCTCCCAACAATCCTGTATACTGAAAATATTGTCCTCATTTTTCAGAAGGAGAGATGATGACTTACTCAGGGTTACATAACTAGTGAGAATGCTTGAGGCCCAATATTGAACCATGGAGTCTTTCCGACTCCAAGCCCAGGCTCTATGCACTGTATTACACTGTATTACACTGCTTCTTAAAAAAAAATACAGCCCCAGCCCTTTAGGGGACAAAGGAAAGATGGTGACAAAGTGATGTAAGAAGTTTGAGGAGGGAGAAATCAGCTTCGGCTGAGGGCAAAGGAGAATAAGAGGAAGCTTCATGAAAGGAAGGAAATAAGCATTTTATTAAGCATCTACTGTGACGGTCACTGTGCCCAGTGCTTTACAAATATCTCATTCGATCCCCACAACCACCCTGGGAAGTGGGTGCCATTATTATCCTCATTTTACAGATGAGGAAATAGCCGGAGAGGTTAAGTGACTAGCCCAGGGTCATGAAGCTAGTCTGAAGTTGGATTTGAACTCGAGTTTCCCTGACTCCAAGGTCAACACCATCCACTGTACTACCTAGCTGCCTCAAACTTAGAAGAAGGATATCAATGGGGTAAGACATGAGGAAATTTACAAAGTTGAGAGATTGAGCTTGGATGGAGAGTGTGTAATGCCAAGCAAAGTGAAACAAGGCTAGAAAGGTAGATTGGAGCCATAGAGAATCTTGTCAAGTTAAGGAGTTTGTCTATTATCCTATAGGCAATAGGGAGGCACTGACAGTCTTTACACGGGGGCTTGACATGGTCAAAGCTATGCATCTTAGAGATTTTGGAAGCTGCGTGAAAGATGAACTCGGACCATTTAAGCAGCCATCACAGTATTCCAAGTGAGAGGTGATGATTGTGGTGGTGGCATTAGGATGGGATAAGAGGAAAAATAGATGTAAGATACAGCAACAGGACTTGATAATTGATTAGGTGGGAGTGAAGGAGAAGGGAAAAAGTCAAAGATTAATCCCAGGGTTCTGAATAATTAGGAGGATGGGGGTGTTATTAGTAGAAAAAAGGTTAGGGGCATGGGCAAGGTGGAGTTTTTTTAGTAGGGGGAGTGAGGTGGGGGAAATGTGGAGATACATAGCAGGCTTCTGAAAACAGGACTAGAGCTCAGCAATAATAGCTAACATATATTTTTAAAATTTCAATACACTTTTCACATATCATTTCATATGATACAACAACCCTGTGAGGTAGGTGCTATTAAAATCCCCTTTCTACCAATGGGGAAACTTAGGCTGATAAAAGTTAGGGTACTTGCCCAGGGCCACACAGCCAGTAAATATCTGAGGCCAGATTTGAATTGGCAATTCCAAGTTCAGTGCTCTATTCATTGTGCCACCTAGCTGCCTGGGTAGAGATTAGGGCTAGACATAGAGATTTGGGAGCCATCTGCAAAGAGGTAATACTTGAACCAGATTATGGTTTATCCAAGGTGACACCACTGCTAAGTAGCAAACTTCGAACACAGATTTCCTAATTCCAAACTCCATCTTCTCATTGTTCATTTACTTCTATTATTTGTGCTCTCACTTTTCATGTTGCATTTTTTCCCCCTGTTAAGTGGTGCTTCTTTCCCCTACCTGTGTGTACAGCTAATCCAGGGAGGAATAGGATCATTTTAGGTCTGTTTTGCTCCTTTACACATTGTGACTTGCTAGCTGAAAATCGAGAAGCCCCTTCTGCTCTCCTGGGGTCCCAACACTGATGTGTTGCATGTGATAGGAGCTTAATATATTTGCTGAATTGCATCTCAGTGAATTAACTCCTATTATAGCAACCCATTTCCTCCTGTGATAGCTGCTCACCTCCAGTCCATCTTTTCATTCAATTCTTCCGCTCAACCCCACCCTGATCAAAAGGGAGGTATGTGGGGATTGTAGGCTTGCCTCCGTGGGATCCCAGCATGGTTCAGAAAATACTTGCCTCTAAGCTGGAAGGAAAAGTCAAGGTCCCTGGTGCTGGTAGTCATATCAGAAGGGAAAGGGCAGGCCAAACCTAGCCATAGAGAATAAGGGACAGTGGAAGGATTGTGTGATGGGGAGAGGGAGAAGTCTGAGTTCAGATTCATAGACTGCTGGGCTTATATAATGTCAGAGCCTGAGGGGACCTTTCAGATCATTGGGTCCAACCTCTTCATTTTACAGTTGAGGAAACGGATTCCCATAGAAGCGATGACTTATTCAGAGCTATTCAGTAAGTTCATGGTAGAGCTGGGACTCTAACCCAAGTCTTTGGACTCAAAATCCTATATTCTTTCTGCTGTACTATCTTTTATCTCCTGTTCCTACTGTAGACTGTGATAGGAATGGGTCCCCAGGGGTGGGCAACTTGCAGCCTCGAGGCCACGTGTGGCCCTCTAGGTCCTTAAGTGTGCCCCTTTGACGGAATCCAAACCTCACGGAACATTAGTTCTGGCTCCAGACAATTGGTTTTCCTTCAGGAGATTTCAAAGGGAGGAAAGAGACCCCATGTAGTGGTTACACTTTGCACCTTGTACAGAATGCAGGGTGAAGCAAGGAGGGGACATGGCTACTGTCCTGGGTGAGCACCTGTTTCAGTGGGGAAGATAGAACCCAGACAGGTTAACACAAGAACTATAAAGGTATCTGGTTAGAGCTCCATGCATCAGTGTTGGGCTACTGGGGAATGAGTGGGGGAAACGGAGCTGGCAGGCTAATGATGATATCAGTATCGGAGGGCTTCCTAGAGAAGTTAAATTATTAGAGTATCTTCACAGCATCACTGGTCACAAAAGGTTAGAGCTAAAAGGTCCAGATTAGAGGTCATCTAATAAAATTCCTTCATGTTACAGGGTGAGGAAACAGGAACAGTAAAGGGAAGTAGCTTGGCCGAAGTCTCATGAACAGGAAGTGACAGAATTTAAAATCAGGCCAGACTCGGCATCTGTAGAACAGAGTTGGAAGAGGGAGGGATGACGCTAGGCAGAAAAGGAAAGGCTCAAAGGAGGTCATGGAATATCAGGGAGTTTGGAGGGGTGGTGGGTATGCAAAGCTTTCATTAAAGCATAAATTTGACCCAGGAAGACTGAGGCATCGAAGTAGGGAAAGAAACAGATTAAATGTAAGATAGGGAACTGGGATTGAGGAGCAGAAGTTCTAGGGTTACTTTGGGTTTTGTGGCAATAGAGAGGAGGGTACAAGGAATCTCACACAGAACCATTTGGTTTACTCCCTTCTGTGGACTCCTAGGGACACAAATAATCCACTTCTCTCACTGGTTGCCTCACCAGAAGATCTCCAGGGACCTTTTTGTCCTTAGGACGGAGAAAGTTTAAACAGTTGGTAGGGCAAAGCAGAAAAGGGGTTGGACCAGGTCATAACTACTCCCATCCATTGGTACCTTCCTTGTCCCTGTTTCTCCACTGGATTTTTCCCAAATTCTTCCTGCTCTTACTCAGAGTGCATATGGTTATCAGAATGGAGTCAGAGGTTAAGAGTGCTCCTGTGACAGAGGGTGAGTGCTTCTATGTCTCTGTTCTCCCCTGACACAAACCTGACCCTCCACCCAGTCTGAGAGAAGGTTATTCTCTCTGGGAAGATAATACTGCTCCATCTAATCTGATTTTAGACTGAATTAATAGAAGCACAGTGTACATGAAACAAGACTGTGATAGTCTTGCTTTAGTCTTCTGTGATCAGACTACATCTGGACCATCGTATGGGGCTAGATATCTTGTTTTGGAAAGGATGTTGCTCAGAGGAGAGTGACCAGGTAGTGAGGGGTGAGGGACCATAATATACAAGGATCTATTGGAGGAACTGGGGGTGTTCAGCCTGGAGGAGACAAGACTTACTGGGGAACATGTTAGCTCTCTTCGTATACTTGTTTAGACCTGGTTGGCTCTAGGAAGCAGAATTGGGGTCAGTGGCTGCCCAGAACCAACTTTTGGCTTAATGTCAAGAAAAACTTCCTAAAAAGGGAACTATCCAGTTGTGGAATGGATTACATCTCTTCACCAAAGGTCTTTATACAGATATATATATATATATATATCTGTATATCATATATATATATATATGTATATCATATATCTGTATATCATATATATATATGTATATGTATATGTATACATATATATATGTCAGATATTTGTCAGGGATGTTGTAGTGGGAGATACCTAACCCTTCTACAAATAGGGGGACTAGATGGCCCCTGAAGTGGGGAGAGGGGGAAGGAACAAGAACTTATTAAGCACCTACTGTATACCAGGCACTGAGTTAAAGCACTGTATAATTATCATCTTGTTTGATCCTCACAACAACCCTATTTGCCGAGGTAGATGCTATTATTACTCTCATTTTAAGAAACTGAGGAAACAGGTTAAGTGACTTGTCCAGGGTCACACAGCTAGAAAGTGTGTTTGATTTGAACTTAGGTTTCCCTGACTTCCGACCAAGTGCTCTAGCCACTTTGCCACCCAGCCACCTGAGGTCCCTCCCAACTCTGGGATTCTGGCATCTCTCCCCATATACTTGTATCTCTTGGCTTGTATTATATTTTCTACCTCCATCCATCATCAAGGCCTGGATAGTAGCTTGCTTTTACATTGAGCTTTGGGGAATATATTCATGTTCACATGAAAGGGCAGGGTGGTCATGGGAGGGGCTTGGAGAACTTGGAATTTCTGGGAGGGGAAGCGTTCGGTGATGATTTATTAGCCAAACAACAACCAACAAACAACACCTCAGCATCTGTTCCCATCAAACCATTCTTTTGGAAAGCAGCAGCATTGGACTGAGGCCCAGACACAAAGGCTTTGGAGCCAAGGAAGCTGGGCTTCAGGAAGAAAAACCAAGACAACTCAGAGGATTTCAAAGCATTTGTACATATGGCTTTGGCTCTTGTCCTCTTGAGAGCTGGTGGAAGTCTTCTAGGGGGCAGAGGGGGCACAGAGGGAACCTAGGTGTCTAACCTCTGAGGCCTCTGGCCCTCCTCTTACCCTGGGGGTGAGGGGAGGCTCTGTATATAGATTTGTTTTTTAAGGCTTGGAATCCAGGGTGGAGATGTTGAAGACTTATTAAGAGAAACCTGCCCAGGGGGTGGATTGGAGGGAGTAGTTATGGTCCTGTGGTGCACTCAGATGGGGTCTCCAGTCCAAAAAGCTTGACGTTCTATGGAGAGAAGCCAGTGAAGTGTAGTGTAGCAGCAGCCAGGTCTCCTGATTCCCAGGTCCATCCTCTCTCTGACACACTTTACCCTACCACCCCATTAAGCTATCATCCGATATTTCTCCTCCTTTTTCCAGATCAGCTTCTTAGAAAAAGCTGTCTATAGTAGTTGCTTCCACTTCCTCACTGTCTGCTCCCTTTTCCTCTTATTGCAATCTGACTTCTGTCTTCACCACTCCATAGAAACTGCATCTTGGAAGGCCAGCAATGATCTCTTTATTGCTAAATCCAATGGCCTTTTCTCAGTCCTTGTCCTCCTAGACCAGTGTTTGACGCTGCTGGCCACCCACTCTTTCTAGATAATCTATGCTCCCTGGCTTTTCTTGACATTACTCTGTCATGGTTGGAAGCAACCTGTCGAGCCCATCCTTGTCAAGCCAAGACCACCCCTCTGCAGAGGTCTATCCTAAGGACTATGTCCTAGGTCCTCTCTTCTCTACATTTCTCTTGGTAATTTCATCAGCTCCCACTGATTCAGCTACCATCTTTATGCAGATGACTCCTAAATCAACATATTCCACCCATATCTTTCTCCAGGCCAGAAGACCAGAGGACCTTCATCAGGTCCACCTGGATATCCTGTAGGCATTTCCAACTCAGCATGTCCAAAACACAACTCATCTTTTCCCCTAAACACACTTTCCTCTTAATTTCCCTGTTTCTGTTGAGGGCATCACCATTTTTTCTGGTCACTCATCCTCAACTCTTTATTCTCACTCACCTTCCTGTATCTAATCAGCTGCTAAGTCTTGTCAATTCCATCTCTCACATCCATTCCCTTCTCTGTACTCCCAATCCCGACCACTCTAATCCATACCCTCCTCACATCCCATCTGTGCTAACATAACTGCTTTCCCTGCATGCCTTCTCTCCTCTCTCTAATCTGTCCTCCCCCAGCAGCCAAACTGATACACCTCCAGCCTGGGTCTGACCTTGCCACTCCCTCACTCAGGAAGTCTTAGTGGTTCCCCTTTGCTTTCATATTAAAATGCTAATTCCCCTATGGCATTTAAAGGCCTTCACAATTTGGCTCCATTCTATCTTTCCAGGCTGATTATACACAAATCCCTCTTAGGAATTCTACACTCCAGTCTAGGCCTGCATCTGCCCCCTCTCTGTGTGCCTTTGCACTGGCTACCCCTCCCACCCTGGCCTGGAATGCTCCCCTTCCTCACCTCAGCCTCTCAGGACCCCTAGTTCCCTTCAAGGTTCAGCTCTAACCTTAGTTTTTCATACCCCACTTCCTCTCCCAAACCACTAAGCATTTGTTTTGTGTTTATCCTACAGTGACTTATCTGTGAAAATGTATCTCTCTTATAGAATGAAACTTCCTTAAGGGGAGGGACTGTCTCACTTTTGTACTTGTATCTCCAGAGTCTAGCACACATTAATTTGATAAATAAAGTTAATTTAAAAAATAATACTCCCTAGTATTTCATAAATGCTTATTGACTGATTCTTTAATTCTATGATTCTACCCTACTTGCATCCCATTCCCATTCTGGAAGAAAGAAGCCACCGTGTACATATATATACACCACGTGTGCAGACATGTACTTGTGTGTGCACCCACATACATGTGCCACGTACTTCTCTCTTACCCTCTGTCATCCAGAGAGAGGACTGACCTAATCAGGCAAATACATGCACCCCTAATCCCAGTCATCCACACTTGTACTCACCTCGTCAATGCTTATTGGATCCTAGGAACTGCACCTGTCCCTGGTCTGGGGGGTGCTGTCGAGAAAAGTTACTTGGGAGAGTATGTCCCTGGGGAGGCTGGTGTCGGAGGGAGGAGGTAGTGACCTGATCTAGGGTCTGTGAAGAAAAATGAAAATATCAGGGTCGTGTCACCCATCTCCTCTTGCTTTTATTGTCCCTCATTAGGCCAAGTTAACAGAGGTTCCTTTCCTGAACTATCTCTGAGTCTCAGAGACACTTCCAGTGTCTTCCCCCTTCCCTGGGAAATAGTGGCCTCAGAATCATTGGACATAAGCTGTGACTTTGGGTAAGTCATTTAACCCTGATGAGACTCAATTTCCTCATCTACAAAATAAGAGGAAATGCTTTTCTTCCTTAGTTCACAGGTTTGCTATGAGAAAAGCATTTGGTAAATCTTAAAGTGCCATCCTATTATTCCCTGGGTCCTAGATGCTTAGCTTTTCCTTTCTCCTCTATCTCAAGTCCTTCTTTCCTTCCTATCTCTCTCCAGTCCTCAGACTTCATTTTTTTGCCCACTTCTCTCTGTCCCACTTACCTGGGTTACTATGACAGGCCGAGACTGGCACTTCCGGAGGAAGTGGTGCCCGAGAGGTAATGGAGCAACCTCTGAATAGACATTGACAAGGCCATCCTTCTTACTGCCTCTGCCCATGGCATAGAAGGCTATGGGCTCCTCTGGCTTGTGGTAGACGGGATGAGGGGGCACAGGGCGTGGAGCAGGGTGGGATGCCTTTGGGGCTGGAATGGAGTAGAGCTCTGGGAGTATTTGGGGCTTGGCTGGGACAGGGGGCTTGGGCCTGGGTAGCTGGGGAAGGAAAAGGAGGCAGTAAGTCCAACCCTTCCCATCCCAACACCTAGAGCTGAAAGAGATAAGTGAGATCTGGGGAGACCAAGGCAGAATGAGTCAAAAGTCAGAGCTGCCCCCTTCTTCTAGGCTGGAGTTCAAGTTCATCTTTTATTTTGTCTCCCTTCACCTCCTTCCTCCTACCCAAGAACTATCTCCCCCTCAAATACCCCCCACACTCAGATCCTCCTTTCCCTCTAGCTTTCCTCCTTCCTCTAAGTCTCTCCTTCTTCTGGGCCTCTTTTCCTTCTAGGACCTCTCCACCAAGGTCATTCCTCTCCCAGGCTCCATCCCCACTCTTCTTCCTTTAAGCTCCTTGGCTCCTTGCTCAGTTCTTTCTTTCTTTCCACTCCATCTACCTCCCTAAACCTATCTCAGCATATCCTCTTCATCCCAATCTGCTTCTTGGGAGTGTTCTTCCCTCCTGCTTCCTCTGTTATGTCTTCCCTTTCCCTGGGTTGTTGATAGGGTTTGGAGGGGGAGGCAGGAATAGATTCATTTGATGGCCCCACCCACTTCTAATACCTCCTCTGGCTCCCTAGGTCCAGGATTGTCCTTGTTCACAGGACCTAGGGTTTGTTCCTGTTTGTGGACTGGGCTGTACTGGGCAACTCCATTTCTGCCCTCACTCCTGGATTCTGAGTGTTCTGTTTGCATGGAGATACCAGCTGGAGCAGGGGTCTGTGAGAAAAGGAGAGAAAGCTCAGTGTTAGATGGGCCCAAATCACCAGCTGCCCACAGGATCAAGTGGATCAGGAGAGGAGAGAATCTGGGACAGTTGGATAGATGGGGAGGAAGGAAGAAGGCAATAACTCATCAGAGTAGACTCTCTAGACTTCTTAGGTCCTCAGGGAAGGCCTTTGGTTTAATAGCAGGGCTGAAGAATAGAATGTGGATGTGTTATGTTTCTCTCTTTCCTTCTGTCTCATCTTCACTGTTTGTCCCTATCTAGGTTCTGTCAAGGCAAGTCAAGATAACAAACATTTATTAAGTACCTACTATATGCCAGGCAAAAATAGTGTCTGTCCTCAAGGAGCTCACAATGGGGAAGACAACATGCAAATAACTATATATGAACAAAAATATATACAGGATAAACTGGACATAATCTCAGAAGGAAGGCACTGAATTCAGGGGGACCAGGAAGGGTATATGGATGCCTCCAGGTGTATCTTACTCTCCACCTCTTTCTCTCCTACCCCTTGCTCCTCTTCTTTTCTTCCCCTTCTCCCTTCATTCTACTTTAGCTGGCCACAATATAGAACTAAGGTATATTTTTAATATTTATGATATTTGTAGAATAGAATTCTATTCCTTGTCCTTAGCTGAAAAGAAAGACAAATGGAACATCTTGTTTTCCTCTTAAAAAACACCCTAAGTCAAAATGCTTTTAACTTCTATCATCTTTGATTGATTTTTTTTCCTCAGTCAGGAGGAGATCCTCACTAGAACAGAGCCTCCAACAGCCTCAGACTCTACCACCCAGAGCAGATAAATATTTACTCTCCTTTGGAATCTCTCCAGATATAGACACTCCACACCTTCCCACGGCCATCCAGTTCTTTTTTTTAATGCCTCTGACAGCAAGTTTCCTGGTATACAGTAGCTCACTCCTATCGCTCTATCCTCTGAAAAGCCAAAGACCTGTCCAGAACCCTCTTCCAGAAATCCTTTCATGTTTGTGAGGATGATAAATGAGTCTTCCCTCAAACTTCCTTTCTAGTGACTCAAGCAACCCCAGATCCTTGCTTCTGAGTCCTTGCCTCTCAGCACCCTCCTCAGTCTCTCTCCCTGTGTCTCCTCTTTGTCTCTCTTTTTTCTCTCTGTCTCTTTTTCTCTGTGTGTGTCTCTTCTCTCTCTGTCTCTCCAGTCTCTCTCAATGTCTCTCTTTTATACTTCCCCAGTCTCTCTGTCTCTCTTTCTCAATCTCTCTCTCGATCTCTTTTTTATCCTTCCCTCTCTCTCTTTCTTCAGCCTCTCTCTTTTTAAAATAAATTTTTATTGCTATCTGTTTTTGATATCCCAACAAGGAGACTCAGCCCCAGTAACCGGGGAGAACTATCAAAAGGAATGCCCTTTATTCTTTCACCTTCACTTTTGGTCAGAAAGAGCCAGAGACCCTTTAGCCCAGACTAGAAGAAATCTCTCCAGTTCTGTTCCCCCAGGACCTCGGCTGTGCTCTCCAGTGTCCCTACCTCAGACTGTGTGAAATTCGGTGACCTAACTGTGTGACCCTGGTCAAGTCACTTTGCCTCTCTGTCTCAGTTTCCTCTTCTATAAAATGTAGATAATAATAGCACCTCCCAGGGTTGCTGGGAGGATAAAAAATGAGATTATATTTGTAAGGAGCTTTGCAAATCTTATAGTGCTATGTAAATGCTAGGCATTACTATTATTAACCATTATTACAGTCTGCTCCCAGAGTAGAGACAGTTATGCAGTGAAGACAGCACTGGATTCAGACCGGGGCTCTAATCCTGGCTATGCCTTGTTGTGTGATCTTGAGTGAGCCCCATCATCTCTCTCTGGGCATTAGTTTCTTGGTCCGTTAAATGAGGGGGCTGGATGAAAGAGTCACGGAATATCTCTGGGATGGGAGGGACTTCAGAGGTCACCTAGGTCTCCTCTACAGCCTCCCTGATAAGTGGTCATCTAGCCACTAGATGAAGATTTTCAGTGATGGAAAGCTGACGATGCCCCGAGGCAGCCCATTCCATTTTTGAACGGCTCCAATGGTTAGGAAGTTTTTCCTTGCATCAAATCTAAATCTGCCTCCGCAATTTCCACCCATTATTCCAGGCTCTGTCCTCTGGGGCCAAGCAGAACAAGCCTCTCCACTCTTTGTTAAGACAGCCCTTCAGATTCTTGAAGGCTGCAGTCTTGCCCCATCCTTCCCTGCCCAAATCTCTTGACTCCAAGCCAGCGCTACCCACTGTGCCATTAAACTGCCTCTTGTAAACCCATTAATGTCTCTTTTTTTGGTCATCCAACCAATTCCAAATCCCCTAACTGGGCTATAATATAGATCATGCCTCTCCATTTTGTCTGCATGGATAGATTGAGAGGCTTTGTCATATGCTTTCCTGAAATTTGAGCATACCATACCAGTTTAATAACTCAGACAATACAGCTATTGGGTAGGGGATTAGTCTAGCCTGAGCTGTTCTTGAAGTCCCTGCCAGCTCAAACATTCCATAAACAGCTAACTGGCACAGAGGATAGACTTAGAGTTAGGAAGACCTGAATTCAAATTCAGTCTCAGACTCTCACTAGCTGTGGGACATCGAGCATCCACATCACTTAACCTTCCTCAGATTCCTCATCTCATAATGGGGATAAAAATAGCCTCTACCTCCTAGAGCTGTTATGAAAATAAAATAAGATGGTATTTGTAAAGTGCTTTGCAAACCTTACAGCTCTACATTCTAGCTGTCATTATTAGGAAGGAGTACCAAGTGCCAGGAATCAGGCTCAATGCTTTTTTACAAATATTATCTCTTGAGCCTCACAACACTTGAGAGAAAGATGCTATTTCTATTCCCATTTTACAGTTGAGTGTAAGTGACTTGCCTAGGGTCATATAGCTAATAAGTGCTGAGGTCATATTACAACTCAGGTTTTCCTGACTCCAGGCTCGGTCTTTTATCTACTGTATCACCCGCTGACTCTGTGTTGGGTCTAGAAGTCTAGCGAAGGTACCCCAAATGTGAGCCCTTCAGCTTAGGAAAACCCAGGTCCCAGGTCCCGGGTTCCCAGTCTGGCCCAGGTTGGCAAGGCACCTGACGGATACAGGGCTGTGTGAGGTGCTCCCCGTAGGGGCTGAGCGGACACAGTGTATAGTGCCGCAGCAGGTCCGGGAGCCGCTCGTGAGCACTGTCCTCGCCCAGCACCACGTGGCGCCCATCTTCCAGCTGGGCCAGGAGGAAGTGGCGGTAGCAGCCGCGGCTCCTGCGGGAGAGAGCAGGGCGGAGTCATGGGGGCAGGTCTCGGACCCCACAGCTTCAGCCTCCCAGCCCTGCCCGGCCCCCTGCCGGCTTCCCTCTTCGCTTTGCCCTCTTTCCGTTCTCCTCCTTTTCCCTTCTTCCTTCATCACTTCGCCTTTTCCCAGATTTACTCCCTCAAGGAAATATTGTTTTCCCCTTGTCCCCAGAGCAACTCATTCATCTGTCAATCAGCACGAAGCCCCACCCCCACCTGACAATCTATATGAGCCCACCCATCTGTCAGTTAATACGAAGCCCCGACCTCTTCGCTTATCTGCGAAAAACAAAAACAAAAAACCCTACCCCTCACCTGTAAGTTAGCACAAAGGCCACTGTGCTCTCGCTAAACCGCACCAAGTAGCAGCCTGGGGGTTTGTTTTCCAGCAATCTCTCGGCCTCCCTGAAAGTTTGAAGGAAGGGAGAATGCTTGGATCCCCTAAGAGATCGTCCCACTAGACTTCTGGTCTCCTCCTCCCTACACCATCTTCTTGATCTGGTGTCTCCCTAACTAATTGGTGGCTCAGGAGGTAGGTGGCAGGCGGCAGGAGGCAGGTCCCTTCCCTAGCAAGATGCTGAAATGGCAGAAAACCTTAGAGAGCTGGGAGAAAGTCAGTTGAATGACTGGAATAAATGAATAAACGACTCTCTTGCTAAGTTCATGGAGGGGTCAGGATCATCGGTCCTTCCCAAGGTAGAGGGGTAGCTATTTGGGCTGGTGTGTGGGGAGTATGACATATTAGGGAAGAAATGACTGAACTTTTCTTCTTTCCATCAGCTAAGAGAGATGGGCAAGAGGATTGAGGGCTGGGATTTTAGAGAGAGGTTTGGTTAAAAAGCAAATTAGGTCTGTCACATTGGAGGGATACACTCAGAGAGAAAAAAGTAGAGAAAGAGAGAGAGAAATACAGATGTAGAAAAGAAAGAGTGACAAAGATATAGTAGAGAATTGGAGACAATCAAAGATAAAGAAATAAATTAAAGAAATGGAAATAGAAGACAGGTACATTGGGGAGAGGAAGGAGACACAGAGAGAAATGGTTACACAGTGTGGAATCTTGAGGGCAGGGAGATGACTGAGAAAGGGGAAACTGAGATCTAGACTGGATTTTATCCATCTGACCCTCCTCACCGTCGAGTGATAAAGCCATGGAACCAGACTGGGGCTTCCCCATCATGGAAGAACCAGGGTGCATGAGTCTTCTGAAACCAGGCCCTGGTCTCAGCCTGGAGGGAGGGTCCCCCTAGCCCGGGTACTTCCTCAGCCTTCCTTGTGTTGCCTGGAATAGGCATAGTCCCTTGGCCTTGGAGAGAAACCTTGGGAGAAAATTTGGATTGTGAGCAAATGCTACAACCAGATGTATCCCATCTCCTGAGCACATTCTAGTCCTATGTTACAGTTTCCCCTGCTAACCGCACTCAGCTTTCTAAATTGAAATCACTTCTGATACAGCTTTCCTAGAAACTGATCAGAATCACTTTCCATCTTCCTCTGAGCCTCATGGCTCTGCTGGCTTAGAGAGGGTGGAGGTTAGAGAACAAGAAGGCTTTTGGGTGGGGCTAACCCCATAGACCAAGAGAATAAAGGAGATGATAAGAGGATCCAATGGGATTCCATTTTCCCAGAGGCCAGAGAAAGAGAGGTCCTAGTAAAATAGTGGAAGGGATTGAGGTTAGATGGCAGGAAAGAGAATCATCTCTGGGAGCATCAGAAAAATCATGGCAGACTGAACTGGACTAGGGAAAGATCATGGGAGCTGGGTCGGGAAGCCCAATCCAGATGGTATGGTATTGGAGAAAGAGCACAGAATTGGAGTGGGAAGACCTGGGTCTGGATGGCTTCACCATCTTGTGTCAATTAAAATCTCTCTGAGCCTCAGTCTCTGCCTCAGCAAACTGAATAGATCACACCAGATGATCTCTAAGGTACTTTCCATCTCTGAATCCTGTGAAGCTATAATTGAGTTGCAGAGGGACAGGGATGATGAAAGGGGCTAACTGACTTACTGTCTGTCCTCCCTTGGGTCTCTTAGTCCCAGTTCAGGTGCCCACTTCTGCTCTCCTTTTCACCCTCTCCAATCCATTTCCTCTAGGAAGTCTCATTAAAGCTCCTTATAGACTTGGTATCCACAGGGTGGAGTGGGGGTGGGGTGAGAGGTGAGGGATGTAGATTCAGATGTTCCTAGTTTCTCTTCACTCACCTTGGTGTGGTTGGGTGGGGCACCCTCATCTTCCAATGCCTGAGGTAAATTAGGCAGTGTCATGCTTCTTCTGCTCTTCCGGGTTGGATGTTTTGGGCAGAAAGTACTGAAAGTTGGGGCAGGTTCTTTCCATTCCCCTACGTGTACAAACAGAACTGTGGGCTCTCCTCCAAGGGGACTGGACACAATAGGAATCCCATTTGACTTTCCCATTGCTCCTAGCCCTTTTCCTCAAATCACCCAGGAACAGAGAAAGGCCACAGCATTTCTTTGAGGAGAGAAATAGACTGATATTGCAAAAAAGAGTGATGGAGGATATTGATGGGGGGCAGGGGCAGAAATGATGCTAACGGGAAGTACTTCCCAGGGGGTAAGACTGAAAGGGAGAAATGAGAAAATGAGGAATAAGGTATAGAAGGTATAGTGTGAGAGTTCATGTATGAAGAGGGATGATTAAACAGCAAGCAAGACTTCTGAATGATTGGGAGAGTTTGGGGAGAAAAGGCAGGGAGATTCTGAAACAGAGGTATCTCTTTTAATCTAGCTTGGTGAAGGATGGTGGGAAAAACATCGTGACTTTTCTATAACGGATTCTGTCAACTTGAGGGTTCTGGGATTCAGCTGTCTGAGAAGCAGGACACCTGGATTCTAATTCACTTCTTATGGATCATTTTTACATCTGTCTTTGACAATTTCAGAACACTTTCTCCCCACCTCCATCTTCAACCTTTTGACCAATTCCTTTCCTATGACTTATAACCCAGCTCCATACTTAATCTGACCATGGGGAAGTTACTTCCAGGGTCTGCCAGAACCAGCTCACATGGGATCTCTGAGCACTTGATTGTTAAATTTTAAGTTTGAGCATTTACACATAAGAAATCTGCAAGTGCTACAAATTAGGGGTTGATGTTTTGTTGATTATCTAGACTTAAGGAATGGAAAAAGATGTCAAGAAGGCAGATTAAACTTAAAAGTGTATCTTTCCTACATTTCTTCCCCCCATCCTATCTACCTCTCCCCATGAAAGCTGATTATTAAACATTTACCAGCATATCCTTGGCTTCCCAATATGTGGTCATCATTTTTAGGCTTATACTAGATGACCCCTAAAGTTCTTTTCAGCTCTAAATCCTATGATTCCCTAAGAGTCTTTATTTGTGTTTCCTGCCTAATCTCTCTTCTTTAAGGATTTCAAAGGACTTTATAGATCTAATTATTCCTCTGTTGAAGAATAGAAATAGAAGGAACAATGGAAGACCAGAGAGAAAGAGGGCTTCTAAGGGAAGGGACCCAGGTATTCTGCCATCCAGCCCACACTTTTTCCTTTCTGATTCCTGTTCAGAGAAAGGGGAGCCCTTAACCTCACATCCAGAGTGATCAGGGGGCTGTTGTAGATGAAGTCAGAGGATGAAGACATTTCAGGTGAAGGAAAGAGGAGGGATGATAGGCAGGGAAACTCCAAACCTGGAACTTACCTTGAGGAGGCATCTGATCTATGGGTATCTCCATGAAAGGGGTTTTGTGAGACTGAACCTCCTCCCCCCCACCCAGAAGAGGTGTATGGTTGTGTGCGCTTCTTAGCTCCCCTGCTTCCCCCACCCCCCTCCCAGGGGCAGGAAATGGTGCCTCACCCACAGCCCAGGCCCTGGGACCCACGTCATGGAAAGCAATGTTCCTCTCCCCGGAAGCCTCATAGGCTGAAGCCAGTGAGAAAGATAGTGTGTGTGTGTGTGTGTGTGTGTGTGTGTGTGTGTGTGTGTGTGTGTGTGTGTGTGTGTGTATGTTGGTGAGGGGTAGGAATGTGGGAGGAGAGGGGTGGGGCAGGGAATGTTTCTCTTTTGGTTCTTGGAAAATCCTTCCTATTGTCTGACCACCATCCCTTCCAATGTGGAGGGCTCTCTTTTTTTCTTTACTCTTACCTCATCGAAGGTTTTTTCCCCTACTGTCTTCCCAATACAATCTGTTCACTCAGGACAGGATATGACTATTAAGATCAATTAGCTTAGGTCTGTACAGTGCTTTGAGATCCTTGGGAGGGATCTTTGGGGGTCAACACTCAGGATCATTCCAGACCTATTAAGGACATGTGGAAAGGGAGGAGAGGCAATGGTGCAGGAGGGAAGATGCAGGAGAGGCTGAATGCATGGGGCCCTGGGGGACTGGGTAGGGTAAAGAACAGGGAACTGGAATGCTGACTTTAGGTACTGGAGGCCAGGTATTGGATCAGGATGTTAAAGTATGTTCTGATCTGTCTCCTCCAAGCTCTTGCCTCCTTGGAGGTGTGCTAGAAAGAGTACTGGACTGGAAGTCAGAAAACCTGGGTTCAAGCCCCCTAAATTTACTAGGTGTGTCACCTTGAGCTTTCCCCTTCACTTCTGAGCCTGTTTGCTCATCTAATGAATGAGGTCTGGTGTTGTGGGAAGAACATCATTTTAAGTCAGAGGACCTAGCTATGCTACATGTTATATGTATGACCATGGGTGAGTCATTTAGCTCTCTGGCTTCAAGTTTTTCATCTGTAAAAAGACTATATGACCATTTAGGAAGTTACCTTCCATTTCTAAGTTTAGAGGGCTGCTTGTGTGACAATGACATAGTCTGTTTGTGTCCTTGGGAGGGGTCTCAAGTGAAACTTCAGGGGCTGTAGTAGTAGTGGGAGTTCATACCCGTTTCATGTCCTGCCTTTTCTAGGCTTACAGAAACATAGTGTCTGTCACTTTACTATTTACTAATGGAGTGTCTCTCTTACTGTAGACACATACATTAGCAAATAGAAAAGGAGAGGATTAATGAACTAAATATGTATTTTTTTAAACATTAGAAAGCCAACAAATAAGCAAAACTAAGATAAGCATAAAAGAGGAGATTTTTAAAATTAAAGGAGAAATAAACAATTGGGAAACCAAAAAGACTATAGAAATGATAAAGAATTTGAAACAAAGTGAATGCCTTTCAATTTTGGAATGGCTAGACAAATAGTGGCACATGAATATAATGGAATATTATTGTTTTATAATACTGAATACAATGAATACAGAAATTATGGAAAAATTTACATGATCAAATACAGGATAAAGTCAAGGAAACTATATACACAATGAAGAAAAAATGCATAAAACAAAAGCAAATGTTGGAGAATGTTTCCACAATCCAGCTAGAAGCTTCTGTGGGGGTGCAAGATCCACCAACAACCAGCGCCTAGAAAGCTGCCAGCACCCAGAAAGCACAGGTTCTTTTGATCTGCTTAACTAAGGAAAGCAAGGTAAAGGGGTTGGCAAGCTTGCTTTAATTCAGCACACAAATATCATTCACTTAGTTCAGGGGAAAAAGCCAGCACACTGAACTTAAGAGCAAAATACAAACAAATTACAAACATCAACAGACAGACCCAATACTATTCATAGTTACCAACATCTAGGTTCAGCCCGGGAGCTCAGAACAAGGGCTGGCCCAGAGTCACGCGCCACCACTGCAGCGGCAAAGAGCTCCAAGGAAGAGGAGGCCAACCCCTGGTTTTTATATCTTTGT
>CM053626.1:210830689-210848761 GCA_028646595.1 Phalanger gymnotis
GATAGGGCTTTGGGCCTGGGGCTTAGCGTTTAACAGGTGAAAGTACTTTCACCATAAACAAAAGCCAAACTCCTCAAGGGCACCCATTAAACTAAGCCGGTTTTGCCTTACTGGCACACCTTGGGTGAGTCACTTAACCCCAATTGCCTTGCCTTCACCCCTCCAAAAAAAACTGATAAACTGAGAGATTAGGGAGTTAGAAAGAACAGCAACACGAACATCGAAGCCTTTATGATAAGGGCTGGAGTTGAGGAGGAAAGAAAGGTAACGATCCAGGTGCTGAGCTCCTTGAGAAAGGAGAGAGAATATCTTGGGGACCAGAATTCAAGAACCACCATGATTTAGATTAAGTGGAAAATTTTTGATTTAATAGACTTCAGAAGAGGAGAAGTTGCTGAGTAATGGAGGTCAGGGGAGAATCTAGAAGTAGTGTGGGAAGCAAACAGTATTCTGACTCTTCCCTCCAAGACTCATTCTTCTAGAACAAGTGTGACCAGGGGCTGTGAAAGAAGGTAAAGCCTCTGGAGCAGATGGCTAGGGATGCAGTATTGTCAGGGGGTGCTGGGGCTCAGCGAGGGCTAGCACATGGAAGGATTTGAAAGCAAGAAGTCCAAGATGAAGGGAAATTTGTTTATTACGGCATGGGAATTCCAAAAGTCACAGCAGGAAGAGGCAGGCAGGGTTGGAATAAAACTTGGTGGGTTAAGGTTGAGGATAATGTGAAGGAGAGAATGGCTGGAGGGGTTTGGTGATTGTTTGTTCTTACACTGCAAATAACTAGTTAATACAGGTAGAGAGAAACAGAAGATTGTCAGTCATAGAATAGTAGTGGTGGCAGATAGTGAAGCTCACAGTCTCCCAGGGGTGTTGCAGAGATCAGTGGTCCCCCCTTTTGGCAGAGGGTACTGGTAATTCATGTCTACATGTCTATTTGGCTCTGGCCTGCTACTACAGCTATTTCCTCTGTCCTACACACATTCACATGCCTCCTACATGTAACTCCATAGAATCTTAGTGGAAATAGAGTTTGAGTTGGTCTTTAAAGATAGGTAGGAGTTCAAAGGGATAGCTAGGTGGGGAAGTGGATAGAGCACCAGGCTTAGAGTCAGGAAGACCTGAATTCAAATTTGGCCTCAGACGCTTACTAGCTGTGTGACCATGGGCAAGTCACTTAACCCTTTTTGCCTCAGTTTCCTCATCTGTAAAATGAGCTGGAAAAGGAAATGACAAACCATTCCAGTATCTTTACCAAGAAAATTCAAAATAGCGTTACAAAGAATCAAACAGGACTGAAACAACTGAACAACAGGCATCCTTTTAAAAGGTAATGAGAGATGATTGGGGATGGAGCTGTTTGTGGATTTAATTTCAGAAATGTAAACACAAGTGCATATTCTGACACAGAGAGACATATATGAATCACAGAATTATAAAATTAACCATAGGATGGTATGATGGCAAGTATTCCAGGTCTGGAATTGGAGGACCTGAGTTCAAATTTCACCTCTGACTCTTACTACTTCTGTGATTTTGGGCAAGTCACTTTACATCCTCAGTTTCCTCCTCTGAAAAATGAGGAGATTGTACTGCATGACCTCTGAGGTTACTTCCATCCTATGAACTTCTTATACTCTTAAGAGCTGGTAGGGATCTCACAGATCATTTAGTTTAACTTGTGCCTAACAAAGAATTCCTTCTATGGCATCTTCAACAAGTGGTTATCCTGGCCACACCTGGAAGACCAAATTCCAAGGTAGCACATTTTACTTTGGTTAACTCTTAAGGAAGATTTTCCTTATGTTGAGCAATTTTCACCCACATCCACACCTTTCCTAGAGATATTCTAGAGATATTTGCCAGAGATATTCTAAATATATTCTGCTAGAGATATTTGCTAGAGATATTCTCCAGCTCTACTCTGCTTTAACTTTTGAACCCATTATCTTCTTAACAGGGGACCATCTTCCCTGACATTATTCCCCAAAGTCCTTGTGGCCTTGTCACTAATTGTGCCAGTAAAGCAAAATGGGCTTAGTTTAACGGGTGCCCTTGAGGAGTTTGGCTTGTTTATTTTGTTTACTTTGAGTGAAAAACACTTCAGGAATTTTGGCTTTTGTTTACCTTGAAAATACTTTCAGCTGTTAAGTGCTAAGCCCCAGGCCTAAAGCCCTATCAGGTGTGAAACCTGTGTGGGCGTAGATTAATGACTTAAGAGAGGCCAACTCCGGAACCAGTATTCTCTGGTCGTTGAGGCTTGAGAACGCCAGAGGCTTGGCTGCGAGGAAAGGCGAGAAACTGAAGCTGAAAAAAAGCCGAGACAGGAGACCTGTGTGAACCCAAGAGTGCGAGCAAGAACCTGAGGCCAGTAAATATGATTTGGCTAAATACTATCTTGTTTCTCTGTGGCCTCCTGGTTACTCTTGTGAGGCAGGCCTATTGGGCCTGGGGTTTTTTGGTCAAGATGTCAGAATGGAGAGGCTGGTTCGCAAATCTGTTGCTCTGGGGCCTAAATAAATGTTCTGTTGCTTTCTACTTAGAGAATCTCTCATACCTTGCGATTTCAAACCATTCAAACATATACATGATTATATTTGAGATTATAAATTCGGCCTTCCTGCTACACTAATCCATTACTTTCTCTGCATAACTACTATCTGGCCTCTCCATCTGCCGTGGACTAAACAGGATATGAACATACCTTTGTGTTGTTTCCCCGGAAGTATAATGTGAGCTCTTTGAGCACAGAGATCACTGAAATTTTTTATTTTTATCCCCAGTGATTAGTAGTGTTACATCTGTAGTAATTGCTTAATAAATTCTGGAACAAACTCCTCTTCTACATGACAATCTTTCGAAGTCAGGAGCCAGAAAGATTAGGACTTCCGGCAAAGGCCTAGTGCAGGCCTGCCCAGGGTCCAGACTGAACACCGAAAGGACCAGGGTGGAGACATCAGGACTAACACCGAGCTGAGTGCCTGGAGCAGATGTGGGATAAGTTAACTTCTGCATGTGGCACAGCCCCCTGTCTTGGGATGTAACTATTGACACTGTTCTATGTGTAAGCTTTGTCCAGTTCCTGGGAACTCACGTCTTTCGTCAGAACTCCCATTCACAGTCAATACCACTCTCCATCATCATGGGGACAGCTACGCATCTAAGTGGATAGATAGTGCACTGGGTCTGGGGTCAGGAAATCCTGAGTTTAAACCTGACCTCTGAAAATTGCTAGCTGTATGACCCTGGTCGAGACAATCTTTTTGCCTCAGTTCCTCATCTATAAAGTGAGGATAATAATAGCACCTACTTCTCAGGGATAAATTCTCACCAGGATAAAAATAAGATATTTGTAAAGTGCTTTGCAAAGCTTAGACGTAGTATATAAATGCTAGCTACCATTTTTGCATTAAGCTGCCTGCCCCCATCCACTAGAGTCTTGGTAATTTTAAAAAATTTTAATTTTATGATTTTAATGAACAAAAACCCATTTTCTCTTCCTCCTGCCTTGCCTCATTGAAAAAAAAATGAAACCCGTACATCAAACACAACTAGTCAAGCAAAATATGTTCTCAAATTGGTCACGTCCGAAAAGTGTACTTGTATTTTTTTATGGGTAATCCATGATTTCCTTGGTTTACGGACTCACTCTCCTCCCACCCTCCGAGAGACAATTTCCCTCCGCCAAAGCAAAGCGCATCAGCACCTGCCCAGCCAGCACATCCGGTGATTCCCCGCCCCTCCCCCTGCCCAAGCATGAAGCTGCTCTCTGACTCTAGTACGCTAACCCCCAACCTACACTTTTTTTTTTTTTGAGGCGGGGGGGGGGGGGGTCCTACACTACTGATTTTTCGTCAGTGTAGGGGAACTCCCCACAGAGGCAATCCCCCGCCCACCGCTACTAGTGCAGGGCTGCACCCCAAGCCCCGCATCCCCAGAGCCACGTAGAATCTCGGAGCATTGCTTTGGTACTGAGAAGGTGAGTGACTTGAATAGAATCAGAGCCCTTGGGTGTGAGGGGCGGGACTTGAACCCAGGTCTGGCCAGTTCTCTGTCCACTACACTACTCCACGCTGTCCCTCGTAGGGAGGAGAGCGCCTGCTTAAGGGACGCCGATTGAGATCGATTCAGTAGTCAGTGAGGACGCTCCTAGGTGGGGTGGGGGCTTGCGGCCCAATAAAAAATCCTGGCGAAGGGCCACAGGGGCCGGCGGGAGTGGGCGGGGGTCGGGGCAAATAAGAGGACCTTTAGCGGGACAGGGGGAGAAACTCATTGGAACGGCGGTACTCGGACCCCAACCTCTAGCCACGCCTCTTCCCCCCCTTCCCTCGGTCAACGCCCTAGAAGCCCAGCTCCTCGCCTTTGATTGGCTTACTTTTTCCAATCCTGGTTTCCGCGTCTCTTGGGGACTCCGCCCCTCATCCTAATTGGCTTTTCATCTTTCGTCCTGTCTGGGCCCAGAGGTCGGCTGGCCCGCCCCCTCCGCGGGACCCCGCTCCTCCCACCTCAACCTGCGCCGTGGCACGCGCGGGCCGTTGGAGGGGGCGGGGCCGTTAGGCCTGTTTGCAAACCCGCGGCTGCTACGTTGGAGGCGGAGCCGGACCTGAGCCTGGGCCAGGAGTCCAGTGAGGGGGCGGGGTCTCTATGGAAGGAGGGGCGGTGACATAAATATGAGGGGGGAGGGGCTGAGGGCGAGAAGAGCTGGGAAGGGCTGGAGGGCAGAGGGTTGAAGAGGGAGCGTCTGGGGGAGGCTTCGAAGCGCAGTAAGAAAAGGGGGCTGAGGGGCAGCTCTTTTGGGGAGGGGTTGATGGAGAGATGGGGGAGGTGCAGCTGGGGAGGGGGCCGTGTGTGTGTGTGTGGGGGGTGTGGCGAGTGCTGTGAGGAGGGCATCCTAGCATCGTAGATTTAGAACGGACAGGACTAGTGGAGGTCAGATGTGGTGGGGACAGGGCAGTTTGGAGAGCGGGTCCACGAGATTGGCCTGAGCCTTTGCCCGCCGGTGTGGGCAGTGCCAGCCAGTCTGGTGCCTGGCTCTGAGTTCTCTGCTCACTGGAGGGTTTTTCCTCTGAAGTTTGGCCATCGTGGTCCCAATGGTGATGCTTTCCAGTCCCCAGGATCCCACATGAATTAGAGTTGAAAGCCTATCAGCTTGTCTTTATTATTTCCCTGTATTTGTTTCTTGTGTTTGTCTCCACTTGCCCATTCGTGTTTGGGAGATGTTTGGGACTGTGGGCAAGCTGTGCCCTTTCTCCCCAGGCTGAGCTGGGTAGTCCGAAGGATGCTGGAGTATCTGTGACAGAAGCAGACAGTGTGCTTGTGGACTGGAACCCCCGGTACCATGGCCCTAACCCATCCAGCCAATGTGGAGGAGCTGTATGAGCTGCAGGATAAACTGGGCAGGTGAAATGGGCTTTGAGGCTGGTGCCCTGCCTCTGGGCCAAGCTGGGAAAGAAGATGTCTGGCTTCCTGACTGGAAACCCAGCTGTTCTTGGGTTCTGTCACGGGTGACCCTTGTCTTGCTGTTGTCTCTGTTCTTCCAGCCTTAATCGTTCCCCTACTCTCCACCCCACTCAGTGAGCTACTCACTGTACCCTGCAAATAGGCTGTGCTTATTTTCTACTTGGTGTTTGTACTTCTGCTGGAATGGATGAATATATGAATGTGCTCCCTTATCCCTAACCCCCTCTACTTATCTAAGACATTAGTTTGGACTACTTCAGGCTCCAACTCCTTTTTCTTTACCACCTTGTCTTGAAGTTAACTTCTCACTTCTTTTGCTCTCCTAGAAAACTTACCTTCTACAGTGCTCATTTGGTACTAAGCACATTTACTGCCCTATATTAGTTATATTTTTGTATGTAAAAAGATTGTTCAAAAACACCAAGGTATTTTCAAGAAGTGAACTTTGAAACAAGTTAGGTAATTGTTACAAATATTTCAACAAATGATTATTTTTCTATATAATCTTATAAATTCAAACACTCGTTATATAACACAGTGTGATAGTTCCCCAACAGATTGGAAGTATCTTGAGGACAGGATAATGCCTCATATGTCTTTATCCCTTGTAGACTCTAGCCTAGCATAGGACTATGTACAGTCAATTGTTGAATGAATTATGAGTGATTGTTGGAAGATGAAGGATCAGACCTCAGAATTTCTCCTCTGATTGAGATTCCTGGTCTTCTGCTTGAACCCAGCTTCTGATCTATAGCAGGTTCTCTGCACAGGGTAATCAGTAGACATGAACTAAGTACTTGTTAGTTGATTGGTCTGGCTCTATTGCCGCCAGATCGCTGACTTCCTCCTCTTCCTCTGGCCCCCAACGTGGATAGTCAGATATTTAAATCTCCCCCCCCAAAAAAAGAGGTGCTTTGGAGTGATTAGACTTGGCTCTTAGGCCCCAGATTGTCTCCTTTAATCTACTCTGCTGCATCCTGTGGTGACCTTTAGGAGGTCATGTGGTGCCACATTGCCCTTTGGACCTTGCATTTATTTATTCAATAAGTAAACCAATGTCTAGGCATAGAACTTTGAATATAGTAAGTGTGTAAAGGTTGTTGAATTGATTACTGAGTGCACTATACTCTGTGGATACAAGTTTATCGAATTATAGCACATCAAAACAGAAGCTGAGACCCAAAGGGTTTAAGTGACTGCCCCAAGGTCACACAGCTAGTTAGTGGCAAAACAAGCTATAGAAATCTGACCTCTTGATTGACTTCTAGTTCATTATCAGAGGTATAAAGCATGATACTTGCCATCAATCAACCTGCAAGCTGGTAGGTACTATAAGATGTGCACAAATAACTATAGTACAAGGTAGTATACAAGTGCCTTGTGAGTGTTACAACAAAAGGAATTGAGTGGAAGGAGGGCAAATTTCTTGCTAGGAAAAGTAGAGAAGTCTGAATGAAGGAAGTGACATCTAAATTGGGCCTTGAAAGATGGCTAGAATTTTTTTTTTGGATAGTTATAGAAAGGAAGGGCATCCCAGGTAGATGGAACTGCACAAGCAAAGGCAAGAAAGCCCAAGAGTACATTTGAGGAACATTGATTAGACCACTTTGGTGCCTCTTACCCCTTCAGTGGGCACTTTGCGACCGTTTGGCGATGCCGGGAGCGTTCCTCAGGGATGTCTTATGCAGCCAAATTCATCAAGATGCGTAGGAGGAAAGGGAGCCGACTGGGGATAGAACGTAAGGTGGTAAATCGAGAGGTGGAAATCCTGCAGCAGCTGCAACACCCTCACATCATGCAGCTGCATGACATCTTCATCTGCCAGGTCCAGATGGTGCTGGTGTTGGAGTTGTGAGTGTCCTGGGGGTGGGAGGCATGCTTCTCCAAATGGGGGGAAGCCTGAGGGATTTCAAAGAGGACTCAGGGATCTTAAAGGCCTGAGGAGATAATAAGATCCTTGAGAAGTTTATGAAGAGGCTTTTGGGGATCAGAGAAGGAATTGGAATCCTGGTAGATTTTGAAGGGAGAACCAGGTTTTGTAGGTATAAGACAGAGGTTTCCAAACTTATTTGGCCTACTGCCCCCTTTTAAATGATGCATCTTAAATTTAATAATCTATTGTAAATCTGTGGGTTTTTTCCTGCATTGAAATTTTGATGATGCAACATTGTGTCATGTAACTATATAGTATCATATTATAAACAAGTAATTACAGGCACATATTCCTGCCGACTCATGCTGGACTTCCTGACAACTCTTTACCAGTTTGCTTGCCAACACTTGCTCATTAAGACCTATCAACAGACTTGACCACTGATAGGTTATAACTTGCATTTGTTTATTTGGAAAATAATGTAATCACTATGACTTTAATTCTGTTATACAACAGATGAAACATGTACAGTTTTTCAAAATTTTCTTCTCTTTCATTATGCTTTCACTGCCCTTTTATTTTTATTCAATGACCCCCATTTACACCCAAGGCTACTATCCCCCCATCTTTCCAGTGCCCCCCAGGGGGTGATACTGCTCACTTTGGGAACCTCTGGATAAGGAGAGAATGAGGAGGGAAGGGATAAAAGGCGAGTAAAGAGAGATCTTGGAGGGAGGTTCTAGTAGTTTGAGGAGGAGAAGTGAGGGATTTGGATCCAGGAATGTTCCAAGAAAGAATAAAAGATCCTTGAAGTCAAGGGTATCAAAGGAACTGAGGGGATCTTAAAAAAAAAAATTAGAAATGGCTAGATCTTAGAAGGAATTTGGAATCCTGGTTTTCAAAGGAAACTTATAGAATATTGGGGGCATGAGGAGGTCTTGTGAAGTCTAGTTTAATCCCTGCCTGTATTCTTTCTTCCTGCAGGATACAGGGAGGGGAATTTTTTGACTTTGTGGCTGAGAAGGAGTCATTGTCAGAGCCTGAAGCTTCAGACTTCATGTTACAACTTCTGGATGGATTGGTTTATATGCATTCCTTGAACATCTGCCACTTTGACCTCAAGGTAGTGACCCCTGGTGGCCATATGTAGCACTACAGGCGTCTTGGATTAGAGGCCATTTTCTCCAAGTTAAAAAGTTTATTCAGCATTCATTCATTTATGTTACTTCCCTGTTCAAAAATGTTCCGTGGCTTTCTGTTCAGCTCGTAGGATCATATATTTAGAGTTGGGAGGGACCTTAGAGGTTATCTATATATTGTTTATATGATTAGATACAAATTCTTAATACTGACATTGAAGATTCTCCACAATCTACATGCAATCACTTTTTCAAATACTATTTTACATACTCTTGTTCTCACACTCTTAAGTTCTGGTCACATTGACCCACTATTGATTCCTTGAAATCAGTTCCCTGATCTTGTTCTTCCATCTGCCTTCTTTGTTCAGTGGCACAGATCATACTACAGCTGAAAGGAACTCTTCTCATCTCTGCCTGTCACAGTTTTCTTTGTACCACCTCTACTGTGATACTTTCCCCTATCCTTCCAGTGAAAAGTAGTGTCTTTTCCCCAATTTTTTTAGATCACTCTGTCCAGATTTCTCTTTTGCCCTATCATACCATAATGGATTATAAATTCTTAGAAGGAAGGAACTACTCACTTAATGCAATACTTTGCACATAGTAGGAGCTGCTTAAGAAATGGTATTCATTTGAATTGGATTCAACAAAATTTTTGAATGCCTGCTATATTCAAGGGAAAATGATAGGTGCATGCTGTTCAGGATATAATCCTTATCTTGAATTGTTTTATAATTTGGCTGGATTAGAACAGGAATTCTTAACCTTTTTTCATGTCATGGTCCCTTGCAGTCTGGTTAAACCTATGGATCCCTTCCTAAAATAATGTTTTTAAGTATTTGAAGGAAATGCTAAATTTCAATTTGGAGTCTAGTAGAAATAGAAATATAATTTCTTTCCTATCCAAGTTCATGGAACCCTTTAAGTCTGTGCACAGACCCCAAGGTTAAGAACTTCCGGGCTAAAAAATCTCTAAGATTCCTGACAACCTTCTATCACATTGCCTTGTACATATTGGGTGCTTAATACTCGTTAACTTGAGTTATGATTTGTGATCTAGGCAATGAAGACATATCTACATTACTAGACTATGTGTGTTAAGTATAATAATATAAGTGACTTTTAAGGTGAATGCTATTGAAATACAAAGGAAGGAAGCCTTATTTTGCTGAAGGTTATTAAGGAAGGCTTCATGGAAGAGCATTTGAACTCGATGTAAGTTTCTAAGAGACAGATTTAGGCTTAATAAAGGGAAAAATTTCCTTAAGAACTAGAGCCCTCTGAATGTTGGAGGTAATAATTTCCTTCTCTTTAAAAGAAGGTCGTGTGATTACATATTGGGTATGTTGTAGAAGTGATTCCTGCTCTGGTATGGGTTGGACAACATGTCCTCTGAGGTCCTTTTGTACTCCGAGGTTATGTTATTCTGAATATTGACAGATAGCTAGGGATTTGGTAGATAAAAATCACAAGAAGAGCGCTCCAGGTAGAGGAAGCAGTGTGAGCAAAGATGTAGGAACGGTAAATCTGGAGACTTTAGAAGATGAAGGAGATTTATCTATGATATCTAAGACACTACATGAGATGACATATAAAATGAGATTTATGGCTTGTGCTTTAAAATAGAGGAATAATATGCTCTTAGTATGGGATATTGTATACTTAATGAGTGCTATAGCCTAGATTTTAGATCTGATCAAGAATGCTCTTAAGCTGAAAAGGGTGAGAGAAAACTGCCTACAGTGTAATAAACCAGCTATGACAGAGAATAAATAGCGGCCGCAACACAGGAGATAATCAAACAAACGTTGTCTACATTTCAGTGCAGAGTTCCAGTAACTCAAAGGATAGAAAATCTAAGAAAGGTTCCAGCGGTAAAATCCATGGCGTCGGAAATCTGAGTACAAATATATAAAGTATGGGTAAAAATAAGGGAAGCTAGAAGTGCTAATGTGAGGAAGCCTATTTGATCTCATAAGTAATATCACCAAGCTTGTTGGGATAGGACTTATGGCTGTAATAGGGGGCTATGGAAGGGAATATATTTCTGATACTTCAATCAGTCTATGAGTTCATTAATGTGAGTACTTCTTCCAGTGTGCAGATTGCACAACATCCATACCTTCCTATCTTATGTGACTCTTGTCCATCTTGTTCCATAAATCCTCCATGGGAGGTCTGCTCTAAATGTTAGAGGTCTTCTAGCTCTTTTGGCACTATGAGAGTACCAGTGTGGCACTTAAGATATCCACCTTTTAAAAGAAAGTTTTATCGATGCCCTTTGTTTTTAAAATCAATGTCATTTCCAGACATGTGTACCCCTGAATACCCAGTGAAGCTATCCTTGTAACAGAGAAAAGGAACTTAACAAAATGAATGATACAGTGACTGTCTGATAGTGTATGTAGTATTCTGCATCCGTAGTCCCCGACCTCTATAAAGAAGTAGGGGAGGTATATTTCTTCATCTCTTTTCCAGGGCCAAGATTAATCATACTAAAAAGACTTCAGCTTTAAACTATTCACCTATTACCTTTTGCTTCTGATGTATGAATAGCCCACCTATTTCTGAACATATATCTCCTAAATCATATATTTCATGCCATTTATTTCATTAAACTAATCATTGATAATATACTGTAATTTAGTAGTCCATGATTCTCAATCATAGAGCATCATTGAAATAATATTGGTGTTTTAAAATGGATTTTTATTTCAGGGAGCAACTTGGAATCATAGGAATGTTGCAGTTTCCCAAAAGCAATCTAGCTCATAGTCTTCCTGCAATTCAGTTTTGGGCTTAGCTCATGGTTTGTTTGCCCAAGATATAGGTACTGATGACTCAAATCAGTAAGCTCTGTTCAACTCACTATTTTTATCCACTTGGCTTTTCCTATGTGGATTGTTAGTTTAAACCTTTGAGTGGTTGTAGATCTCACTTAGGAGGCTCTGTGGTATTCCAAGGCTGGATAAAATCAACACAATAATATGAGTAGGTTGGACTAGATGACCTCTAATGTCCCTTCCAGTTCTAAATCTATGATCCTGTAATCCACCAACAGGAGTATCTTGAGGACCTAACAATCTGTAGGGAATACCTTTTCCATTTGGATTCTGCACTAGACATCTTCCATGACAGTCGCAAACACCTTTGGTGAGCATATGTCTCCCTTTTTTATGTCTTGCTCGATATTGATAATCGGTATCATCAAACAAAATTCTCTATTTTTGCACCTATCAAGGAATCAACATTGTGCTGGAATAGAGCCTTTTAAGACTGCATTTTGATCTACTAAGTCAAATGCTTTTATTTAAAACACTCCACAAACAATAAGCACAGTGGGAACTTGTTTTTCCAACACTTTTTAGTCAATTGCATCAGTTTGAAGAATGTGCTTTGTGGTAAAGTGCTGTTTGCAATAATTTACCTGTTCTCTTCTCATATTTTCATCAAGGAAACTTTTGATACATATGTAGATCCTTCTCCTAAAATTTTATAGAGATAATAAACTGGGTATTTAGGTATAATAGTTACTGCTATCCTCTCAATCACCATTTTGGGGTAGTAATACTGTCTGTGATTTCCCCCTCCCAGTTGTTTGCTATCTTCCCTTCTTGACAATATCTTCAGATAGCTTGAGAATTGATACCTCAATGCCCTCAAAACTGTATCTCCTCCAGTAGAAATTTCCTCTATCCATACTTAGTCTAGTCCATGTTATTCTTTCCTGTCTTTGTCCTAGTTTAGTGTCATTCCCATTCCTTTTTTTTTTTTAAGTACACCAGAGATTGAAATATTAGAGTCTAAAGATTTAGGTGATCGTGGGATAGTGCATAGAGAGGAAGACTTGCCTTCAAGTCCTACTTCTTACGTATAATGGTTGTGTGACTCTGGGTATGTCCACTTAACCTCTTAATGCTTCAGACAACTCTCTTAAGGTGTTTGGTTTAAGGAAGCAGCATGGTGCAGTGGAATGAACACTGATCCATTGCCTGGGTTCAAATCCTGACCCTGATTGTAAGGTGCTTAATCTCCCTGTGTTTCAGTTTCCTTATCTGTAAAATGAGAGGGCTGAACTAAATGCCAGTGAAGTCTGTTCTAGCTTTATACTTATGATGTCACTGTCATTGATGAAGAAAATTGTCAGCTACAGAAATCTAACAGATTTGATTATTTTTCATCTGTTGTCCTTCCATTTTCATCTTTAAAAAACTAGTTGACCTGGTATAGTCTTCTTAATTGGGTCTCACATCCAGCTTTCTGCAATGGAAAAGTATGCCATACTCATTTGTTCATTCAGTAAACATTTATTAAGTGCCTACTATGAACCAGACACTGTGCTAAGTACTAGATAAGAGTGAGTAAGTGAAAGAAGAGTGGCATTATATAATGAGAAGGTATACTTATGTGATGAAATCATGGAAGAGGATGGGCACACATGTTGGAGAGTATCTAGGTAAAGATAAACAGAGGGAGGAACAGAAGTGATGTTGTCTTGCTGGTATTTCATACACCAAATATATAGGAGGAAATAGATGAGGAATTTAAGAACCAAATCATAAACTTACCCTGGACACATGACATAGTTGTGATAGTAGACTTCAATTATTCATATATGTTCCAAGAATAGAGCAGCCGATAAATTCTTGGATTGTCTTAATGATAATTTTAATCTATAAAATGTAGAGAAAGCAATACAGAGGGCTCATATTTGCTACCTGATTCTGACCAACAAGGAAGAATTGGTTACTGAAATAAAAATTATGAGATCCTGGGGGACGTATGACCACTGTATCTGAGACTTTATGGTAGGGAAGGAGAGGAAAGTTGGGTACATTCTTTTTTTGTGTGTGTGTGTCAAATCTTTATTGGGTAAATGGGAAAGATTGGCGCAGGGTCCAGTTTAGTCCTTCTAGTCCTTCTTGGCAGCAGCCTTCCTCATGGCAGCTAGGACGTTGCTGAGCTCCTCTCTCTTCCTCTTGGCCCGGATGTGAGTTCCCACCCTTTTTTTGATGAACTTAAGTGCTCTCTTATCCTTAGAGACCTTTAACAATTCCATGGTGCGCCTCTCATAAGGGGCAAATCCACACACTTCCCAGATCATATCTCTCACAAACTTGGTGTGCTTGGTCAAGCGCCCACAGCGGTGGCAGTGTCGCGGCTTCGAAACGTTTTTGGTAACTTTGTGGCCCTTGTTGAGGCCCACGGCCATGGGGTATCGGATGGCCATGGCTGTGGCGCTACGCAGCCCCAACGGCAGCCACAGCAGAAGGCAAGTTGGGTACATTCTAAAGCTGAGTACAACTAGGTACCCTAGATTTGGGGCAAATATTTCAAAGGTTCAGAGAAAGTATTGGTAGGAATTATAACTTGAAATTCTACTGGAAAAGTAAGTCCAAGAAGGATAGGATGCTTTCAAGAATGAAATTCTTAAAATAGAAACTATTCTGATAAGGAAGAAAAGGGGAAGTGCCTAAAGGCACCAATTTGTTTACAGACAGAACTCATAAACCAACTTAGATTTTAAAAAGAAATATATAGATAACAGAGTAAAAGGAAGCAGTGTAGCTCAGCTCTCCTCCCCACTGCCTGCCCCAATCCTTACCACCATATGACTTAGAACCCTTGGTGCCATTACTCAGAGCTGGATCCTAGAGAAGGAGAGACATTGGACTTAGCCACCAGGCTAAAGAGAAGAGCTTTAGCACAGCTCCAAAGAAAAAAGCCTCACTATGTGTTGCCAGGAAGAAAAGGGCCTCAGTTTTGGATAAGAGTTGACCTTGGACTCTGGGTTAAAGGAAAAGGCTTCAACTCAGTTTTATCTCCAAAGGAGGGGAGACCTCAAAACTCAAAATGAGTAACCAAAAAAAAAAAAAAGACAAAGAGCTATTATGATGCCAGAAATGCCCAACACACAACTCTAGAAGAAGAAAATAACTTCAAAATACCTAGAAGTAGACCTCAAAGGGAAACAGTTTGCCCACAAGATTGGTTAGAAATAAAATGAAAGCGATAAAAGAATTAGAAAAGAAAAGATAACTATGGAAAAGTGTAAAGAGAAGTAATAGCTTAATACTAGAGGTACAAAACCTTACCCAGGTAACAGATTCCTTGAAAGTTAGAACAGACCAAATAGAAGTTAATGACTCTAGGATACAAGAAATATTAAAACGAAAAGATTTTTAAAAAGAAAATATAAGATGTCTCATAGAAAAAAACAACTGACCTGGAAAACAAATCAAGGAGAGAGAACTTAAGAATCATTGGACTATGGGAGCAGCTAGGTAGTTCAATGGCTAGAGAACTGGCCCTGGAGTCCAGAGGATCTGAGTTCAAATCTGGCCTCAGACGCTAGCTGTGTGACCCTGGGAAAGTCACTTAACCATGATTGCCTCCTACCCAAAAAAAGAAGAATCACTGGACTACTTGAAGGCCACCAACAAAAAATTAGCCTGGATATGATATTTCAATAAATCATGGAATAAAATTGCCTAGAGATATTCAAACAAGAAGGGAAGGTGAAGACAGAAAGAATCCATAAATCACTTCCTGAAAGAAATCCCAAAATGAAAACTTCCAGGAATATCATTGCCAAAATGCCAAGCATGCAAATCAAAGAAAAAAATACTGGAAGCAACCAGAAAGAAAGAATTAAATTACCAAGGAACTACAGTCAGGATCACACAAGATTTAGCAGCTACCACTATAAAGGAGTAGGAAGTGTGATATTCTGAAAGTCAAAAGATAATGATCTACAACCAAGAATAACATACTCAGCAAAAACAAACAAACAAAAAACCAGCCAAAACCCCATAATTCTACAAAGGAAAAAAATTGCCTGCAATGAAGTATAGGAATTCCAAGAAATCCTGAGGGAAAGACCAGGATGGAATAGAGACTTTAAAATAAGGACATGGGAACCAAGAGAAATCTTAAGGTCCTTTCTGATCACTTTTATTTGCCTTCTTAAGTTTTCATTTTAGGATTTCTTAAACTATTTGCATTTTAATGGGAGCAAGGAATGATAGGAGAATCCTTTCAGAACCCTAACGTTGTCAAGGGTCATAGAAGGAATCAAATGAGATAGAGGGACTGGTTTTTATCATGTTTTGATGATTTGGAAGAAGAACGGAGAGAAAGAAAAAAGGAGAAGAAAGATAGGTGAACTTATTTCACCCAATCAAGGTGTGCAAGTAGAAGTCCATACAAAAATAAAGTGCAGGTGGGAATGGGTGATGCTTGAAACTCATTTTCATCTGAACTAGTCAAAAGAGAGTAGAACACACATAAGAGTTAGCTGTAGAAAGGCATTCAACTCAACAGGAAACAGGAGAGAAGAGGAAGAGGAGAAAGGGGAATATAAGAAGGATGGTAGATGCAGGAAGGGGTTAATCATAAGCAAAACAAACCTGAAACTTGGAAGGGGGATGAAGGATCATGAAGAGCAGTTAGAAAGAAATAAAGAGGATGTGAAATGAAGGAATGAGAGTGGGGAGCAACAAGAGGGAAAAATCGAATAGCATGGAGGGAAATAAACAACAATCATAACCGTGAATGTCAATGGGATGAACTCACCCATAAAATGGAAAAGGATTAGAAAGCAGAATCTAACACGTTGTTTACAAGATACACACTTGAAATATAAAGAGAGAGTTAAAAAAAGTGCTCAGGGCAAAGATATATTATGCCTCAGCTGAATTATAGAAAGTAAGGATAGCAGTCCTGATTTCAGTCAATGCACAAAAAAGTAGATAAAAGAGATAATTTATTTTATAATTTATTATAAAAGAGACAATTCTTCATGTAACGTGTACACCAAATGGCATACCATCTTAATACTTAAAGGAAAAGCTAAATGAACTAGAGGAAGAAATAGATAGTAAAATGATAATAATGGTGAACCTTGGTATGCCCTTCATGGACTTAGACAATTCTAACAAAAAAAAACTGAGAAAGAAATTAAGAACTTGAATAGAATTTTAGAAAAATTGGATATGATAGATATCTGGTTATTACTGAAAGGGAATAGAAAGGACTATACTCATTTCTTTTTGTTGTTGTTGAGGGGGGAAGGCAGGGCAATTGGGGTTAAGGGACTTGCCCAAGGTCACACAGCTAGTAAGTGTGTCGTGTCTGAGGCCGGATTTGAACTCAGATCTTCCTGACTCTAGGGCCAATGCTCTATTCACTGCACCACCTAGCTGCCCCAGCTATACATGTTTCTCAGCTGTTTATAACAGTTCTACAAAAAATACCTAGTAAGACATAAAAACATCACAAATGCAGAAAAACAATGATATCAGGAACACATTTTAATGATGGCATAATAAAAATCATGTTAGATAAAGAACCATTGAAGAAAAGTAAATGTCAATGAGAGACTAAATAGCAATCTTAAAGAATTGGTGGGCTAAAGAACAAATTATAGAAATGGATAATTTAATTAAAGATAATAACAACATTACCAACATTTTTGAGATACAGCCAAAGCAGTTGTTAAGGGAAATTTTACAATTCTAAACACTTTCACCAATAAAAGAAAGAGTAAATCAATGAATTGAGTGTATAACTAGAAAAAAAATCTAGCAAACAAATAAATTAACCCCACCTGATTAAAAACAAAAATAGAAATAGAAAAAAAGATTAACAAAATTGAAAGAAAAATTACATTAATAAAACTAGGAGATATTTTAAAAAGGCAAATAGATGAGCCATTAGCTAATTTGATTTAAATAAAGCCAGACTAATCAGTATCAAAAATGAAAAAGATAGCAAAAGGGGGGGCGGAACCAAGATGGTGGCTGGAAAGCAGAGACTTGCCTAGGGCTGTCCCCCAGGACCTTCCAAACACCGATAAAAAATGGCTCTGAACAAATTATAGACCTGCAGAACCCACAAAATAGCAGAGGGAAGCAGGTCTCTAGCCCAGGACGGCCTGCATGGTCGCTGGGTAAGGTCTATCATGCACAGAGCTGGGAGTGGAGAAGAGCCCAGAGTGGGCTGGGCCTGGACCAACCAGACCGGGAGCCAGGTGGAACGGACCCTAGTGCCCTGAATCAATGAGCTGTGGCAGTTACCAGACTTTTCAACCCACAAACACCAAAGACAACAGAGAAGGTTAGTGGGAAAAGCTACGGGGACAGAGTGAAAGGAGTTCGTGGTTCAGCCACTGCCCAGGGGCAGCAGGGGTGGTGTAGCTACAGAACCCTGTGTTCTGGTGGGAGGAATTAAGTGGCAGATCAGAGCGGGAGTGCAGAGCCTGCTTAAGATCTGAGTCTCGTCTGGGTTGATGGTTCTTGGGGGAGGAGGAGCACTGGTGTGGCAGAGCTTGCTGTATAGAAATAGCTCTGAAAACAACAGTGTATCCCCTCAAGCTTGGAACAAAGTACTCTCTACAAGCAGTCATACCCCGACAAAAAACGCAAGGGTCAAGTAGTTGGCTGGGAACATGGCCAGGCAGAGAAAATGGACTCAGATTTAGACTCAGACTTTGGAATCTTTCTTTGGTGACAAAGAAGACCAAAACATAGAGCCAGAAGTCAAAAAATTCAAAGAGCCTACATCAAAAGCCTCTAAGAAAAACATGAACTGGTCTCAGGCCAT
>CM053626.1:210849261-210919261 GCA_028646595.1 Phalanger gymnotis
ATTTGGAACTCAAAGTTTTAAAAGAAGATGTTCAAAAAAATTTTTGCATGCAACTAGGAAACAAGATATACAGGCAATGGGGCATAGAAATCTATCTTGCCCTACAAGAAAGTAAGGGAAAAGGGGATGGGGGGGAGTGGGGTGACAGAAGGGAGGGCTGACTGGGGAATGGGGCAATCAGAATATATGCCATCTTGGAGTGGGGGGGGGGAGGGGAGAAATGAGGAGAAAATTTGTAATTCAAACTCTTGTGAAAATTAATGCTGAAAACGAAAAATATTAAATAAATAATGATTTAAAAACAAACCAAAAAAAACCAACTAAAAATTTAAAAAGTGCATTCCTAACCAATGAAGAAGTGAATTTTTTTTCAGAAATTTTCACTCAATTTTATGCCAATAAGACTATCTAAATAAATGGATGAATTCACTATTTACAAAAATATAAAATGCCCAGATTAATAGAACAGGAAATAGAGGACATAAATAATTGAATCTTAGAAAAAGAAATTGAAGAAGCTATAAATGAACTCCCTAAAAGGTGGAAAAAATACCCTAGGACCAGATGGATTTACAGGTGAGTTCCAGCAAACATTCAAGAAAGAGCAATTCTGGTATTACATAAACTGTTTGAAAAAAAGAGAAAGAGAAAAAAGAAAAAGAAAGAATCCTATAAAATTCGTTCTATGACACAAGTAGGATCTTCATTTCTAAACTGGGGGAGTCAAAATAAGGAAAACTATAGACCAATATCCCTATTGAACACTAAAGCAAAAATTTTATGTAAAGTCTTAGCAAAAAGGCTACCATGTTATATCATAAAGATGATGCACTATAATCAGATTGGCTTTATGCTAGGAATGCAGGATTGGTTTTATATTAGGAAAATCATAAGCATAATTGACCATATTGATAATAAAACAAAATAATTTGATTGTCAATGGAATGTCAGCTTTCTGTTGTATTTTTGGCGAAGTACAACATTCATTTCTGTTACAAAGCGCTAGAAACCAAAAGAATATTTGGACCTTTTCTTAACATGGTATATATTATATATAGCATTATTTGTATTGAAGATAAACTAGAGTTGTTTCCTGTAAGATTAGGCATGAAGGAATGATGTTCCTGATCAATCACTTCTATTTGGCGCAATGCTGTATCAATAGGGCAATGAGAACTTGAAGGAATAAGCATAGGTAATGAAGAAAAAAATATGATCTTGCAGGAGATATGATATTGTACTTAGAGAACCCTAGAGAGTCAATTGAAAATTAATTGAAACAATTTCAGCAAAGTTCCAGGTTAAAAAATAATCTTTACAAATCACCAGCATTTCTGTATAATTCAATAAAACTTAGCAGGAAAATAGAGAAAGATAAATTCCATTTAAAACAACTGCAGAATGTATAAAATACTTGAGAGTTTCACTACCAACATGTAGGAATCATATGACTCAACCAAAAAACACTATTTGCAAAAATACAGATGTAAATAATTAGAGAAATATTAATTGTTTCAGGCATAAGCTGAAGCACTATAAAAATGATACTAAATTTACTCATCCAGTGCCATAACAATCAAACTACCATTACTTTATAGGAATTGTATTACTTTAATAAAATTAGAAAAAATAATAAAATTAATCTGAACAAACAAAAGGTTGAGAATCTCAAAGGAAATAATGAGGAAAAGTGTGAAGGAAGGGGACCTAGTAGCACCAGATCTCAAATTATGCTATAAAGTAGTAATAATCAAAACAATTTGTTACGATTAAAATAAAAAATAGATCACTCAGTAAAAAAGATTAGTGTTCAGTAAACCAAAAGACCTTATCTACTGGGGTAAGGACTCATAATTTGACAACTGGAAAACTGGACAGCAGTCTGGCAGAAATTCTATTAAGACCACACCTCGCTTCATATGTCAAGATAAATTCCCAATGTACATGTGACCTAGTTGTAAAAAGTTAAATGACAAATTAGAGAAACAAGGAAGAAATTACTTTTCAGATCTATGGATAGGGGAAGACTTTGTGACTAAAGAATAGAGAGGATCTCAAAAGATAAAATGGACAATTTTCATTACATAAAATTAAAAAAAGATTTGCATAAACAAATCCAATATTGCTAAGACTAAAAGGAAAAGAGATAATTGGAGGGGAAAAATCTGTGCAGTAAATTGTTAAAAGTCTCATTTCCAACATAAATAAGGAACTGATTTCAATTTTTTACTGGAGTCTCCAATTGATAAATGGTCAAAGGACATGAACAGGTAGTTCTCAAGGAAAGAATACCAAGCTATTTATAGGTATATGAAAACATGCTCTAAATTGCTAATAATTAGAGAAATGTAAATTAAAATCTGAGGGTATACTTCACACCCATCAGATTGATAAAGCTAACAAATGTTGGAAGGTTATTGGTAATACAGGAGCTGAGAGCTGGCCAAGAATTTCTTTTTCCCTCTCCCTAGCCTGAGAACATCATGCTACAGCAGAAAGATGTTATTAAACCTAAGATCAAGATAATTGGCTTCGGGATGGCCCAGAAAATTGAGAAAAACATGTACCTCAACAGTCGATGTGGGCTTCCAGAGTATGTTGGTAGGTAAAGAGACTGGGTTCTAGGATCTCAGAATCTCCATTTTAGCTCTTCTTTCAAATTCCCAGAGCCTATTTGTCTGCAGTTTATCAAGTTTTGGCTAGTTAGACCTTCCTGAGGTCATGTCAGCCATTTCCTTGCCTTTCATCAAGGTGTCCTCTCCCTTAGCCCCTTGTCTCATTGCAATGACTTTTGGTTTTGTTTTTTAGGAAGAGTTCACCTTCCTCAATCTTTAGTCTTCTACTTCTACGTTACTAGGAGCTCATTTCCACTGAGCGATGAATGCCAGTGGGGCTTCTTCCTCTGACAGTTTTCTTATTCCACCATTCTTGTCTTCCCCAGCTTTGTAGCCACCATCCCTCCTTACTGCAGTTCCAGCCCTTCTCTATCTTCCCTCAGATATTTTTACTCCACTTCCCTAAAGAAACATCCTCACCCTCTTGACCGTATGTGGCCCCCTCCACCATTCCCTCCCAGTCCCTGCTCCTTCTTCCTTCCCACAAATCTTCCTCCGCATAGGAATTCCAGACTGGGACTTGCCAGGGCTTCATAGCCCAGGTGCTCAGGAGTCCAGCTGCAGGGCGGAGTGGGAACCAGGCGTGGAGGACACCACCCTGGGTTCCCTCAGGATGAGCGTTTTCCCCTTTCAGCTCCAGAGGTGATCAAGTTGGAACCTCTCACTGTTGTTGCAGATATGTGGTGAGGATTGTGGTCTAGGAGGAAAGGGGTTGAGGAAGGAGCTGGAGATGAAGGGAGGGTACTGGGGTCTCTTCCACTTGGAAGGCTCCTCTCTCACTGGCTGTTTTTCTGAACTTTTTCTTTAGTCCTTTTTTTCTCCCTCTTTCTTTTCCTAGATCTGATTCTTTGTCACACCCTTCCCCTCCCCTCCCCGTTTCTCTCTTCCCAGTTTTTCTCTTTCTCTTCCAACTTTGGTTTCATTTCCTGTTCTCCCCTCTCTCCCTTTTCTCTCTCTCCTCTCCCCTCCTTTCCCCTACCCTCTACCTATGTCACCATGTTTCTTTGCTCTGTCTTTCCAGCCTTTCCATGTTGTGTCTTTCTCCCCATTATTTGAAATTGGGATCTGTGGCTTGAGGAGGTAGGGAGAATAAATTAGATCTAAAGTAGTCACCTCTCTCTGAACCAGCCCCCCCTTTTATTCTAGGAGTGTTGGTGTCATTACCTATATCCTGTGAGTACCTCCTCCTCACTACCCCACCACCACTACCACCCACTAGAGGGCTGCCTTCCCTCCAACCCCTTCTCCCATGGAGGTGAGAGTAAAGGGGCTGGGGAACCTGGGGTATCTTTCCAACAGTCAGCATGGTCAAGAGAAACCCTGATTCCCTGGAGGGAGATTGGGATGGCACTGGAGGGAGGATATATTATTAGATTGGGAATGGGCAAAGGAAAAGGTGATGGGGGAGGGGCTTTACCATCTCCACAGGCAGTATTACAAGCCTGAGGTGAATTGGTTTGGGTCCTAGATTGGACTAGATGGCCTTTGAGCCCTGTCCAACTCTGAGATTCTATGAATTGGACCCAGCTTTGTGGGCTCCTGGGGGAAGGTTTGATCATTCCCTTTCCCCTGATGTACCCACTCTGAATGCCCACTCTGTGGACCCCACAGGCTCAGCGGCATATCCCCTTTCCAGGGTGAAACAGAAAATGATGTTGCCAACAATATTATCAAAGGCACTATTGAATATGAGGACACACGCTTCAGTTCCACATCAGCCATAGCCAAGGACTTCATCGGCCAGCTGCTGGTTATTAACCCCAAGTATCCAATGAGCACCTACCCTTGAAATTCTCCACCCCTCCATTCTCTCTACCAATTGTATGTCTCAGTCCTTTTGCTCTAATCTCAGCCACTGCTTTATTTCCTTTGCCTGATCCCACCTGCAAAGGCTGAGTGATCTACAGTCTCTAGAATAGATAAAAGGATACTATGGAAAGAACACTGGATTTGGAATCAGGATCTAGGTTCAAATCCTGACTTTACCAGTTATAAATTATCAACTTGGATGACTTTGAGCAAGTCACTAAATCTTTTAGTTCTTTAACTGGAAAATGAGGAAATTGGATTAGATGATACATAAAGTCTGTTCCTGCTCTAAATCCTACAGTCCTTTCACAGAGAGGAGGGAGTAAGGCTGGGTGGAGAGAAATTAAGGCCATTCTTTCAGGGAGTGACCTGAGAATAGACTTGGAGATGAGGGTAGGCATAGAGGAAAATGAGGATAGGGAGAGGGAAGGGGCAGGTTTGCTTGACAGGAATGGAGAGTACTAAGAAACGATGAGGGCAGGGATCTACCAGGGTTGTGCCAACCCTATCTGTCTGCTTGGCAGGGAACGGATGACATCATCTCAAGCTCTCCTTCACCCATGGATTAAGGTATTGCACATGAGATTGTGGGTTCATTACTTACTCTGAAAACCCAGGACCATGCCGTGCCAACCTAAAAGGGCATGTGGGGTGAGACTCCTCAGAGCACTGAAGATCAGCGGGCAAGAGAGGTGAACACATGTTAGGCTAGGCTTCCTTCTGGTTAGAAGGACAGCTAGATGAGACAGCACCCATTGTGTTCTTAGCCTCTGACCATCAAACAGGAGAGGAATCGAGACTGCTCGTTTATCAACATAACTAACTTCCGCAAGTTCAATTCTCAGCGTAAGTGGAAGGTGAGCTATACAGATACCTGGTTTCCCTTTGTGACCTTAGCCTCTGGGACTTTGGGATTTCAGCTCACCTCCCAGATTCATGAAATCCTACTCTCATGGTTGGAAAGATCATACATAGGACCATAGGAATTAGAGCTGGAAGGACTTGAGATCGTCTAGGCCACTGCTTTAATTTTTACAGATGAGGAACAAAGGACCAGAGAAGTTAAGTGACTTGCCCAAAGTTGCACAGTCAGCTAGCAAAGCCAATTTGAGTCTTCTACCTTTAAATCCAGTGCTTTACCCATTAACCAGCTACCTCTAACATGAGACCTCAAAGGTCATTTTGTATCTGATGAGGAATTTGTCCAGGGTGGCAAAGAATTATCCTCTCTAGAGGTGGGCGTGAGAATAATGCTAATATATCACATTAAAGTTTACAAAACACTTCTATAACAACCCTGTGAGGCAGTGCAAGTATAAGCCACTCTTTACAGACAAGCAAATGGACTCAGAGAGGTTGTGACTTGCCTATGGCCACACAGTTAAGTGTTGCATCTGAGCTCTGAACCCAGGTTTCCTGCCTGGCTCAAAGTCCAGTACTACACTACATGATAATAGTGGAGTGGAGTTGGTGGAGACCCTGACCTCCCTCTTTTTACCCACTCTAGCTGTCCTGCCACATGATCACCCCCTGCAGTCACTTCTGTGGAATGAATATGCTATATTACCAAACCAAGGAACATGAGGAACTGGTGAGATATGCTGCCCCCCAACCTCTCTACATGTTTTCCTACCAGTCCGCTCTAACCTTCTTGTTTTCTTTGAGCTCTCTGACACCTGAGCCTGCCTGTGTATCCACATCTATGTACACTTGAACCACATGGACTTGGCCCCAGTTGAACCCTGTACTTGAGTGGTCCAACATGGCAGGGATAGAGCCTTCCTGGGATAGAGAGGGAGCTCTGGCATGACCCCACAGTCAGGTCATCTTTGCCTCTCTTAATCCAGAGAGCCTGTGAGAGTGACCAAGAGGAATCCACAATGCCCTCTGCCTCCCTTCTTCGCCGAAGACACAGCAGCTACTCCTGAGCCTGGAAAGCAGGGATGGGTGGAGGAGAGCCCTCCAGCTGGCTAATATGCTCTTTGCCTGGTTGGAGGGAGCAAAGGGCTGTGCCAGGGGTAATGGGAAGGGGCACGCTATTACTCTTTGCTTCTATACCCCATTCCTCTTTCCATGCTCCACCCCTCCTCTCTAGCTTCAGTTTTTTTTCACTCAACATGAAGCTGATATTCTCCCAGTGACTCTGTATTCTCTTTGAATCTTGGGGGTGAGGGTGGGGAGAAGTGGGAAGGAAGTCGAAGGATCGGTCTTTCTCCCCTGAGGTGGTTGTATTGTTAGGTGGGGAAGCAGGGGTTTGAATCCCAAATTCATGGCATGTGAATGTTCGGCAAATGTTTGCCATTTAGAAACTTTGGGACCTGGGGAAAATCAATGAACCTCTTGGGTCCTTAATTTCCCTATCTAAAAAGAAAGGAATTAGATTAAATGACCTCTAACATCCCTTCCAGCTCTAAATCTGTTATCCTGACTCTTCCAGGCCAAACTATAAAGTATTTTCATACCATAGTGTCATTCAAGCTCTCAACTTTGTGAGATAGGCAGGACAGGTATTATCACTCCCATATTACAGATGAGTGGACCAAGGCTTTAAGAGGAGAAATGGCCCAGTGCCTCACAGCTGGTAGGCAGCAGAGATAGAACTAGAAACCCAGGCTTTCTAATGGCTAATACAGAAGACACATTCCTAGCTCCACCTTACCCACCACTCTCCCCCTTAAGGAGCTTATATGAGCAAGTGTGTGTGTATGTAATAGAGTACTTTGCCCACTGAATGGTTGTGCATGTCTCAGGGATAGCCTGGAATATCCTCTGTTTACTTTTTGTGTTGTGTTTCATAATCAATAATAATTAGGAGATGTATGAAAAGGCAACTATTAACTTGCTTTATGAACTAAGAAAATTAAGTCATCTGGTCAACTAGTGTTTATTAAGCACCTATTATATACTTGGTTCTTTGTAAGCTTCAGCTTCCTCATTTGTGAAATGAGGAGATGGTATCTGGTTCTGCTACTTATTACCTTTTGATTCTGGGCAAGCCTCTCTCTTATATTTAAAATTGAATTTAACTCTCAGTTCTAAAACCTAGGATTCTATCATCTCTTAGTTTGCTTCTAGCTCATCCGTCGCTCTATAGAATCCTTCCCATTTATCGGAACTGCAGTTTCCAGCCTGGCCATTAAGGGTCACTGTTGCTTCAGCAACTGGAGGCAGTCAGCGGGTGGTCAGGGATTCATACTTCTCTTAAGGCCTAGTACCGTCCTACAATCAGTTCAACTGAGCAAGCACTTAATAAATGTCTGCTATGTGCCAGGCACTGTGCTGAGCACTGGGGGAACACAAAGACAAAATGAAAAACAATCCCTGCCCTGACAGAGCTTACCCTCTACAGTGTGGCAGCACAGCGCCTGGTGCATCTGTGCTTAGTGGCTGCTGGTTGTTTGGTTGAATCAATGGAATATTATATGAATAAACAAAAGATGCCTGATTTCCCCTGGAAGAAGCTCCAACACTAACAAAGATTGCAGCAGTCTATAAACTAGTAGCTAAGTCCTAGGCAACTGCCTGAAGCACATAGAGGGTAGTGACTAGCCTAGGGTCACATAGCTAGTGTCAAAGGCAAGGAAGGTTTTCTTGACTATAACCCCAGCACATTTCCACTATGCCACGCTGCCTCTATAATTTTTACATAGATAAGTAAATACACGTTAACCAGGAGACTTCCCATAGGAGGTGGCACTCAAATTGAACCTTGAAGGAAATTAGAGATTTCAATTGGCAGCTGGGTGGTGCAGTGGAAAGACCGTCGGACCTGGGGTCAAGAAGAGCTGAGTTCAAGTATATATTAGTTGTGTGACTGTAGACAGGTCACTTAATTGCATTTGCCTCAGTTTCACATCTGTAAAATGAGCTAGAGAAGGAAATGGCAAACATTGCAATGTCTTTGCTGAGAAAACCCCAAATGGGGTAACGAAGAGTTGGATACAACTGAACATCGACAAAGGATTCTAAGAAGCAACAGATGAAGAGAAAGTGTATTTCAAGCATAAGGGGAAGTTTACACAAATGTGAAGAGGTAGGAAATAAAATACCAAGTTCAGGAAAGTCCAGGTTGGGTGGAATATAGAGTACGTGAAAGAGTAGAGTATCTTGAAAGGTAGGCTAGAGCTAAATTAAATGCAAAACTGAGAATTTTTGTATTTTATGTTAAGGGCAATGGTAAACCACTGAGATTCTCGAGCAGTTGTGGGACAATGTGTACGCTTTAGGGAGATTATTTTGGATGCTGTGTAGAGGATGGATTGCAAAGCTGAGAAACCAGAAGCAGGGAGACTAGGAGGCTATTGCAATAGTCCAAGTAAGGGATGATAAGGGCCTAACCTATGATGGTGTTTATGTGAATGACAAGAAGGAGGAAGATGGGTGAGATGCTGTGGAAGTAGAAGTGAGAAGACTTGGTAACTGATTGGAAACGGGATGAGGAGTGAGAGAGGTGAAGAGCCAGAATGACTTCAAGGTGGTCAACCTGATCGATTAGAAGGATGGTAGTATCCTCAATAGAAATAGGGAAATTTGGAGAAGGACAGCTTAAAGGGGGGAATGTATGAATGAAGAAGAGCATTTGTTAAGTACCTACTATGTGCTAATCACTGTGGTAGGTGCTGGTGCTACAAAGACAAAAATCAGTACCTTCCCTAAAGGAGCTTATAGTCTAAGGAAGAGACAGCATATGCGGTAGCCAGTGAAGGGAGCTTTTATTTGAGGAAATGCAGGAACAGTGAGTAAAGCCATCTGCAAATTCATTTTTGTTCCTTTTCCAGAAGCAATGATAGGTAATATTCACTGGGTCACTGTACTAAGAGCAAGAGTTAGAAAGTATACATACATATATATAAGATGAGATGGGTATTTGTGGCAGCAGGTTATATGCCAAGATATGTACCTAGATGTTTGTATGTGGTTTTGAAGCACGATCTAGGGCCAGCTAGATGTAGCTCTTTGGGAGAATTTCCACTTACTGGACAAGCCCAGCTCCAGGGCAGGGTTCCACACTAACTATATTAGTCCACCCGGGAAGGGAGTCATGGTCTCTGCTTCAGATGGGTCTGTTCCAGATGAGGAGTAAGGACCATGGTAGGGCAGAGGGCAAGATAATGAGTTCTGGTTTGGTTCTGTGGAGTTTTAAAGATACCTTTGGACCATCCAGGAGGATGTAAGTGATGCAATGCTTGAACTCAGGAGAGATGTGGGCTGGGTATGTAGGTCTGGAAGTCATTTGCATAGAAATTATAGTCGAATCAATGGGAGCTGATGAGATCAGCAATAAAGGGTATAGAAAAAGAAAAGAGGACCCAAGACATCTCCTCAGGGGACATTCGTTATGGGGGGACATAGATGATGATCTAGCAAAGGAGATTTAGGAGCAGCCAAACAGGTAGGAAAAGAGCAGGCTTTGTGCCCAGGGAGGAAAGGATTTCCAGAATGAAGGTTGGTCAACAGTGTCAAATGATGCACAGAGACGTTTTTTTAATAGTTGAGGAAAGACCCTGAGATTTAGCAACAGAATCAGAGTTAGAGACCAATGGTAACTTGGCGATCACAGGTGGTAAGGTTAGATACCAAGGGACTTAAAAATGAGAAAGACAAGGCTATGGCAGGAAAGGGGAACTTGTGGCCTCGAGGCCACATGTGGCCCTCTAGGTCCTCAAGTGTGGTCCTTTAACTCAATCCAAAGGATTTGTTCTGTGAAGTTTGGATCCAGTCAAAGGACCGCACCTGATGACCTAGAGGGCCATATGTGGCCTCGAGGCTGAAGGTCCTCCACTCCTGGCTATGAGCATTTGGTGACTTTTTCTGGAGGTTTGACTGTGTAAGATGAAATCTAAACCCTAAAATAATAGCTAGAGGGGATGACAGGGTTAAGGTTTTTGAAGAATGAGGAAGAAGTGGGCAGCAGGAAAGAAGACAGTAGGTATGGGGAGATTGAAGATGGGAGATTGAAAGATGAGTGGGAGTCAAACCAAATGCCCTTTGGAGTTATGTATTGAAAATAATTAAGATGCCACCCTAACAGTAGAACATGCATGATAAATTCTATTTCCAGTAGTGGGAATGGATTACAGTTATCCCTTCCATGATGTGGGGGTGGGGCAGGGCATGAGAGAGAAGAAGGGGGCGGGTATTGGCGCCCTCTTGATCTGGAAAATCTGAGTAAAATTTTTTTGACTCTCCCTTTGTCCCAGAGAAGTCTGATTTTTTTCTTTTTCTTTTATGGGTTGTTTACAGTATTAAGAGTTAAAGTATGTTGATACTGTATAATACTATACTTATATTTCATGCATTGCTGAGTTTCTAAACTTTTTCTGTGTTGTCTGCTGGCCTGTTTCACGTGTTGTCTGTGGCTTCTGCAAAACTCCCCCCAATGTCCTATTTAATTTCTTATGCTGTGATATATCAAAACCACAGTGGGGAAAGTCGAGATGTGGAAGGGTCTGCATTGAACCTATTACTGGTCCCCCCAGGTAAGTAACAGAAATTTTTGAGAAAGCTATTTGGGGTTAGAAATATGTGGGCTTTTGACATGAACACAGAAGGGTTTTACACCTTATCCTTAGGGCATGATGAATCCAGGCCATTTCCTGTGGGCTCCACCTGGCAGGAGATTGAACCAGGAGGGGAGAAATGGGGCAGAGTAGAATATAGGAGTTAGCTTTCCCCAGTTGGTGCTAAACAAAGCTTTAAGGCTTTTTACGCATATTCAATCCCTCCCCCTCCACACCGTAACGAAAAGAATGGGACTGCCTTCTTTCATAGACTCCTTATCCCTTAATGCCATATTGCCCTTTTGTGACTTCTTTTCCCTTTCAAGTCTAACCTGGGTATTAATTTGAACTTGTTCTCACCTAAAGATATCGGGGGAGGATAGTAACTATATTTGCTCCAAGCCCTGCAGCCCCTAAAGAGGCCTGGCATAGGCCAGAACTATACACATCTTGGCCTTAGATCAAGCCTCTAATACTAAATAACTTGAACAATACACATTTTTATAGCAGTTTTAAGGTTTATGAGGAGCTTTCCTCTCAGTGACCCTGAGGTCATTGGCAAGGTATGTAAAACATTGTCATCCCTATTAAGAGATGAGGGGACTGTGACTCAAAAAATTGCCCAGGGCCACACAATAAATGTTGGAAACAGAATTCACATCTAGGTCTCTTGATGCCAAGACTGGAGGGTTCTTCCCACTGTCAGGTTTCCTTTAACCAATGAGCAAATTGTTGGTACCAGCAAGAGTAGTTGACCTTATTTCCCATTCCCTTTTCTCACTCGGGACATGCTACCTACTTGAAGCCTGAAGGAGGGCTGTAGTCTGGGGGGGGGGCTCAGGTGATGGGTGGGTGTCAGGATCTATGTCAGGGGGTGCCCAGGAGCCCCTGCCCCCTCGTCTTTCAGGGCTATAGTAGAGAGGAGACAAAAGGATGGGCACAGCTCATCCTTGATGCTATCCAGAATCCGAATGTGCTGTCAGGAGTTCTCTTGCCAGCAGCGACTTGTCAGCTCCCGTCTGCATGAGACTGAGAGTCCAAGAAATGCCTTCTTTCCCAGCTAGGGGAAGGTAGACGTGACCCAGGCCACTTCTTGGGAAACTTTGGGATGAGGCTGGTTTGTGCTGGGATATGCTGAAGATGGTGAAGGAGGAGGTTGAGTATGGGTTTGAGAGGCTCGATCATAGGTTTGATGGACTTGGTGATCACTTAGTATAATAACTTCATGTTCACATAGGAAACTGAGGCCCGAGAGTGGGACTTTGCAAGATCACATGGACAGCAAGTTCATGCAAAAGTTACTGTGCTCTGCTTTACTAGCATCTAAAATCCCAGTTAGTGTCACGATTGTCATTTATCTGTCACAGGGCAACCCTAATTGCCGTGGGAGCTAGATGGTAGTAAAGCTTATTCTGTACTACCGCCAAAGCAGCATCAGTTTAGGGTCCAGTGGAGGAGGATAGATAGCAAATTTATAGCATCCTTAATGTATGAAGTGAACAACATGATAACCAAGACCCCCGATACAAACAGATAGGAATTTTATTGCATCTCCAGCATCCACACTTAAGGTGGAGTGGGTAAAGAATGAAGGTGATACTTCAAAATCTTTAAGAATTAAACTTAGGGACTTGAAAAGGGGGTGAGAAGAAAATGGAAATGAGGAGAAGAAAGTCAGCACCAAGGGATGCCTCCCGGGGGAATTAGGGAACAGCACCGAGCTGAGGGATCCTGGGGTAGGGCTAGATCAAACAAGAGAGGTGGCTGGCTGAAGCCAAAGTGGAGGTAAGCCTATTGGAAAGGCAGCGATAAAGAAGGCACCTTAACACCTCCCCAGAAATGTACTGGACATTTTTTGTGGAAGAGGGTGAGGAAGGGGAGAGGAAGAGATATGGAACTGGGGATGACAGTTGGGAGCAAATACGTATCCCAATGCTTTCTTTCCCCCATTGTTCAAAATGAAGCCCTGTCCAGGGGTGGGGAACCTGCAGCCTCAAGGCCACATGTGTCTTCTAGGTCCATGCGGGCGGCCTTTTGACTTGAGTCCCAAGTTTTACAAAACAGATCTTTTAAGGGGATTTGTTTTTTGAAGTTTGGATTCAAAGGGCCACACTTGAAGACCTAGAGGGCCACACGTGGCCTCGAGGCTATAGGTTCCCCACCCCTGTATCCTTTGCTAGGGTAGGCCAGGGAGAAAAGGCCTTCTGAAGGGTGTCATCCTGAGGAAGATGAGCCAGAGAAGGGCAAGATTTGAGGTTTCTGATTCCTTATATTTTGGAGACCTCCTCCCCTAATCCAAGTTTCTGCAAAGTGCTTTAAAATACTTAGATATCAGAAAATGGTGTTGAAAGGTGTGTGTGGTTTCTGCTCTTTTCTCAAAAAACTCCATGTGTAGGCCCCTTTAGCATATAAATCACAACAAAGGTTAGATCCCCATGCCATCTGAATCTGGAATGCCTGATGGGTGTATTTTTCATTTCTCCCTTCCTGTGTTCGTGAAAATCTTGTACCCCACCAGCTGTCAGGGCTACCTCCAATCTTCCATTGTATAGGCCTCCTTTCTCAGTTAACCATGGAGTCTCAGGGCAGGGGCACCTTATCTGGCCCCAGTCCATGGGTCCCAGAAGAACAGGAGAGAACTCATCCCATCTCACCATCTTCCCCCACCTCCTGGCCATCTTATGAATCAGTGTGTAGGTGTGTGTATGTGTGTGTGTGGGTGTGTGTGTGTTGGGGAGGCTTGTAGTCCACATCAGAACTGTCCTCATCTAGGGACCTTGTGTTTTTTCAGTGCCTTGTGATGTCAACAATGTCCCACTATCCAGGGATCCCACATGCTCCAGGGGAAAGGGAACTCCTCAGTGTCCTAGGCTTCCTTTAGGAGGGCTGCAGTCTGGGGGGATCTCAGGTGATGGGTGGGTGTCAGGATCTGTGTCAGGGGGTGCCAAGGAGCCCCTGCCCCCTCGGCTTTCAGGGCTATAGTAGAAAGAGAGGAGACGAAAGGATGGGCACAGCTCATCCTTGATGCTGTCCAGAATCTGGATGAAGGTCGGGCGCTGGCGGGGGTTCTGTTGCCAGCAGCGACTCATCAGCTCCCGTCTGCATGAGGGGAAGAGAACAGTGGGGTCATCAGATGGAGTGATTAGGATCTTACTACCCTGATCCCATGAATAAAAGAATGGTGAGAAGTGGATACCATTAAGGTCATAGTTGGGCAATAGGGGTCAGGACTGTAAGGTAACTGGAGGAGCCAAGATGAGGAGATAGGCATACATTGTGTGGGGAGAGGGGTGGGAAGTGACTCACAGCTGGGGAGGGCAGCCTTCAGGCTCATCCAGGATGCCGTTGTCCATGACAAACCTGACTACCTGCTCGTTGGACAGGCCCTGGTAAGGCTGCTCTGCCAGTGTCACGATCTCCCATAACACTACACCAAATGACCTGAGGAGACAAAAGAAGAGACAAGATCAGGAACCTTTAACATTCCCCAGTGACTGCTCCCCTCCTACAACCTCATTCTGGGGAAAAGGCGCACATCCAACCAAGATTCTCGAAAATGTAAGGGGGAGGAAGCTCCTGGTTTCTTTCTCCAGCCTCTTAGTCAGGGTCCCAGTTCCCTCCCCAGGAGACCCAGGCCCAGCCCACCCACCCTATAGCCAGGCCCCACCAGACATCCGAGTGAGTGCTGAAGATCCCATCTTTTAAGGATTCAGGAGCCATCCAACGAACAGGTAGCAGCCCCTTTCCTCCTTTCCGGTAATAATCTGTCTCATATACATCCCGAGTCATCCCAAAGTCTGAAGGTGGTGGAGGACATGGGGAAGGGCAGGTCACACACGCTGCTTTAGCTAGTCAGCCCCAATCCCCAACAAACCCTGCTCCAAGTTAGTATCCAATTTCAGACTAGCCACCTCCACTTTTCCCATTCTTTTGTCTCCCACCCTCCCCTTTCCTGAGTTCCAGATGTCTTACTTCCCCATGCTATTCATTTCCCATTCTCTTTCCCCATTTCCTCTCCCAGTCTCAAAGTTTGCTGCCTGCCTAGAATAAAATAGAATATCCGAAACTGGAAGAGGCACATCTCTTCTCATCCTTTGTACCCCCAATCTTGACTGTGAAGTCTTGAGACACCATGCAGTTTCGGGCAGCCAGGTCTCGGTGCACAAACTTGTTGGCAGTGAGGTAGGCCATGCCATCAGCGATCTCACCTGCCATCTGGATCATGTCACCCAGCTCTGGTCTAGGGAGTCCTGGGTTGTTCTGGAGTCAGGGTAAGGAGGGAGATCTGTGAGGAAAGGACTCTAAATATTCCCTACCCACATCCCCTGAGAGATCCAATAGCGCCCCAAGTACCATGGCATTCCATTCCTCCCTTATTCCCATTTAGGCCCCTACCTCAGCCTCAGGCCTCAGGGACCGGAGATGGCTTTTGAGGTCCCCGCGGGTCATGAGCTCCATGATGACTAGAACTGGTTGTCCTTGTGACACTACCCCCAGAAGCCGCACCTACAGATGGGCAATGGAGTCTGACTGTGATCCAACTCCAACTGGACTTCCACCTGGCCTTAACTCTGGCCTCCTCCAATCATGACCTCACACCTGATCCTGACCCCCACCATGATCCTGATTCCCAGATGCCATAAAGCCAATCCCATTCCCTCCCAGTTACCACATGATGACATTTGAAGGCTTTCATGACAGAGGCCTCCTTGAGGAATTCGATCCGCTCCCGAAGACTGGCCAGCTCATTCACGGTCTTTAGAGCCACCGATGTAGGGGCCTCCCCTGCTTCGAGCCCCTGTGCCAGCCCCTCGTACACCATCCCAAAGGAGCCCTGGCCCAGCTCCCGGATCACAGAAATCTGTTCTCGAGGCACTTCCCATTCATCTGGAATATACACTAATTGTGGTAGAGAAAACAAGATAAGGAGGATGTGAGAGGGGAACCAGGGTCTTTACCTCTATCCTCCTCTGCTGTGGTCCCCACTCCCCTCTGTAATGACTTGGTTCTAAATGCCATCTCCCAATCTAAGCCTATCTGGAATCACACTGCTTGGACCCGCTAAGCCTCACCCCTTGATTCTAAAGTTTTCACTACCCACCTCCCCACCCTCCAACCCTCTCCCCAGGCCCACTGGAGCGCCTACTATCTGAAGTGCTGAAGTATTCAGGGTTGACAGAAGCATAGAGGGTCCCATTGGGGTAACCGCCACTGTTCCTGTAATAGGGGAAAGGAAAAGGGGCAAGGCAAGCTGATGGGGTGGAAACCAGGGCTGAAGATGGAGGCCAGGCAAGGCAGGGTATGAGATGCGGGTAGAGGTCAGGGGCCTTGGGAGGAGTCTAGCTATGAAGTTATAAGGCAGGTTGGAGTTTAGAGCCTGAGGGACAGGAAAGGCAGAACTGAGAACAAAGGATGGGTCACTGCTCTTGTCCTCTTCTTCAGCCCCATTCAGATCTATTGGATCTCTAAGCACTTTTTAGAGTTGGTCTTTTTCCTGGGCCCAGGCTCTGGCCAAGGATGGAGGGAACTTTGCACATGTAGGAGGTTACAGGGAAAGGGATTCCATAATCAGTCCTTAGAAATTCCTAGGACCCAGCAGCTCAGTCAGCCTCCTGCTGCCCCACCCAATGAGAATCCAAGTACCCTGAATAGTTGGACTTTCAAGAGCCTCAAAAGGTCAGTTGGCTGGACTCTCCTTACCCTCATCAAAGGTGTATTGCATCATTTTCTTAAGGATATTTCATGACTTCCTGGGGTGGGAGTAGGAGGCAACAGACTTCAGTGTCAGAAAGGCCTTGATGCTACAGCCCCTCTCTCCATCTTATCCAGACTTGCTTCTCACATAGGGAGGAGAGGGTGGGGATTAGGATGAAGGGGAGGGGAGAAAAGAAACTGAGGCTGACTGTGGAGTGTGGAGATACTCTACCTCTTCCTGCTGTAGAAGAAGCCAAGGGCAGCCAGAACAGTGAGCAACAGGAGCCCCACAGGGGTGACAGTGAGGAGAACATGCGACCCTCCTGACTCCTCCTCCTCTGGGAAGAGAGGAAAAAGTCAGAGGGGAGAGGCCAGAGATCAAAGGGCAGGGCTCAGAATGTGAGGACCATGTTTAGTGGTTAGAGTCAGCAGGCAAGGGGCAAGGTCAGAGGGCCAGAGACCAGGGGACAGAACCAGAGATCACAATGAGACCAAAGGCTGATGGGGTGCCTTTCCATGATAGATTTGGAGTTGAGATGAGGGAACCTAAGGTACTGGTTAGGTGGGGTTTGAGAGCCAGGCACTGATCTGTGTCTATCTTACCAGGGCCAGGGATGTAGAATGCCAGGCCATCAGTCCAGGAGCCATTTCCAGCCAGTGAGGTGGCTCGGACTCGGGCTGTGTAGTTGCCTGGGGGAAGCAGGGCCAGGTGGACTCCCCCAAACTTGGCATAACGGAGGCGGGACACACACAGCACAGTGGCCTCCTGGGGTGGGGGGTGGGGCAGGGAAAGGAAGGGGAAAACTCAGCTTCCAATGCTCAAACAGGAGAAGTCTCTATGGAGCTGGATAGCAGCGGAGAGCGTTACCTAGGCCTGGGTAATGTAGAGGGAATTATGGCACTTGGAAGGGAAGGGGTTCCCCAGGGTGAGGGCAGGGAGAGGAGCCCAGCACTTGAGAAGGGAGGGAGCTCAGCAGGGAGGGGTGGCACAAGCAGAGATGGTGAGGAGCAGCCAGGGTGGTGCTGGGGGCCCAGATTCTAGGGTCCCTACCTCACCTAGGCGCTTGTACTTGATTTCATACTTGAGAATGAGCCCATTAGGGTCTGGGGGCTCAGGCCAGTGCAAGAGGACACTGCTTTTACTGGATGGCTTCCAAGCCACCTTCCCAGGAATGCTGTCTGCCTCACCTGGGGGGATGGCAGGGGACACAGCTGTAAAGGCCTTTCTACCTCTGAGATTCTGTCAGTACCTAAATATCCCATCCCCCTCACACTCCACCTCCACGGGGTGGGATGGGAGGAAAGGGAGAAACTGAGGCAAAAGAAGCAAAAGTGAGTCTGAGGGATGGGAGAGAGTTAATTACAGGTCAGGGGTGTCAAGTTCATTATGTGTAAGGTGCTATTCAAGGGGCTGTGGTTCAGAGGTCTGGGGTGAGGGGTTAGAGGTCACCTACGATGGGGCATGGTGCGGGCAAAGACGAAGGTGGCAGCACTGCAGCCCACTGTGTGGGCTGCATGGTTGCAGGCATGGATGTCGATGCGGTATTCAGTGAAATGGCGCAGGCCGCTCAGCACCACCCGCTCTCGAGGTACCTTGTCTTGGATCCCAATGTCTGAGCTATTTCCCCTTCCCCCAGGAGCCCTTGCAGCCCGCCGGTAGCGGCCTGGGTCCCTGGGGAAGTAGAGGGGATATCAAATCATATGTAGGTTTCATAGATTTCTGAGCTGGAAGACATCTTAGAAATCAGCTAAGTGCTTATTCATTTTGGCTTCCTACTTAATCCTGAGGAAACGGAACCATTGTGAGGTTAAGTGACTTGCCTAAGGTGGCAGAGCTGAGATTTGAACCCAAGTCTTGCCTCCAAATCCTCTTTCCATTTACTATTGACCCCCTAATCTCTCTGCTGCTTTCTTCTCTCCTGGCTTTCCAGTTCTTCTGTACCTCTCCTCACTTACCTCTGGGGGTTCTTGTTGATAGAAGTTACCTTCCAGGGGGATCTGGGGAGAAAGAGGAGAGGGTTCCCAATGTACTTTTTTTTTTTTACTAGATCCTGCAGCTCCCACCACTCAAAGGGCACTGGCTTTTAGCTCTGCCCACACTCACCCCACCCCCAAATCAGCAGGGCTCTCTCCAAATCTATGAGCCTCTCCACTGAATGAACCAATCCAATAAACACGTGCTAAGCACCTACTGTGTGCCCAGAAGCCTGAGAGGCACCAAGAGAACTAAAAGGCTTTGATGAGACTAGGCATCCCTGCTCTTATCGAGCTTATAAACGAAGGGAAGGTTAAAATACAAATATAAATTTCACGCTGCCCCTCCAACCACAGGTTCATCCAACCTGCAACCTTCTCTCTGAATTTTAAAGCCCATGGCTCAATTTCGAGGTCACGTCCACCGCAGACTCGGCTCCCAGCCTTTCTCTCCCCGCACCCGGCCTCCCGGGGTCTCTAACCCCAGCCTGGCCCAGCCGACCTGGGAAGAGTGATAGCATTGTGCAGAAAGTTCTCAAACTTCTTCTGGAAGGAGGCCTCATGGGTCTCCAGGGCCGGCTGCTGAGACTGCTCGGGGGATGGACTCTGGCAGGGGCAACAGCCCGGCTCGGCCTCCGCAAGGGGCTCCTCCTCCTCCTGGTCGAAGCGGGCGTCAGTGCTGCTGCTGGGTAGTCGCAGGCCTGGGCGTAGGGCGGGGAGCAGGGCCAAGGTCCGAGTCAGTGCGCCCAAAGAAGAGAAGGGGATCATGAAAGGGACCTTTGAAAGCTTGCAACCCGTCTTCCCCTTTATAGTCAAGAGGAGATCGAGGTTTGGCAGTAATAGGGATAGGAGTGGAACCCGGTTCGTCTCGACTCCAAATTCGTCCTACTGCCTCAGAAAGTCTGTTCATCCCTTCCAGCTCCCGGTGGAGCCCCATCCTTCTCTCCCATCCGCCTCCCACTCCGCCCTAGCCCATCTCCCCAGGCCAGCCCTCCACCCTTCAGCCAGCCCCAAGCCTCACCACGCTGGCAGTAATCATTGAGGTACAGATCTGCGTCCTCCGCCAGCCGCTGCCACAGCACCAGATAGTAAGTGAGATTCCCGTTCCGCTGCGTGGGCGGCTTCCAGCGCACCAGCAGGTGGGAGGAAGAGTTGGACTTAGAGATGACGTCCAGGGGCACTGTTGGGGCTGGGCACAAGGGTCAGTCAAGTCTCACTTGGTTTCCTTTCCAAGCCCCACCACTCTGTGCCCCAGATGTTCCCTTCCCTTTCCAAGGATTTAAACCAGGGGTGGGTTGACATAAACAGTCTTTCACTGTTACCTTATCTTCCCGGGTACCTAGGGGACAGGGTGTGTGTGTGTGTGTGTGTGTGTGTGTGTGTGTGTGTGTATGCTCAAGCACACACACAAGATGTGAACACTTGGCCACTCAGACCCAAAAGTCCCACCTCCTAATCTTAGAGAATCTAAGTCCTGGCACTTTTGAGTGCATCCCATCTCCCTTCTCCAGTGGCTTAAGTGATAGGATCTAAGCTGGCAAGAACCCTTAGAGACCACCAAGTCCATTTTGTAGATGAAGAAAGAAGGCCTGGAAAGGGGTAGTGACTTCCTTAAGCTTACACAAGTAGCCAGACAGTTATGAACCCATATCCTCTGACCACAAATCCAGGCTTCTTTCCACTCCTCTATGCTGCCCCTGCCTCCTTGGACACAGGCTTTTTCTCCACCCCCCCTTAACCAGCACCAAAGAATCCAGGCATCCTGCCTCCACCCCTGGCATTCACTTGGATATCTGGATATCCTGTCATTTCTCTCTAGGATTCTTCAGAGGACCCATCTTCAATAAGGGGCAGAAAGAAAGAAGTGGAGGGGTACCTGCAGGCAGGGTTCGGAGGTAGATGATAGGGCTCTGGGCACCCTGATGAGGGCTGTCCTCTGCCATGCTCAGGGTGATAGCCCGTACAAAGACAGCATACTGGGTCCAGGGCTTGAGGGGGGCAAGGGTCACTCCTGGTTCCTGGGTTCTGCTCAGGGGCAGTTCCACATCCAGGAGATTCCAGTTGGGGGCCCCACAAGCATCTGGCCCCATGTGCTCCGTGGCATTCTGAAATGGGCTGTACACCCCCACACACACACACCAAGAGATGGGGGATATCCACAGACTCCTTGGAGTCTGAAGATTCCTCCCCTCCATGCTGCCATCTTCCCCAAGCCTGGACTCCTTAAGCTCATGACAATCTGGGGTCAGTCAGTCAACAAGCATTCATTAAGCACTTACCTTGTGTCAAATACTATGCTAAGTGCTGGGGATACAAAGAGAGGCAAAATAAAAACAAAACAAAATGAAAACCCCCCAAACTAGTCCATGCTTATAAAATTATGAAGGACAAGCTTGGCTCCAAAGAAGAGAAATGAGGAGATATCTCTTCAAACTACTTTGCAATGATCAATCAATAAACATTAATGTGCCAGGCACTGTGCTAAGTGAGGGGAATACAAAAAGAGGCAAAAGACAGTCCCTGCCCTCAAGAAGTTTACAATTTGATGGGAGAGACAACATACAAACAAATATATACAAAGCAAGCTATATATAAAATAAATAGGAAATTATTAAAAGAGGGAAAGCACTAGAATTAAGAAAGGTTAGGAAAGGTTTCTTGTGGAAGGTGGAATTTTAGCTGGGAGGAGTGGGGGTCCATGGGAACCTTGCATATATTGTTAGATTTTGTATTGACCAATTTTGCAGATTTTTTTTTTCTTTTTTTTCTCTTTTAAAACAATTTTTGTTATACATTAAAGCTACCTGGAAGTGGAGAGGAGGAGAACAATAGGTAAATTTAGGCTATGTAAAAATAGGGATATTAATACAATTTTATTTCAAATAAACAGTTCCAGCCCTTAAGGAACATACATTCTAATGGGGGGAGACAATGTGTAAATAACTAAATACATACAAGATATATACAGAGGAGATGGAAAGTAATCTAAAAGGGAGGGCCTTAAAACTGAGAGGACTTAGAAGGGCCTCCTGTAGAAGATGAGATTTGAGTTGAGTCTTGAAGGAAGCCAGAGAAGCCAAGCCAGCAGGTGGATGTAGGGTAGAGACATGGTTCCTGGGGGTCAGCTTTTCCCTCTCTTATTTCCCTCAGGGATCCTGTAGTACAGGGCAAAGAGACCAAATCTCCCTTGTTCCCACCAGTCCCGAGGTAGGTGCCCCCGAGGCCACAGATTCTGCTATCTATCCCTTGGTGGGGGTTTCTAGTATTTAAATCTCAATGTTTGTAGAGAAAAACCTGAAAAGTTCCCCTTCCATGGTGTCCCCTCAGCAAACACCTCTGCTTCTTTACAAATCTGTGCCTACAACGGATAAGAGCTAATAACAACAGGCCTTTCTATAACACCTTGACAAAACACCTTCTCACAACCAGCCTGTGAGGCACAGGGCCTGAATATTATCATCTCTGTTTTACAGATAAGGAAATAGACTCAGAGGAGTCCAGTAATTTGTCTAGGGTCACACAGCTGACTTGACATAGGGTAACACATCAGGAAGCCTGGTTAATATCAATTGGATGAGGATCAATGGAGCGAAGAGCGGAAGTGATATTGTAAGGGGAATGTACTAGGGACTGCCTGCCAAGAAGGAGGAAATGGATGATATGTTCAGGAAACGAATCACAAACTTGGCATGGAAGCATGATACGTTAATGGGGATGGGGAGATTTTTAACTATCTGGGCATCTACTGGAGCTCTGTTTAAAAATGGGGCAATTATTAAATGTTGAACTTGGGATCTCAGCCCAAACCTTTTGCCAAAATTCTTGAGACTGCATCAATCTACCATCCTAGTTTTGTGCCTTTTTGTCCTTAGATAGCCAAGGAAGCACCCAACTCAGCCTCCTTAGGACCATTGTGTCTGAGAATGAGGAGGGATGGAGTCAGTGCTCACCAGGAGGGTGCCCAGGGAGGTGGTGATGCTCTTGGCATTCTGATGAAGGCTGTGCTTGGGATGACAGTCAGTATAAATGCAAACTGGGTCCAAGGCTTGTTGGGGATTCAAGAGAAGATACATGTACCTTAGGCATTTCTTTACAAGTATTGGCAATGGGTAGAAGGATCGTGGAAGGGGCTGTATCCCAGTGATTTTGGCAGAGGAGATACTGGTGAGTACAGGGGGAGTACTGTATCATAGAAGAGTAGCAGAAAAGAAGAAATGGATTAAAACTGGAGATTTTAACCTAATTAGATAAATTTGACTTCCTAAGCATACTGAGACTGATGGGATATGACTTGGTAGGGGAGTATGGCAATAAAAGGTTTTACTTTATTCGAAAGGGGGAAAATTAGGTAAGGGGGGTTCGGAGTAGCATTATATACCCTAAGGATAGACTCATGTGAGAGAATTCTTCAAGTGGACAATGTGATTCCAGGGAAGCCCAGTCAATGTTAGCTGGATGAGGATCAATAGAAGGAGGAGCAGAAGTGAAATTGTAGGGGAATGTACTAAGGACCACCTGCCAAAAAGGAGGAAATGGATGATGTGTTTAGGAAATGAATCACAAACTTGGCATGGAAACATGATATAGGAAAGGGGGTGGGAGGATTTTAACTATCTGGGCATCTGCTGGAGCTCTATCTCTATTTAAAAAAATGGGGCAGCCAGTAAATTATTTACTTATCTTGATAACCTAACTCTTCATGACATAGGGGAAGTAGAAAGAGGAACTGCTATGATGCTGAGTCTCGTTCTGTCCATTAAGAAGGAACTAGTTACAGAAATGGAAATGTTGGGAACCTTGGGAGGAAGCGATTCCTGCTTAAAGTTCATAGCAGATTAGGAAGGGAAAGCCAGATATTTGAGGCATACTCTAGATTTGGGGGGACTGAATTTCCTAAGTTTCAGAGAAAGGATAATTGGGATCTTGTGGTCTAATTCTACAAGGGCACCCCTGATAACTATCTTTACACGTTTGAAGGATAGTGCCTCACATTATAGTAGATACTTAATCTTTGTTGATTGAACTGAATTGAATTAACTTTCAGAAGATAAATTAGATTTGTTTTGCTGTCCTCCAAGGCAGAACTAGGAACACTGGATGGAAACTACAAGATCTGTTTCAATCTGCTCAATCTAACAGAAACCTAATTAGCAATTAGAGCCATCCGAAACTGAAATGGGCTGTCACCCTCAAAAAAAAGGGTGAGATTTACAGTAGGCTAGTTTCCTTTACCAGCCTTTTTCTACCAGAGACCCCTTTCTCTACAAGGAGCTTATTGTAGTGGATAAAGCCTAGTGTGATGAATCAGGACACCTGGGATTTAGTCCCGACTCTGCCACTAACTTTAGGAGTAGCTTTGAATAAATCATCACCCCTTGTCAGGCTTCAGTTTCTTCATCTATAAAATGAGCCTGGACTCATTAATCTCTACTGGTGACACAGTGGATAGAACACTTGGCCTGCAAAATTAGAATTTACTCCAAAATATACTCTTTTTAGGAGATGTGTAGATTGAAAGAGGAATTTGTGTAGACACCTGTGCCCAAAATAACATAGATGCTGATTATCATTCTTAACTTGCCTAAATAGATATTTATCTCCAGCATTGCATTCAGAGATCAACTATGAGGCAATTTTCTGTTTGAATTGTAAATAAGTAACATTTGAAATTTCTTGGTTATTTCAAGAATTCGTTGGGTAGTTGGAGCTCAGCTTTGGGCTTTATTTTCTTCAATTCTTTCACATTGGTGTTGAGAATTCAAGAATTGCCCATAATTAATCCTAAAAACTATGACAGCCTCGCTGAGAAATTCTTGTCATTTCTATGCATTTTAAAAAATTCAGCTTGGTGTTTAAGTCATTTATTTACATTAGTGCATGTACACATTGATAATGTAACCCCTTTTTTCCTGAAGGAATTTCTTACATCCTATGCTTTATTAAATTTCATTAACTTATTTTGGCTTTATGAATCCAGAAAACAGTTACTACAATGATTACAATTCTATTTTGAAATGTAAATGTTATTTGAAACCTTTTATGCAGTAAACGAAGTGTATTTTTTAAACTTTTGTACTTAGAAATTATATAATTTTAAAATTACAGGCAAATAAAGCTTGAATTTCCAGTGAGTCTTCAAAGCCTTATAACCATTCAAAAATTCCCCATATTTTCTACATTGAAATAAGTGGTCACATGTTCTTGTGAGATATACCTTAGCAATCATAAACCTTGCTTCTCATTTGAGAATCATAGAGTTTTTAACATCAGACAAACTGGACTATTTTTGTAACCAAGTCATCATTTTTAACACATTGTGAAGAAATTCCTGATTGTATTGTCTGCATATATTAAATAAACATTCAAGGAAATATTCTAAAAAACTAAAAAAGAACACTTGACCTGGGAGGAGGAAGACCTGAATTCAAATCTGGCCTCAGACACTGCCTAGCTGAGTGACCTTGGGCAACCTACTGTCAAATTGGGACAATAATAGCACCTACCTCCCAGAGTTGTTGTGAGGATCAAACGAGATGATAACTGTAAAGCACTTAGCACTGTGCCTGGCACATAGTAGGTGCTATATAAATGTTAACTATTAATAATAATAATAATAATAATAATGATTCTCTAGTGTCCCTTCCAATGCTGACTGAACATCTTTAAGTGGAAGCTGGATAGCTATTTGTTAGGGATTTTACAGAGGCCATTTCTGCTCAGGTATGCATGATCTCTGAGGTTCTTTCCAACTCTGAGAATCTCTGATTTTGTCACCCCAGTGGGTGACAGCCCATCTCTGCTTTGGACAACTCTAATTGTTAGTAAGGTTTTTTATCCAATCAAAGATTTGAGGAAAAGAAAGGTTGCGTGGAGGAGAAGACTGGGGGAGAACATGCTGGAGACAGACCCCTTAGAAAACAAATTTACATCACACTCAAGCTTATTTTCCAGGGAGCAGACCTTGGAGATATTGTGACCAAAACATGGTGCTAGGAAGGCTTCCCCCGTCTCGTGCCTTTTAGAGACGATAGAGGATTCCCAGAGAGTTTGAAGGAAATAATCCCTGTAAGAAGCCAGAGAGATAAAGATTCTGAGGCAATGAAAAGAAAAAGTCTGAAATCAGGGACGGCATAGGAGGCAGAGGAGAAAAAAAGGGGGAGGTTGCTAATGTTCAGGAAAAAAAAAAACCCAAAACCGAGGAATCATCCAAGAAGAGTCAATAAGCTGTCAATACTCTAGCCCAGGAGTCCCACTGCTGGGCATGTAGTCCAAGGGAGCCAATTGAAGAGAGAAAGGCCCCGTGTACCAAAATGTTAGCGACAGCACTTTTTGTGTTAATGAAAAACAGGAAACAAAGCTGGTGCCCACTGATTAGGAAACACACAGCTGAACATTTTGTGGCATAGGCGTGTCATGAAATGTTACTGTCTATGCGAAAAATTCTAAGAAATGCAGAAAGACTTGTATGAATTGATGAAGAGGGAAGAATAGAGAACCAGGAGTGCATAATGGAAAGGAAAACAACCCTAAAAGGCAACCAGACTCCGGTTAATTGCAGTGATCAGTTTTGTTCCTAGAAAACGGATAATGAATCATACTTCCTTGCCTTGGTAGACCAGAATCAAGGAGACCTGAGTTAAATTTAGCCTCAGACACTTACTAGAAGTGTGACCCTCTTTTAACCTCCGTCTGCCTCAGTTTTCTCATCTGTAAAGTGGGGATAATAAGAGCACTTGCCTCCCAGGGTCGTTAAACTCAAATGAGACAGCATTTCTAAAGTGATTTGCAAACCTTAAAGTGTGGTATAAACGCTACCTACGATTGGGCAATCTTGGGTATGGTTGGGCTTCAATGTCGATTTGTTTGAATGATAAAGAGATAGGGGGCTCATTTGAAGCGCCTTATTCCATTGTCAGACAGCTTACAACATTTCCCTCCATCTCCTGTCTCTTGCTCTCCCTCCTACGGTCAAGGAAGACAAGCTCCTTCATAAGTCTGTCAGTTACTTGGACAGTTATCATGCCGTCCCGTCCCCGTCCCCACCCTTCCCAAGTGTTCTTTTCTAGGCTGTTGTTGTGGTTGAGTCTAGATACTGGAGTGGTTTTCCATTTCCTTCTCCAGCTCATTTGACAGATGAGAAAACTGAGACAAACAGGGTTAAGTGACTTGCCCAGGGTCACACAGCTAATCAGTGTTTGAGGTCAGATTTGAACTTAAGAAGATGAGTCTGGTGCTCTGTGCCCTATGGCGCCACCTAGTTGCCAATTTCTCTACATTAAAAGGGATCAATTCCTTCAATTGAACCTCACATGATATGGTTTCTAGACCCTTTACTATACCGTGCAGAGACAGAGGAAGGGAGGGAGAGAGCTGTGGGAAACAGGCTCGCCTATGCTGAAAGAATGAGTTTCAGGTGTTCTGGGTAGACTGGCTTAATAAAAGGAGGGATGGACAGTCAGAGCTGTCCATCGATAGAATAGCAGTCTACACCCCTGGTTACTGGAAATATTCAAGGATGGGTTAAATCATCAGCATCTGTCCAGGGACACTGCCGAAAGGCTTCTAGCATTGGATTGGAAGAGATGGTTTCCAAAGTCCCTTCCAGCTCTGTGATTCTGTACATTTTCTTCTCTTATAGATCATTTTACAGATCAGAAAACCAACGCCCAGAGAATTTGAAGACTATTTCCAAGGTCACAGAAGGGCAGAGTCAGGATTCAAACTGACGTCCTCTGGCTTCAAAGTCATCGCTCTCCGCTATGTAATGCTTCCTCCACTCCCAATCGCCACCCCCGCCCCCCCCTCCCCCCGTGTCCTTTGCCCAGTCCTACGGGGTGCTTTTCTTTTCTCCTGGATCATTGTTTTTCACGTCTCTCATCCCTGACAAGGAAGTCCTTCCTGTCGCCTGACCTCCTGTCTTTGGGTCAGCTCATGTGCTCCACGGAAAGAAGAACAGCTGTTCCTTGACCCCTCCCCCACCCCCAGCCTTCCTGTCTCAAGTCTAATGAACTGCTGGCAGAGATGCTAATAAAACTAGCCAAATTAGTGGTCGGTCTCCAGACCACAGCTGGGGGCAGGAGGTGTTTGGTCATTAAGAGTCATTACTAAAAGTGAATGGAGACTTAATCAATCTCCATGACTTCCCAGCCCGGGGTGCTGCCCCTTCCTCCCTCCATTGACCATAAACTCCTACCATAAACCTGCCTTAGAATGGCAAACTGATCCTAGAATCTCAGAGGTGGAGGCTACCATGAAGGTTATCTCTGCAGTCCTCTACTCCCTCTCAGAAATTCCTGTAGAAATTCCTTCTACAAAATCCTTGGTAACAACCATACCTAGTGGAGAATGGGGTTTGGGATCATGAGACCTGGCCTAGAATCTCAGTTCTATTTACTTTGTGACCCTGGGCAAATGCATCATGCATCTTTCTTGGGCCTTAGCTTCCTGATCTGTAAATGGACTAGAGATCTCTAAGGTTCCTTCCTTCTTGTTCAAAACCTACAATCTTACGAAGTGAACATCCAGCCCCTCCCCCCACTCAAAGACTTCTGTTGACAAGGAACTTATTCCTATTGGCGGCTCTGCCTGTTTGGAAACATCCCTTAGGCTGTATCTGTTCTGAGACACAGAGACACTGGGAGAGGGATGGGGAAAAGCAGTAGGAAGAACCTGCCCAAAGCGAGGGAGTTGTGACCCTCTCGATTCAGAGACCTCCCCTTCTCTGATGTTCACACCATGTAGTTATAGCACCATGTCCAGAGTGTTGCAGTCATATACCAATTTCTGGGTCACCCTGGCTCCTTGCTCCTCCCTGCTCAGTTCTGTGCCTGTCTTAGACTTCTTCATCCGAACTTCTACCATCCTCCTTAGCAGCTTCAACATTCCCACTGATGGGACTTCTTGAACTCAGCCTTCCAGTTCATCCAACCACTCCTCCACTTCTAAGACCCTTTCACCCCACTTGGGCCCCTCATGGGGTGGAGTAATGGTCACTCTTTGGACTTCACCATAATCAGACATTTCTACCTCTGGGAGATACTGGCTTCTGAAATTCTCCTTTTTTGGTCATAGTCTCCTGAACTTCTATGTCTCCCATTGTCTCATTCCTCCCCCAACTGTTCTCTGTCCTTTATCTCAACTCTAGTCTACTAGTCCTCCCCTGATTTCCCAGTCCTCTTCTGGGGACTTCTTGCTTCACTTCCTTCCTGTCACAATCTTAACCTCATAGTTAACCAGTTCAATAAAATGCTGTTCACCTGTAGGTCCCTTGCCTCTTGTCCTTCCGTTGTTCCTGATTTGTTACTCTTCAACATCCTAGTCCTCACATCAGCAAATAACCTCATCTCCTACTTCAATGAGAAAATTGAGGCCATCTGTCTTGAACTCTGCCATTTCTCATCTAGATTTTCACCCATCCTCCCTTTATTCTCAGAAGACATGATGATCCTCCTCCTCCTCCAGTGATCCCTCTACTTTTCCCCTTCATTCTGTCCCTTCTCATCTCATTTGGAATTGGCTCATTCAATTATTCCCTTTCTTCTTCCTCTTCAGTAGCTCTTCAAGCTTTTCTCCTACTACTTAAAAACATACTCAGGTCTTCTCTGGACTAAAAAAGACCTTCCTTGACTTTGCCATCGCCTCAAGCTATTAGTCTATATATCTGTTCTTTTTCATTGTCAAACTCCCAGAATGACACGCTATACGAGGAACAGTTGAAGGAACCAGAGATCAGGCTTACTTTGGAGAACAGATTTGCCGGGCTTTGGGGAGAATGATGACTGTCTTTGAAGAGGAACAGACATTTATTAAGCACCTACTGTGTGCCAAGCACCATGCTAAGTGCTTTACGAGTAGGATCTCATTTGATCTTTGTAAGTATTTGAAGGGCTGCTACGTAGAAGGATGAAATTTGTCTTGCTAGATTCCACAGAACAAAATTATAAGCAATGGGGAGAAGGTGCAAAGAGAGAGGTTCAACATAGATGTAAGGAGAACCTTCCTAACAATGAATGCCATCTACAGGTGAAATGGACTGCCCCAGGAGGCAAAGGAGGTCCTCCCTTACCAGGGTGGCTCATTGTCCAGCTAATGGTTAGACTAGAAGGCTTCAAGTTTGAGAATACATTAAATGATGGGTTCCTCCATTAGACTGTGAACTCTCAAAGGCAAAGATGATGTTTTGCCTTGCTTTGTATTCCCCCAAACTTAGCACAGTGCCTGACACACAGTAGGTGCTTATTAAATGCTCGTTGACTTGATTTCATTAGTACTCTACACTCGCTGCCTCCACTTCCCCACCACCCACTCACTTCTCAACCCTTGTGATCTGATACTCAACCCCAGTTCTGTCCTGAAACTTTCCTCTCAAAGGTTATTAGTCATCTCTCAACTGTTAAGCCCAACAGCATTTTAAAAAGTTCTCATCCTTTCGGATACCTCTGCAGCATCTGATACTGTTGACCAATTCTTTCCTCCTCCTGGACTTCCATGTTACTTCTCCCTCCGGGTTCTCCTTCTACCCATTTCACTGACTCTTCTCAGACTCCTTCAGCTGTCCATTATCCTCTTTCTATCTAAATTTGGCTATGCTCCCAGGCTCGGTTCTGGGGCTACTCCATTCTCTACACTTTCTTCCTTGGTGATTTAATCTACTCCCTTGGCTTCGATTATCACCTCTATGTAGCTGTCTCTCAAATCTACATTTTGTGATTGTTGTTCAGTCATTTCAGTTGTGTCCGACTCTCTGTGACCCCATTTGGGGTATTCTTGGCAAAGACACTGGAGTGGCTTGCCATTTCCTTCTCCAGCTCATTTTATAGATCAAGAAACGGAGGCAAATAGGGTCAAGTGACTTGCCCAGGGTCACACAGCTAGGAAGTGTCCGAGGTCATATTTGAGCTCAGGAAGATGAATCTTCTGACTCCAGGCCTGGTGCCCTGTGCACTGTGGCGCCACCTAGCTGCCTAAATCTACACGCTCAGCCCTAATGTCTCCCAGGAACTCTAGTCTCACATCACTGACTACTGGGCATCTTCATGGGCATCCTACAATGACCTTAAACTCTAGATGTTCCCATCTACTTTCCTATTACATCTCCCCTCTTCCAAACTTTTCTATTGATAATAATGACAACCATTGTCCTCCCGGTCACCCAGGCTTGAAAACTTGGACTTTCTCTTTTTGTAGCCCTAGCACTTAGTACATAGCGGGGCGCATAGTAGGTGCTTAGTAAATGTTGATTGATTGGTTCTCTCTCTCCCTCACTCCACGTGCCTAGTGTGTTGCTAAGTTCTCTTATTCTTACCTCCATGCTCTCTCTGGCATGCATGGCTCACTTGTACTGTCACCTCTGTAGTTTAGGACCCTATCACGTTTTGTAATATTCTCTATTATAAGGGTCCCTTGGACAGCAAGGAGGTCAAATTAATTACTACTTCAAAAAATTAATTTGGGCCATTCACTGGGAGGTTAAATACTGAAGCTGAAGCTTTGGCCACTTACTAAGAAGATGAGATACATTGAAAAAGACTCTGATATTGGGAAAGATTGAAGAAAAAAGGAAAAGGGGATGGATAGATAGTGACATGTAAATAGTAAAAATGAACTTGGACGGACTTGGAGAGATAGTGGAGGATAGAAGGCCTGGTGTGCTATGGTCCATGGGGTCACGGCACGAATGGACACAACTGAACAATAAAAAAATAGCCTCTTAATTGATCTCCCTGCCTACATCTACCCTCCGTCAAACAGCTGCCAGAATAATCTTCCTAAAATTTACTTCTGTGCTCAAGAATCTCCAGTGGCTCCCCATTGACTAAAGACTAAAGTACAATGAATGGGAGTGGGGTGGGGCACCAATAGGAATGAAAGAGAAGGGACCTGGGATGTTCTAGAGCCATAGAGTTGAGCTGCAAGAGAGATCATCTACTCCAACCCTTTCATTTTACAGACGAAGAAGGCGACGCCCAGAGAAGTTAAGGGATTTGTCCAAAGTCTCACATATAGTTAAGGGCAGAGCTAGAATTTGACCTGGAGTCCTGCGATGCCAAGTTTAGTGCTCTTTCCACTATGCCACACTGCCTTCTTACTCCCTCCTCACCTCTGCTAGCTGAAACTTTTCCTTACAGCCCCACCTCAAGTATCACCTCCTCCCTCTTTCTACCCCATCCCCCAGCTAAAAATAAGCTCTTCAAATTTTCCTACAGCATTCTGTCTGGATCTTCCCTTTGAACATTCTACTTTATACTATACTTATGTATCCCACCCTTCTCTAGACTGTAAGCTCTTCAAAGGCAGGAATTGTGTCTTATTTCACTTTTGTATTCCTGAAACATGGCACAGTACCTAGCATATGAATACATAAATTTAACCAATAAATTAATAGATTTGCTTAACACTAACACAATGTAATAAATCAGTAGACTGGACTGACATTAGTAAATGATATAATTAATAAAAATGAACAAATGCTTAATAAGTGCTTGTTGAATTGAATGAAATCAACATATTCTGCTGCTAGGGAGGGAGATCTAGGTGTTCTGGAATTTCCATCCATGATGTTGAGCTGGAAGGGATCCTAGAGCTAAATGGTCTCTCTTTTTCCTTCTGGGCCCCCTCTTTTCTCTTTTATGGAGCCTTATGGTGCCCTAAATAACTGAAAAAAATCTGTTTTCCTCACCACTGTTGTGTTCCCTCAAGAACTGTATTCTCTCCCCAGACTCTTCCCTCTTCTTCTCACTTTACCCTTCCCTCCCTCAGCCAAAATACTGGCCACTATTAGGAATGCAATCCCAGGATGATTCAAATTTATAAGAAGAGTTATTCTCCAATTGATAAATGGACAAATGATATAAGTAGGCTGTTTTCAGAGGGAATAGCCATATTAAAAAATGTTCTAAAGCATCAACAATCAAAAAGGAGTGTAGCCCCTGGCCCCTATATCTTCTCCCAGGAGCCCTCCTTTCCCATCCCACACACTCACGACTCCTTGTAGTAAACGATGAAACTGAGTAGATCTCGAGCCTCTAGTGGTTCATAGCGCTCCCAGCGAAGGAGGATTCGATCTGTTTCTGTCACATTGGAGACAAACCGGAGAGGTCGAGTCTTGCCTGCAGAAAATGGTGAGGGATGGTAATATCGGGCTGGGTGCTTACCTCTTTATTCCTCAGCCTAGATAATAAGGGGAGCAGCTCTGTGTGATGGAAAAAGTATAAAACCAAAATCAGGAAACCAGGGTTTAAATCTTCTCTGACACGACTGTGTGACCCTGGGTAAGTCATTCAACCTCTCTGATGACAGGTTCCTCATCTAAAAACGAGGGATAATATTCAAACTTGTTGGGGGTATAACGGAATTATGACAAAAGTTTTCTGTCAGCCTAAAAATGCTATATAAATGTAAATTAATATTAATGAAAAAATGAGCGAAGTTAATGAATTAATGAAATTAAATGAATTAATTAAAATTAATGAAATTAATATTAACGAAAAATTAATGAAAAACATTTATATGGTGTCTACTATGTGCCAGGCACTGTGCTAAGTGTTTTATAAATATCTCATTTCATCCTCACAACCACCCTAGGAGGTAGATGCTATTACTATCCCCATTTCACAGATGAGGAAACTGAGGTTAAGTGACTTGCTTGGGGTCACACAGCTGGTCAGTTTCTGAGGCTGGATTTGAATTTAGGTCTTTCTGACTCTAGACCCAGAGCTCTGTGCCACCTAGCTGCTTTATTATTTCCCTTAAAGTCATTGGCATGGCCTATTTGTTGTTGCTAAACTCCAAAGCTATGGTGGTAACAGCCCTTTTCTGCATCAATACTGCTGTAGAGGACGTGAGAGTCCAAGGACCTGAGACAATCCTGGCTTTGCTACTTATCATATGTGAGACCTTGGACAAATTAAAACCTCTGGAAAATCTGTTTTCTCACCTGTAAAATGACAGGAGGCTCTTAACCTTGCCATGAGAAACCTGGTGAAGCCCAAGACCCCCTTCTCAGAATTACATTTTTAAATAATTTAATATTTAATATAAATAAATTAATTTATTTACATTAGTACTAATTAGTACTGATTAATAAATAATTTAATATAAATTAATAAATTAATAATAAAATTTAATAAATAATTTAATAAAATTAATAAATAATTTAAATAAATTAATAAATAATTTTAAATAATTGAAGAAAACACTAAATTTCAGTAAGAGGGTAGTGGCACGCCACATGCCAGTGAAAATAATGATACAATTTTTTCCTATTGAAATTAGTGGACCCCCTGTAATCTATCCTTGGATCTCTTGAGGGAGGGGGTTTGGCTCCTAAGTTAATCTGTTAGGTCCCTTACTGTTCCATATTTATTAGCCTGTGATCCTATAACGGAATGAAAAGAGTCCTAGATGGGAATAAATTTCTTCATGATGCCTCACCTATCTCCCAATGCCTCTCCATCCCTGCCCTCAACCCATCCCTTGTCCCTAACCCTCCCCCATTTCTGGTCTTCCCTATCTTCAGCTCTCAAACCCCAGCCCCCACCTATTACCAACATCCAGTTCTCCAGAGCCTTCCTTACTCTAACTGCCTCCACATTCCAAGCTTTTGTTCTCAGTCTTGCCTTTATGCCCCCCTTCCCACCGCCTATCTTCAACCTTGACCTGACTACAGTAGAAAGAGCGTTTGATTTGGAGTCAGACAAGGTGTGTTTGATTCCAAGCTCCCTCACTTACTGCCTGCTTACCTTCATACTCTATGAATCTTGAATAAATCACTTAACTTTTCTGAAGCCTCAGCTCCTCGTTTGAAAAATGGGAAGACTGGACTAAGATGACCGTAAAATCGTTTTCATCTTTAGTTTCTATGATCCTGCTACAGTCCCAACCCATCCTCAGCCCCAATTTTCTTCCCATACTCCTGAATTCACGTTCCCCACCTAGACTATAGCCCTAACCCTGCCTCTCTAGGGACCTTCCCCAAGGCCCCCCGTCCCACGTTTGCACCCCAGGGCATGTGTCTCTCTCACAGTCTGCTCGGTCTCCATTGGTTCGAGGATTGATCTCGGCCTTGTTCTGCCGGCCTCGTGTTCCCGTCACCTCCTCCAGCTGGTAGATGTGTTCCAGGCAGAGGCGTGGATTGAAGGCAAAATATATCTTCCCCACAGGGATGGATAGCCCGGCCTCTGCCCACTCCCCCAGCTGCTGTAGGTTCTGATTATCCAACACATAGAGCGTATAATTCCTGGGGAGAGAGGCCCAGGGTCTGGGGTGTGGAACCTGAGGTGTGGAGAGTCTAGATGGCATAAAGTGAGCACAGAAACCTGCTTATGAGGATGGCAGGGATACTTGAGGGAACGGAGGGAGCAGAGAGGCACATATGCCTGGGCCCCAAGGTTTTGTAGGTATCTTGGATTGAGACAGGGATGAGGAGTTGTAACTGTGAAGGGCAGTTAAGGATCCACCCCAAGATGCCAACCTCTGGGTGTGTACTTCTTCCCTGTGATGTCTGCTGTCCCTGCTCCTCTGCTGGCTTTGGTCCCAACTGCCCTCAGGATGCCCCCTCTCTGCTAGGGCCCATATTCCCCTCTAATGCTTCCAGTGGCATGGGCCAGATTCTCTGTGGGGATGGATTGTCCTCTCTCCCCATGTAGCTGCACCCATGGCTGTTGGTGCTGTTGCCCCTAATATAAGAAGTCGTTGTTTGGGCTCTGAGCAGCCTCCAGATACATTGCTGTGGAGTCTAGAGCAGATCTCTGAGTCTCTCTCAGCATCCATTCAAGGTGGCACCACCTGCTCTGGCTCCCTCCCAGGGCAGATGGGAGGCTCTGAGGAAGAGGTGGGCATGGAGCATGTGGTGGTCATACCAAGCATAGGCAGGATCCCCACCCACTGCCTCTTACCCATCCACCATGGAGTCTCCCCGGATGAGTTTGAGGTTCCTGAAGAATCCCAGGGAGATGAGGGCAAAGGAGTGTTTGATTTTAAGGAAGCCAGTGATGGTTTCTACCAGGCCCAGACTTCGCTGTAATTCTGTCTCTAAGTTATCTAATCAGAGAAGGGAGGGAGTCAGCTCAAGGCAGGGCAAGGGAGGAAAAGAGAAGGAAAGCAGGCATGACTTGGCTTAGCACATTGCCTGGCAGATAGTAGGTATTTAATAAATGTTTATTGACTGACTGAAGAGCTGAGAAATAGAGTAGGATCTTTGGGTTGGGTCAGTGGAAAGAAGTGGTCCTCCGAGGGGCTGGGACCTGAGCCAAGACAGGAATCAAGCAGGGAGTAATGCCTGATCCACAGGAAGGAATCTCCCCAGGGGGCACCAGAATGGGCCCTGCTCTGGTCTGGTAGGAAGGGGTAGGATGATGGGAATAAGGGTCTACTAACAGCCTTGACGTAGGTTAAAGATCAGGCTGCCCTTCAGATGGGTACAGCCTATGAGCTCCTGGGCTGCCTGCAGGGAGTCGATGGTCTTGGTGCCAACCTTACACTCCTTGGGACACAACCCCTCACACTTATGGCAGAAGATGCTACAGGAGGAAGGAGAGAGGAGGAGACTGTGAGTTCCTCAGGACCCAATCATCAGAGTTGCCCCTTTCCCTCAGACCCTGGAGTAGGCTGGGATCCCATCCTTTCCAGACCAGAACCTGGCTCTGATTTATAGGAGCATTAGACACACAGGGTGCTCCCACCCCCATACCCTAGAGACCCGTTACTGTTCTCACCCTCCCCTTGGGTTCTATCTTTACTGACCTTAGTCCTTTCATATTTAGATCTCAACCTCACTGTCTTCATCCTTCGGATACTTTGGTCCTGTCCTCACTGTCCCCCTTTCTTGGATGCCTAAGTCTTATCCACATAGTCCCTCTTCTTTGAATATTTGGGGGACATTCCCACTATTCCCTGTCCCCTAAATACACCTGGAATCCAGGACTCACCTGCTATCATTGTGGGTGTACCCTGGAGGGCACTGGGCTAAACAGCTGCCTTGATGGATGACGAAGTCAGACACACGGCCGGGCAGGTCAGGCAGAGCCCTGAGGCTAGCACAGTAATCTGCAGTGACACAGCGCCAGGCCTCATACTGGTAGGTGCCTCTAGGACAGGCGGAATGGCACATGCCTCCAAAATGGAAGTGTCGACAGGCCACGCATGCCTTGGGGTCATTGGGCCAACTGCATCCTCCCAAACACTCAGGATGGCAGCATTCACCCCTTGAGGTGCAAGCCTGGCCCCTGGCACATGGGCACACTGTAGGTATGGGGGAGAGTGAGCATCAGGGGCAGTGCCAACCTCTCCCAGCTGGCATAGATAGTCACAACACCCAGAATACCACCCCACAACCCAGAGGGACCCACCTCTCTACCAATACCCCATCTCCCCTGTTTGCCTCCTTTTCCCCAGCATCTGAGTCTTTACCCAGGTCATCTCCAGTGTACCTAAGAGGCAAGTTGATGGTATAATCAATAGAGCAGTGGGCCTGCAGTCAGGATGACCTGAGTTCAAATGTGGCCTCAGATGCTTTTTAGCTGTGTGACCCTGGGCAAGTCATTTAACATCTCTCTGCCTCAGTTTCTTTAACTATAACATGGTGATACTAATAACACCTACCTCCCAGAGTTGCTGCAAGAATAAAACAAGATAATATTTGTAAACACTTAGCACAATGCCTGGGCCTGGCACATAGTAGGTATTATATAAATGTCACCTGTCATCAATACCCTTCTCTTATCCCTCCTCAGCCCAGATCTGCCCTCCAGACAGAAGCCTTCCCTGCCTGACACCCAGTTGTATGTAAAATGTATTGTAAACCTCAAAATATGATATGAACATAAGCTATTTTTAATTATAATTATGCCTCAGAGTGGGAAGGGACCTCAGAAGTCTGATAATCGAATGTCTATTTAAATAGCATGCAGCATCCATGACCGCTGGCCGCCTAGCTTTTCCCAGCCCCATTTATGCCTCCAGGCCTGATGTTCTGCTGACTCACCTGCCCCTGTCTCTGTGTCCTGGGTTGGCCCTCAAACTAGGGGCTCCCTGAGGGCCGGAAGAGTGTCTCCTCCTGCCTAGGCCTCTTCTCAGGGGCAGCTCAGGACAGAACAGTGACCTTGCTTTATCAGTCCTGTGTCTCCCTACCCTCCTGCCTGGGATGAATGCCCAGATTTATGCCAGGCATGATGCCAATGTAGGAAATAGCCATTCTCTTATAAGAAGCTCTGATCAGGAGACATAGTGGGAGCATTAAGGATCTCCAGAACCTATTATAACCACACCCCTGCTGGAGAACCAGCCACTCATTGTCTCTTCCTTAAGTTCTGGGAGGAAGGGGTAAGACTAATGGGGGTAAGGCAAGTAGAGCCGGGGCATCAGCAGCCTGGGTTCCCTGTGTGGTAAGAGCTAAATTCTAGGTAAGAGAGGGGGCCATGAGTAGGGGCAAGATTTGTTGACACCATATACTTTGGGAACTAGCAATCCTGTTTATAGACAACACTGAGGTGCTGGGGAGACCTGGGGGATCAAGATACAAGAGAGATCTGGTTACTCTGGATACTAGGTGGGGAGAGGGGGATGGGGGAGAGAGAGAGAAGCCTTTGGGATCCCCATTCCCTAGACTTGTGTCCTGGCTTAGGACAGGGACAACTACTTTGGCAAATCTTCAAGCTGAGGGTCTCAAGGCTCTCCTCCTCGAACCTAAGGAACGCTCATTCCCTTCTTTCCCCCTTCACCTCACAAACACCCTGCTTCTGTTCGTCTCCCCTTTTCTCTACTTAACTCTTTCTTCTCCTTTCTCAGTTCTCCTATCCCCTTCTTTTAAGATATTTTTAAAGATATCTTTTAAGATATTTAAGATATTTTAAAGATGTTTTTAAAATTAAATAATCTTAATTAAGATATTAAAATATTTAAGATATTTTAAAGATGTCTTTTAAGATATTCCCATCTTTCATCCTTGTCCTCTCCCATCTTCTTTTATTTTACCTGTCTTCTTCTCTCCTCATCTCCATTTGAACTTGCTCACCCAAGCTTTGTGATCTCGGACAATTTACTTCCTCTTGGAAGGAACACAGGACCCGAAGTCAAAGGCCCCAGCCTCAAAAACTGACTCTGTCACTTGTTACCCGTGTGGCCCTGGGCAAGTCACTTTACTATCCTGAGTTTCTGTGTCTGTAAGATGAGGGGGTTGGATTAGATGATCTCTGAGGTCCTGGATATCCCTTGAGGTTGTGGTTGTTGAGTCGTTTTTAAACTGGGTCCAACTCTCTGTGACTCCATTTGGAATTTTCTTGCTAAAGATGTTAGAGTGTTTTGCTATTTCCTTCTCCAGCTCGTTTTATAGATGAGGAAACTGAGGCAAACAAGGCTAAGTGACTTGCTCAGGGTCACACAGCTAGTAAATGTCTGAGGCCAGATTTGAACTCAGGATTTCCTCACTCCAGACCTTCTAACTTCCACTTTCTATAACCCCAATCCTTCCCAAGAGAACCTAAAACCTTTATGCCTGGGCCCCTGCACATATCCTGCCTATCTCACTCCTAGACTGACCTCTGAGAACATCAAGTCTAGACCACATACTCTACAATATACCAGACAAAGAGCCAGACAGTTTCAGCTTGAAGACCTCCACGACCTGGAGTCCACTGAACCACCTAGCTGCCCACCTACCTGTCCTTTCAGGAAAGTAAGCCATGTGTTTCTTAAACCCATGTAGTAAATCTGTCAAGCATTCCCAGATCCCCCACCTGTCAGGTCTCATATATCCCTTTGTTTGCCCCTCTATACCAGTGCCTGGCACATAGTAGGTACTTAATAAACGTTGATTGACATGACCATGTAATATTTTTACTGTAGCAATTCAGGGGATAGCACGCCGGACCTGAGTCAGGGAGTCCTGAGTTCAAATCTTGAATCAGAGACTTATGAGTGTCCTGAGTAAATCATTTAACCTCTCTCTGCCTTAATTTCCCCATCTGCAAAACGGGGACAATAATAGCACCTACTCCCAGAGTTGCTGAGATGATCAAATGAGATAATAGCTGTTATAGTGACTTTGCAAACCTTAAAACATCATATAAATTGTAGTTATTATTATAATGATAATGATAATGATAATAAATTATGACTACTGTTTCCTCTTAAGCTGTAAGCCCCAAGAGGGGAGGCCTGTGGTGTATCTAAACTTTGCGTCTCCACCTGGGACACACAGGACATGCACATAAGCATTTGTTGTCTCATATAGTCGTATAAATGATACTGGATTGGAGTCAGAGAACCTGGATTCCAGTTCAGCTCTATTTAGCTTGGAAAGTCCTTTACACACTGGCCCCTACCTACCATTAAAGGCTCATATATTGCTCCCTTTTCTTCTTGTTTTGGTCCTGCCAGATTGGCTTTTTTGCTGTTTCCTCATACATTCCCCATCTCCTGGAATGCCCTCCCTCCTCATCTCCACCTCTTAGAATCTCGTTTCCTTGCATTTCTTTTTATTTTGCATTTACTTAGATATGTATATGCTGTGAGTCCCTGCTGCTCCCTATAGAATCTCCCTGAGGCAGGGACTATTTCACTTTTGTCTATAAATCCCGAACATCTAGTGAAATGCTTGGCACACAGTAAGTGTTTCACAAATGCTTCTCGATGGATTGTTTGGGTAAATCGCTCTCGTCTATGAAATAAGAGTCTAGACTACATGATTTCTTCCTGTTCTAAATATCTCCTGTGCTCACTTTCTGCCCACATCTACCCACCTCTCTGGCAGTGCCCAGAGGTCCAACAGCGGTAGTCCATGCGCCCATTGACGGTGGTTCTGACACAGGGCTCCTCAGTGCCTAGCATTCCAGGGCACACGTCAGCACATTCTTCTCCTAGTTTGTTGCCCACAATGTGGTTGGCATCGGTTGTTGGCTGCAGCAGGCTCCAATCAACAGTGGACAGATGGCACAGCTCCTGGTTTTTCTCCACACGCACAGCCCCTCGAAGGATGGCACCCAAGCCTGGAAGCCCCACATCCCTCAAGTGGGGCATCTCGAAGATGACCAAGGCATAGCTGAAGAAGAGGCGAGTGCCTCGAATGACCGCAAGGTTGGGGAAGAGGTCTCGAAGACTCTCCAGCCCATAGACTCGGAAGAGGAGCAGGTAGTCGGTGACCTGGGTGAGGCGGGGGAAACTGAGGCCCTGGAAATCCTCCCCAGTTGCCGTGAATATAAGCAGTATCTGCAGGTAGCCCTCCACCACGGTACAGTTTTCGAGTCGTCGGAGTTCTGACACCTCTGTGCGGATGTCCAGGCTGGGGCAGACTGAGGAGTAGAGGAGAAGGAGACACAGATAGAAGGTCAAGGACACTTAGATCCCAAGCATACCCCACCTTTTAATCCCAGTTCTTCCCAAGAGCACCTAAAACCCACATACCTGGGCCCTGGCCCCCACCCTGCCTTTCTCACCCCTAGATTTACAGAATGACCTCTGAGACCATCAAGTCTAGACCACACGCTCTACTGGACAAAGTGTCAGATAGTTTCAGCTTGAAGACCTCCATGACCTGGAGCCCACTACATTCCTACGTGGGTAGCCCATTTGAACTTTGGACAGCACCAGTTGTTAGAAAGTGTTTCCTTAAATGGAGCCCGAATCACATTCTGATCTTTCTGCCCATCTGGGACCAAGAAGAGCAAATCTAGTCTCTCTTCCACGTGAATACTTGAAACCAGCTCTCATCTCTCCTGTACTCTTTTCTTTTCCAAGCTAAATAGCTCCAGTTTCTTCAACTGATGTTCTCTCACCATCTTGTTCATCCTCCTCTGGATGAGGTCCATCTTGTCAATGTCCTTCTTAAAATGTGTTACCCAGAAGTGAACCCAATATCCCAGGTGAAATCTGACCATGGCAGAGCACAGACTATCTCCTTATTTCTAAGCACAATACCTCCTTTAATGTAGCCTGTGATTTTTGTTTTTGTTCAGTTTTTTCACTTGAGTCCAACTCTTCATAAGCCCATTTGGGGTTTTCTTGGCAAAGATACTGGAGTGGTTTTCCATTTCCTTCCCTAGCTCATTTTACAGATGAGGAAATGGGGGCAAAGAGGGTTAAGTGACTTGCCCAGGGTCACACAGCTAGGAAGTGTCTGAGGGCAGATTTGAACTCAGGAAGTTGAGTCTTCCTGACTCTAGGTGGAGGAAGATGCCCCATAGACTCTAGATGCCCCACAGCCTGAAGTAGTGTTAAATATTTTGGCCCCCATTCCCCACTGTGGATCTACGTTGACTTTGCCATCCACTGAAACTACCACAAACTATTTATATCTTGTATTTATGCAGCTGTTTTTTTTAACCCAAGTGTAGGATATTTATCATTATTAAATTTCATCTAATGGGGCCCCTAAGCTTGGGGCCTTTTAACACTGGCTCTTCCTACCCCTAATTACCCCAAAGAGACTCAGACTTGGGACAACTAGACCTCAGGGTATGGTGTTGAAAAATGTGTCGAATGTCTATGTGATCAGCACCGTGCTAGATACTGGGGGTTCGAGTTGAGGGGAGAGTTGGTATGAGACACACTTCCTGCCCTTCTGGAGTTTGTAGTTTGGGTTCCTAGAGAACTAGATCTAGATGTAGGCAAAGTAGCCAGTCACCTAAGTGGGTACAAGGAAGGACATTCAAAGATAGTGTTTTTTTGTAAAAGTATATATTTTTAATGCTAGAAAATCCTTCCTTTCATGATTATGGGCATTTATTTTCTATGCTAAATCAATGTGCATGTGTTCCATCAAGGGCTCTAACCTTGTAGAGGACAGTAACACCGCCCGTCCCCCCTGCCCCCCCCAACCCAGCAAAATTTTCAGTCTTTGTCCTAGAATGGGAAATGGTTTATCCCAACTCTGATCTCTAGCCTCCTCCTCCATACCTGGACATCTGGGTTCCTGACTCCCTTCTCGGGGGATATGGGCCTAGATGGATATGGGGGTATGTGTGTTCCCCCTGCCATTGTTTCTTGAGATTTGATAGGATGTGTGTGTGTGTGTGTGTGTGTGTGTGCGTGTGTGCGCGTGCGTGCGTGCATGTGTGCGTGCGTGTGTGTGTGCGCGTGTGCGTGTGTGTGTGCGCGTGTGTGTGTGTGTGTGTGTGTGTGTGTAGGCAAGCACAGGAGCTTAGATATATTGATAATTTCCTTAATCTTCCCTCTCCCAGTTTATTTCTCCACATTATTTCTTTCTTTGCTTTTTTGATTTCCGTTATCTTCCCTATATCTCTCGTATCTTACTGTTCTCCTTTCTCTGCAGACTCACTTTCTATATCCACCCCACATCTCACCACACCATGGCTAACATTTTCTCCCCTCCATTTCTAAACATGTATACCCAGAAAAGGGGCCTCTCTCGATACTGAGAAAGTCGATTAAAATTTGCCTTTGTGTGTGTGTGTGTGTGTGTGTGTGTGTGTGTGTGTGTGTAGGAGGGAGAGAAACAAGTGACCTATAATATTTGCAACCAGCTCCCTCCACTCCCCCCCCCCCCGCCCATTTCCATCACTTGTCCCTGGACCAATCAGATTTGAGAAAAGGGTAGGGGGCCTTCTTCAAGATCCCCTCATCGCATTTCCCATGATGCTCTTAGGCTCTTCAGAGCTCCCCTAATGAGCACACTTTGGAAAAACAAATCCCAAAGCCTGCTCTGATTACCCCCCACTTCAGGTTCCTCCTGATCCCCTCCCCCCACTTCTCTCTTTTCCTCTCTGGTCCGTCCTGCTCCCTCCCTGGCTGACACTGAGAACCAGACACCTGGGTCTCCTGATCAAACACCCGCTCCCTCCCTCAGAAGCTCCCTGTCCCTCCCATGGACGTGCTTCTGTCTGGACAACCACACTCCCGTCTGGCATCTGCTGGGGCCTGGAGATGGCTCTGTGCTCTATCTCCCCCTTTTCCATTCTCACCCTCCCTGCCCAAGACTGTTTAATCATGAGGGGAGAATAATGACCCAGAGGCAAAGGTATTTGTAAGCTCCAGGTATCTTCCAGAGAACCTTTCACTCCAGTGCCCTTCATTTCTGTCCTATGGCAGAGACCCTGCCTCCACCCTCAGAAACCCACAGCCTGTCAAAGGAGGAAAATGCAGTCCCTGCCCTTGAAGAGGCCCCAGTCTGATGGCAGATATGGGATATACAACCAGGGCATGGACAGAGAAACATGGAACAGAAAGAGAGATGAGGGCAGACGAACCAGCCAATTTGAGCTGTAGATGCCAGGTTAGGGACGGAGAGTGGAGAGTCAGTAGTCAATCAGAGAAGGCTTCCCAGAAGAGGGGGGCTTGGGAAAACCCACACTTCTCACCGACCCTTCCTTTTGATCTTATTCCGAACCATCTCGTCATTCCTCTTCAGCTCCTGTATCCCCCATTCCCCTCCCCCACCTGAAGGTTGTTTATAGTCAACATGATCAATGCGCCACCCCGCCCCCCAACATGCCAAACATAGGAACCTTCTAGTCTAAGACTGGGGATGGAGGTGGCGAGAGGAATCTGGAGAGAGTGGGGACAAACTGACTCAGCCTGGGAAAAAACATCTGCTCTCCTTCCCAGGTTAGCAGACCCTGAGGAGCCATCTAATTTGTCACCTCAGCCAGCCTGCTCAGCCGCTATCCTTCATCCCTCTTCCAGTAGTGGCTTGTCACAGGAAGGATGCAGGCCTTTTCCTCCCCTTCTCCCCTCAGCCTTCTCTCATGTGTGGTCATACTATTTAGATCCAGAAGGGAACCACGGAGATCTCCCAAGTCTCACGGACAGCAAGCCGCAGAATCAAGGTTCAAACCCCAGGCCTCTCGCCCCAGATCCAGTGATCCGTTCTGTGATGATGCTGAGACAGCTCCACTGGGTAGTAGGGGCCTGGGCTGGCAATTGGGAGCCCTGCTTCTAGTCCTGGATCCAGGCACTGATTCCATGTGTGACCTTGACACAAGCCAACTCTCCTCTTTGGGCTTCAGTTTCTTTTGAGGTTCTGTCTCTGAGACTCTATGAGGCCCCATGTCCAGATGGGAAAACAGTTTGCCCTTTTTCCTTGAGCATCTTGGGCCACAGCTGGGGCTGGATGAGTGGTTATGTGACAAAGTCTGGGGCAAGCTCCCAATTTCTGAACTAAGGTTGACGAGAGGTCCCAAGAAGGGCTGGGAGGTAGAGGAGGTAACAGTTCTTCCAGAACCAAGCCTGGGGAGAGCCCATGGTGACCTTGAATATGCGTGTGCACACATATGAGTAAATGAGTCCCACTTGGGCTGCCTCCCTATGTCTGAGGGAAGAGACAGACCAGAGAGGAGACAATTGGGGGGATGTAGGTTAGATCTTCAAGATGTCCTTCAAACCGGGTTGAGTCACAGGGGTGAGAATGGAAGGGTGATGGGGAAGCAGGGATTGTCTTGGCTACCTTTTCACTCTTACTGCATCATAATGGAAACAGCATGGGGGTGTGGAGTTGGGAGACCAGAGTTCAAATCCTCCCTCCGACATTTACTAGTTATGTGATCACAAGCAAGGTTCTGGATTCCTCTAAGCTTCAATTTCCTCGTGGAGATGATGTTAAGTGCATATCTACTTCACAAAGTTGTTTGGAGGAAATTGTTGTAGAAATGAGTTCTTCTTACTGTGTTCCTTTCCTTGGATACAGCCGTCTGTCTTTATTGTCCTCTCTCCATCTCCCCCGCTCCACTTTCAACACCTCTCCACTTACTTAGCCCCTTGTCTCTCTTGATCTTTGTTTTCGTATCTTTCTCTTTCTTGGGTCTCAATCCTGTCTCTTCTTTGATCTTTCCTTAGCCCCCCTCCAAGGAGTTAGACCTAGAAGTGACCTTACAGGACATCTAGTCAGTCAGTCAATAAGCATTTCTGAGAGCCTACTATGTATCCACTGGGTAGCTAGGTGGCACAGTGCTGGACTTAGAATCAAGAATGCCCGAGTTCAAATCCAGCCTTAGACATTAACTGGAACAAGTCACTTAACCTCTATTTGCCTCAGTTTCCTCATCTGTACAATGGGGATAATAATCGCACCTATTTCCCATGGTTGATGTGAAGATAAATGAGGTAATATTTGTATAATATTTTGCAAACCTCAAAGTACAACGATATGTGTATTAACCACGATGCTAAGTGCTAGGCAAACAAAGAAATGCAGTAAATAGTCCCTGCTCTCAAGGAGCACACAGTCTGCTGGGAGAGATAACATACAAACAACTATGTACAAACAAGATATATGCAGGATAAATTGAGGAAACTAAGGGTCACGACGGCTAATACTTACCCAACATCACACAAGTAATAAATGCCAAAACCTGGATTTAAACCAAGTGCTCTTTCCACTACATGATGCAGATTATAGGGGACTTCTAAGTCCTCTAGCCTCCATTCTCACCCTGGCTCTGGGATCACAGATTTTCCAGGTAGAATGAAGATCGTCTTATTGCTTCTGCTGACAATTGCTCCAGAGAGGAAGCCGAAAGCCCCCTTCAAGGAACTGGCCCCTCTCCTTTCGAGGAATTCTTTCTGTGATCAAAGCTAAGCCCTTTTTACTACTGTCAGAGGCGACGCAAGGAGGCCAAATTCAAAAGAAGAACCCGTGTGTCCTGTCTCCCAACTCTGGGAGAAGGCAATGAGGACTCACCCTCTGGAGTATCCAGGCCAAATCCCAAAGGGAGGAAGTTCATCAGCAGGCAAGATCCCCAGAGCCAAGAGCTGGGTGCTGTCATTGTCTTGGCCCTGAGCCCACACCCAGCCCCAGCTCCTTGTTATCCAGCCTGGTAGGGGTAGAGGTCGGGGACATGCAAAGGGTTGTCTGAGAGTAGCCCCAGAGACAGAGGCACTGATGGACTCCAAAGACAGGAAATAGAAAGACACAAGGAGAGAAACAGAGTGTCTGAAACTAAGAAAATAATAGAGGAAGGTATAGAGATGAGGGAAAACCCCAAAATTCAGGACTGAGAAGTGACAAAGATGGAGGAGGAGAAAACTCTGTGTGTGTGTGTGTGTGTGTGTGTGTGTGTGTGTGAGAGAGAGAGAGAGAGAGAGAGAGAGAGAGAGAGAGAGAGAGACAAGAGACAGAGAGACAGAGAGAGAGACAGAGACAGAGAGAGAGACAGAGACACAGAGTCACAGACAGAGACACACAGAAACAAGCACAGGTTAAGGCGCAATTGAGAAGGAATAGGAGCGGATAGCACGGGGGAAGCTCGACCTTGGTGGTGATGGTACAGGACTTCTTATGTCTCTTCCAGCCTGGAGTTGTTTCTCCCTCTGTGCAATCTCTAGGGGCCAGAAGCAAAGAAGCTGGGCAGGCAGAGAACTGGAAACCCCCTGCCCGCCTCCAATTGTGGTCCTAAAGCCCATTGGTCTGAGGGCAATGGGGTAGTGGGGGGAGGTACCACTGCCCCCTCTCGCTTCACCTCCCCATCATCCCTCTCTTTCCAGTGAGTCAAAATATTTAGCCTGACAACTGAGAGGGAGGAGGGTGCATGGGGAACATGTCTGTTGGGAAAATAAGGCCAAAGGGCAGAGGGGAGGGGGTGCAAGATTTGGGCTGGAGGCCAAGAGAAAATATCCCAACCTCAAACTCACCCAGAAGACACCCTTTCTGACAGAGGCAGCAAGGAAATCCTAAACTCATCCAACAATAACAACACCTCATCTCCTCAGGTGAGGCTGGAGGGGTTGATACGGTAAGAAAGGAGGAAAGTCAGGAAGAGACAGACTGGGAGGATACTGAGAAAGAGGGGCAGAGATGTGGTCTTTGGGACACTAGCGGAGTGGATAGAGGGAATGGCCGCTACACGAGAAGCCTTCGAGGAGTCATGGGGGACGCTCAGAGCGCGCGATGCAACCCGGTGCTCCCCCAACCCCCAGCTTCCTTCAGCTGTGAGGAAAGCCTCCTTGTCCGAAGCCACCTTGGAATGATCCACGCTGATACAAAGCGGTAGTGCCCCGCTCCTTCGATCCCAGTTTCTTGGGAGTGCATGGATGGGCCAGAAACTGTGGAGAGAACCCAGGTGTGATGCTTTCCAGGGCTGCCGGCCGTGGTGCTGAGACAGAGCCGGTGCTTCTGGAGGGAACACGAGAGGCTGCTGGGCGTTAAGCAGAACCTGGCTTGGCCCGGAGCGCCGGCCCTTCAGAAGAGCTAAGAGAAGACCTATTAATTTCTGCGCGTGGAAATCGATGCGCCTCTGTACGCGCCGGCGATTGATCTCTTTCCCTCCCTTGCCCGGCCTCCCTAGCAGTGTTGGGCCGTGTCCATCCTAGCGAGAACCCGGGCCTGGCGTCCTCCTCCCTGCCCCTAAACCGCTCCCCACATCCCGCAAGGGTCCCTCTTCCTACCCCTAATACAAGCACGACATGTGGTGGCGAGACCCTCAGCTTTGGGCGTCAGAGGAGCGGGGCTCGAGTTCTCGACCTGCCAAGACCTAGCTGTATGACCTTGAGAAAATCTCCCTTCTCTAAGCCTCAGTTTTCTCATCTGTAAAATAGTCATGCTCTCACTCTCTACCTCTCAGAGTTGTAGGAAAAACATTTTTGAAAATAGTAAAATGCTCCGTGTGAGCTAGAATACTGGGACAGCCCAGCACTTGGCACAGTGCCTGGCACAGGGTGGGCCTTAATGCTTCTTTATTTGCTGCTGTATAGCTTGTGTTTAGACGTATGTTTTGTTGGGTTTTTTTTGCATGTCAGAATGTGAATTCCTTGAGAATGGGGTATTGTTTGTGTTTCTCTTTGCATCCCCAGCCATTTTTTTTTTCAGCACAGTGCCTCGCATATAGTAAGAGCTTAATAAACGCTTTTTGACCGACTGACATCATAAAGATACATGGAGAGGCAACCTCCAAGTCGGGAAAACCTGGATTCAAGTCTCACCTTCTATACCGCTGGCTGTGTGACCCTGGCCAAGTCACTTAACTTCTGAGGACTTCCAGGTTACTCTGTCTAAAACTATATACATTGCCTAGGGGGTGCTGATCTGCATTTGCGGAGGGAGTTTCCTCATCCGGGAGTTCTTAATACAGATGAAATCACAGATCAAGTTCATATCCTTACCCTATCATAAAAGCATAAACGCACGCGCCTCTGGCGCCACCCCGTGGCCACTCTGAGGAGAGCAAGGCGGACGCCCCTCCCCGATGTAGACGCAGCTCAAATCTGACATTGGCTGACCGTTTTGAGGAGACCTCTTCCCTACCTCTGCCCCTTCCACTTTGGTATCTCCTCCCTCGTTTTCCTACATTCGCACCTCAATTCCCCATGCTTCCAGTTCTCTATTTTCCTTTCTGTAGAAGATCTTCGAGATAATGTTATCCCATTTTCAATAAGTATTGAAATCCGCGACCCTCCCTACCCCCCAATCCCTTAGGGAATTCGAGGCAGAGGACGCCTAGGATGATCACAGGGGCATTAGGTTTCGATCTTTTCCCAGCCCAGGGGTCCCTTTTGAGGTGCGATAATGCAGCTGCATCTTGGGTCGGGAAGCAACAAGCTAGCTTCCCAGCCTGGCCTTGCTAACCAAAAAAGAGCTAAATCCACAGAAGATGATTTACATGTCCCAGGAATACACAGGTGGAGGGACCCCTGGGGGAATAATAACCTCTGGAGGGGAGGACATAAGGGGAAAGGGCAAGAGCTGGGGGGAACCTAGAGGAAGAGGGTATGTAGAGGACGGGAGGGGTAAAGGGAGACTGGGGGAAAAGGCAGAAGCTGCTTGGTATACTGTGGGAGGGGTGAAGGGTGGATACTAAGAGAGAGGGGTGGGGTCTAGGGGCACTGAGGGATGGGGAGGGAAGAAGGGGTACTGAGGGAGGAGGCAAGACCAAGAGAGAGGGGTTAGGGGAGAGAAGGGGGCTAAAGAACACTATGGGAAAGGTGGGGGGCTGAGGGGTCACTGAAGGACAAGGGCAGGGGCTGGGAGGGATGGTGGGAAAGGGGGGGCTGGGGGCACTGAAGGAGTGGTTCAGCAGCCTGAGGGACACTGGTGAAGGGGGCAGGGGCACAAGAGAACGGACAGGAATGGGGGGGTGGACATAAAGAGAGGGGAGAGGGCTAAGGAGTACTCATGGAGAGGAAGAGAGGCTGAGGGATATTGGGGGAGAGGGCCAGAGCCAGCTCCTCCCCTTTAAGACGGCTGTCCCTTTAAAGCAGCCCCGTCCACATGTTGGGGGTGGGTGGGGGGAGGTTGGGCTGGGAGCAGCTGGGTGAGTGCAGTCAGGCTGGCCGAGGCAGTGAGGGGGAGATGCTCAGAGCCGGGAGGAGCGGGCAGCTTGGCAGGCAGGGCTGCCCCTGGGCCCTGCTAGCCTGGCTGCTTCTGGTGCCTTCGGGCATTGCCCACTGCCCTCATGCCTGCTGCCCCTTTGGCCCCTCAGGGCTGCTCTGCACGAAGCCAGGAGCTCTCACCAGCTTTGGCTTCCTGACAAGCTTGGAGAACCTGACAAGCTTGGAGAACCTGACGGAGCTGTGAGTGCCCACTGGGCATTAGGGATGGGCATTGGAGAGCTGAAGCTGGGCAGGGGGCTGGGGGAGGCATGGACTTGAAGCTTCCCTGGCAGGGTGGTGTGGCCAGCAGGTGGTCCCTGGTACTGAATGGGAAGAGAGGCTAGAATTTCTGCCCCCTGCAACCCAGGGATCTGGATGCTGCCTCTTCAAGCCTCGTGGGCACTCCTGTGGGCAAAGACTGGTAGGGTACCTTGCGGGGGGTAACTTCTTTCTCTCCCACACCTTGGGGCTTCCTTTTGGGAGCAATGAGATTTTCCAACAGGAGAATTTTTGAATTAAACTCATGCCTAGAAACAGGATTCCCCCCCCCCCCCACTATGGGGGCTTATCAGGAACTTAGGACTCCCAAGCCAGGCACAGACAGGATTCAGGAGGGAGCAGAGGATGCTCTAAGAGCTGATACCCTAGCCTCTGCCCCTTTTCCTTAGGGTCCTCTCGGCCACTGTCCCTCTCCCAAGATCCTCTCTTCTGCCTTAGCTTCTTTCTCATCTAGTATTTCTGTCTTGTCGTACTTCCCTTTAGCCCCCTGCCTTTCTCTCTTGGTGTCCCCCCAACCCACTTCTCCTCTTTCCTGCTATCCCCTCCAGCCCCCTGTCCTCCTCTCTCAGCACCCCTCTCAGTCTCCTGCCCTTTTTTCCGAGTGTCCCCATACCTCTCTCCCCTCTCCCTCAGTGTCCTTCTGGTCCCCTTCCCTAGTGACTCCCTGAGCTCCTCCCTGGCTCCTCTGCTCTTAGGCTTTGGGCAGGTCCATCTAATACCAGCTTGTATATAGCCCTTTTCTTTCCTAGTGACACAAGACTGGGGAAAGCTTGTTGTTTTGGTAGGAGACAGTTCATATGTCTCTGTGCTTAGGGAATAGAAGGGAAAGTGTCACCTCTTTAGCCCACTCAGCTTCAAATCTGAGGGACCCTTGTCCCCACCCCTTCCTCAGGAATGACTTGTGATCCCCTGGCTTCTCTTGACAATGATGAAGTAAAGGTGCTTACAGTGGGAGAAGGATGTTCCCAGCCCTCTCCTTGGTGTTTCTTCTCTCTCTCTCTCTCTCTCTCTCTCTCTCTCTCTCTCTCTCTCTCTCTCTCTCTCTCTCTCTGTCTCTTTCTCTCTCTCCCTCTCCCTCCCCCCCCCCATTACCTCCCTACACTCAGGACCTAGATTCATAGCCTGGAGGGGGAACCAGGCAGCTGACAGAAAGTAAGGCCCAGAGTGAGCCCCCTAAGGAAATCTATGGAGAAGGGAAGGAAGGAGGAGTATTGAGGTGTCTGCAAAAGCAGCGAATACACTCAGGAGTAACTGACTGGAAAATACTCCATTTTTCTTTAACAGCTGCTGGGGGTGGGGTGGGGGGCATACTTGTCTATCCCGTAGTACATACGATATATAGTTTGAAAATATCCTGGCATGATTGGCTGGAATGTACTTGAGTATTTTATAGTGACTATATTTTTTAGTATTTTGTTTTATAGTTGGGGAGGAAATTCCCTAGAATATGGGAGGGTTTGCTGAGAACGTCTAGTATTATGTGTGACATCATAAGCATATGGAACGTACCCTAACATGCTAGAAGATGCTCAGATATTCTGTGTAACTGTCTGGAAATCACTCAGATAACTGAAGGGATAAGCAAGGAAACCCGATTGCAGTAATTAACTGGAAAATACTCGAGTATTTTTCAGTAACCCTCCTCAAGGGTGAAGTAATGAAGGGGAGAGAAGGAAATGGAATCTTCTACCTAGCTCTTCTTCAGCATCATATTTACTGTTCTCTATCTCTAGCCAAGGGTGGGGGAGAGAGGGAAGGGTGATGCTGTACCCAGGACTCATACAATCATAGAACCTCGAAGGTAAGGTAATCTAGTCAAGTACCCCCATTCTACAAATCGGGAAACTGAAGCCCAGAGAAAGGAAACAAGTTAATTAAGGTCACATAGTAGTGGAGAGCGGGACTTGAACCCAATCCTGATTTAGACCTTTAAAAGGGGAATCCCAGGCTTCTGGGTCCTCATCACTTTAGCCCAAGAAACTCAGACTCCCAGATGAAGGTCTGTACCCAGCCCCTGGGATCTGTCAATTTCTAATCCTGTTGCCCAGATAGGGATGGCAAAGGGGTAGGGCTGCAGGGGTGAAGTATGTAGAGACTGGAATTTGGTGAGAAACCTCCTCCCTCAGAAAAGCTAGAGGTACTAGGTGGCAGAACTCCTGGGTCTTCCTGGCAGAGTTAATTATGAATTGATATTGTTGGGAATAGGCAAATACAATACAAGTAAAAGTGAACTAGGGGCCTCCTAGCTCATGCTGCCTGGCAACCTCATTCTGGCTAGTTATCCCCTGCTGCCCTTAGTCTCTGTTTCTGGGCCCCCACTTTCCTCTGAATGCTAGGCAGGGGCTGGTGAGATAAGAAAGAGATCGAGGTGTCTGGGCATCTGGCCAGGGGCAAGCGAGAAATGCACTAAGATGTTTGTGTGTGTGTGTGTGTGTGTGTGTGTGTGTGCATGATGGGACTGGGGGACAGGGACAGGGATTAGGGACACTGACAGAGCGGGGGCTTGAGAGAGAGGGTGGGGCAAGGGCTTGAGGAATGTTGTGTGAGGGGTAGAATGGGAGAATCCTGGGAAAGATTGGGGGAACTGGGAGTAAAGATATGGAGAAGAGAGACTGGAGAAATATTAGGGGGAGATGAGGCTGGGGAAACATGGAAGGGCAGAGGGAAGGGGCTGGAGAGCTTTTGGGGGAGAGGAGACAACTCTGGGCTCTTCTATCCCCTATAACCTTCCTCCTTTGAGGAAAGAAAGGGTGGAGGATGTTGTCTTAGGGTGAGGAAGGATTCTGAGAATAACCACCCCCAGGCCTCAGGGTAGAGTGACTCAGGGGCTCATGACGAGATTGGGATTTCTCTGGAATTGACCAACATGCTTTACCACAATGAATTCCAAGGACCCTATCTGGGGTGCGGTAGGGTGAAGAGAAATTTAGGAAGCTAGACACCTGGAATCCAGCTTCCTTTGGCCAGGTCCCTTTGTCTTCCTCTCTTTGCTTCCTCTATCCTCGATTTCCCAGGAGTCCATTGTCTTTTTTTGTGTCCCCCTTTCTCTCCTTTGTCTCGCCCTACACCCTCAGAGACAGGGTTCTGTTGAGGGGCAGAGGGAAGGGACAGTCTTGGGGCACTAGGTAGCAGGCTTCCCTTCTACTCCCACTGACCTATCCAGGGACTTGTCCAGGGAAGATAGGTTGTACCCTGAGGGGGATCAGAAGGAGAAGCAGCCCAGTTCAATGGAAAAATCAATGGCCCTGGAGTCTCATCTCTGACACCAGCTATTTGATGAAGACCCTGGGCAAATTACTTCACCTCTCTAGTCTTGGTTTCTTCATCTGTAAAATGGAGATAATTTTACCTATGTGTTTGATAGGTTTATAATTTACCTATATCTACTTTACATGGCTGTTGTTAGACTCAAATGAAATAATTATGCTAAGTTGCTATTGCAAATCTTAAAGCCTTGTGTGCATTTGTATTATTATTATTATTGGAGAATTAGCATGGAATAGTGGATAGAGAGCTGGCCTTGAAGCCAAGAAGACCTGGGCTCAGGACCCACCTGTGACATTATTGGCTATGGTCCCTGGGCAAATCACTTAACCTCTCTCTGCCCCAGGCACTGACTTGCATTGGTAGAAAAAGTCCCCAGGCTGGAGCTCCCTATTCCAATGGAGGAATCACAGCTTCGTTCCCATCCTTTCCTCATAGAGGTATAATTTTGCTGCATTAAAAAACAAATGGTACCCCATTATGATTAAAGAGGCATCATGGAAAAACAGGTAAAGAACTGGCCTTGGAAATTTAAAAAACAAAACAAAACATGGGTTCAAATCCCACTGTGGACACATCCTGACTGAGCAACCTGGGCAAGTCACTTAGCCTCTAAATGCTGTATGCAGCCTTCGAAGACTAGAGTCGTGCCAGTCTTCATTGGCAGAGAATGTTGACTCACTCATGGTTCTTGCCAATGCAATCACAGATCTGGTCCAAAAAATGATTCTTGCCCTCCCTTGAGGGAGACGGTGTGGTATATAATGGATAGAGAACTAGCCTTGACGCCAAGAAGACCTGGGTTTGAGTCTTGCCTCTGACATATTTTGGCCATGTGACTCAGGGCAAGTCACTTTAACCAGAAAAATACTAGGCTAAAAACTAGACTAGAAAATATAGAAAAAGGTACTGACTGGCATTGGGGGAGGGAGGCTTCTCACCTTTCTTGTACTGATTAAATCATGGGTCTTGTCCTTATTATCTAAAAGCAATGTCTTCACATCTGTACAGATACAAATGTACAGGCATGGGTGAGTACCTACAAAAATAACACACGTGTACAGGTGTGTTATTTACCTGTGCAAGAGAGGGATACGTAAGCACGTTGGAGGGTGTTGAAACTTGAACAGGCTAGTGTGTTGGAAGAGACTGGGGAGAGGGTAAAGGAGTACAGAGCTATCAGGGAGGACAAAGCTGGGACCTAGGCTTTTGGAGGAGGGTTTAAGGCCTCTCCATTGGAGGTATTGATGTGTGCTATGTGTGCTAAAATATGTGTGCCTGGATGTGTCATATGTGTGCTAAAATATGTGTGCCTGGAAGGGGAGGTACATATGTGAGTCCATATACTACACGTGAGTTGGACTGAAGTCTCTTCATATGAAAAATTAAAAATAAAAGAGAGAGAGATCTTAATTCTGCCTTCTTTTCTCTTTCTCCATAGCCATATTGAGAACCAGAAGGATCTGAAGCATCTGAGCCTGGGTGACCTGAGTGTCCTGAGAGAACTGAGGAACCTGTAAGGGGAGGGGATGGAATAGGAGGGAAGGAAGGGTTGGGGCTCCAGAGAGAGGGGCTGAGGGTGAAGGGCTGGTCAGGGAGCGGACAGGAGGAGCTGGAGTGCTGAGAAAGGAGATCCTCAGGCATCCTCTGGGTGGGACTAATTCTGATTTGTCTCCTGTAGCACCATTGTACACAGTGGTCTCCGATCGGTGGCTCCAGATGCCTTTCGATTCACCCCTCGGCTGAGCCGACTGTGAGTACCAGCACACCTAGGTCCTTCTGTAAGGCAGTCTTGAAGAGGGACGGGTTGGGACTCTTAATGGGCCTGTAGCTCTCGGTGGAAAAGAGCAGAGGGATCATCCCGACAGCTGTGAACATCCAAATAGGAGCCCTCAGATTCCCTAGCTGCTGTAGCCCATTCCTCTGCTTCTGTTCTGAATGACCTTGCTTGGAGGTACCTCTTCTTCATACTCTTCAGACACGGAAATCCCTGAAACTCTCCCCTGCCTACCCATCAGTTGCACGTCTTTGTTGAACTGAATCCCCGTTTCCCAGCTGTGAGCTACGGCATCAGCTCCCAAGTGGGTCCTTCCACACATCTCTCTTCTTTAGGAGCTAATTGGGTCTCCAGGTTGGGGGAGGAGAAAGAGGTAGAGATAGAGGTTCTGGACTCCCAGGCTGGGAATCTCTGTCTCCCTAGCTCCTACCCTGAGCCTTCCAAATGGGGAAAGTGTCATTTCAGCCCCAAGGTATACGTGAGGGGTGGTCACAGAAAATCTCTCGGCTTGTGCCATCACCCTTCCCTGCCATGAGCTTCATCCTATAAGAGACGTGATCAGGGGCAGGAGAGTCCCATTGGTATCCCTGTAAAGAAATGGTCCAGGTGGGAAGGGGGACAGCACCTGAAGCTGAGACCCAGGCCATTCTCCAGAGGTATTTCTTAACAAGGAGCATAGTTTGAGGATAGAGATATTGATACCTCTTCTGATTTGAGATGTCAGAGAGAAAGAAGCTTCATGGAGGAAGGTCTAGAGTTCAGCTGTCCTCCTTCTTACCTAGGAAATTCTCTGTAGATTCTGCCCCTCTCCCACAAGGCTGTGTGTGTGTATGTGAGAGAGAGAGAGAGAGAGAGAGAGAGAGAGAGAGAGAGAGAGAGAGAGAGAGAGAGAGAGAGAGAGAAAGAGTGTTAGTGTTCGCTGTTTTCCCAGCCTTGGCCTTCCTCTAAAGTTTCAGAGGCTTTGAAGGGAGGCATCGTAAGATCTGTCTTATCCTCCCCTTTACAGGACTGAGCATCAGACAGGTGGAGAAAAGGGGTTGGGGGATGGGATGAGGCTCTCAGAAGCAGAGGGACCAAGGCCAAGGAAGGGAGAGAAGTGTACTTTGAGGGAGGCTGATGCCTGTCTGCAAGAATGCTTCGAGTTACTTAGTGAGAAGGTTTTGGTGGGTCAGGGGGAGACCTAGATGTTTTCTCTCTTTTCCCCTCCCCATCTGGTCTCTGACAGTGGGGTGGGGGGAAGGGGGAGCACAGATGGACCCCCTCCTACCCACCCCCCAGTTGTGGCCTCAGCACTTTGCCAGCTGGGGCCAGGTGGGGGAGGGGGAGGCGGCTGTTCTCTCAGATCCCCCCCTTCCCTGGGGGTCTAGGGGAGGGAGCGAAATGGGGTTTAACCCTTGTGGTGCTGGTCAGGAGAAGAGCAGGAGTCTCTTAACACAGAAGCTGTTTCTTCAAGTGCCTAAGTTTGGGGGAGGTGGGGGTATGGTAGGAGGGGTGGGGAGGAAGATGTCGAAGAGCAGCCAGGTGTTAAATTCTACATTTAGAGCAGGCTTAGAAGGGCAACTAGGAGTAAGATTTCTTTCTCTCCTACAGGAATCTTTCTTCTAATGCACTGAACTCACTCTCTTGGAAAACTGTTCAGGGTCTTTCCCTGCAGGAACTGTAAGTCCCAAGGCTTGTATAGGATCGTATTAGAAGGAGGTCGTATGTAAATAAATGTATGGGGGATTGGTTGGGGAGGTGTTGCTGAGGAGGTGGGATTTACTTTATGTGTGATTATGAGTTTGTGACTGCCGGTATGACCGAATGAGGGACCTGGGTTTGGGTGCTGTATGTTGGGTTGACGAGCAGGGCTGCCTGTTGCCTCCTAGTGACAGTGACCCTCCAGGTGGGGGCCTCTGTGACTTGCTGTGTGGTTCCCAAGTTACTGGTAGTGTCATGTACATGATGGAGGGTTATCGCTCCTAAGAATCTTCCTCCTCAGAACTAGAGAGTGGTTCGGTAGTTCATTTTCAATGAACAAATGTTTCCTAAACATCTGTTGTGGGCAGTGCTCTGGGCTGGGGCTAGGTGCTTCAGAGACGGCAACATTTAGATAAAACGCAGTCCCTGCCACGTAAGGCCTTTAAGTAGTGGAAGGCTGAGATACCACCTGAGAAATTTTTTCTTTTATTGGATGATTTCACTGGTATAGTAATGAGCAAACTCAATCAGAGTGTCTAATAACCTGCTCTGAAACTTAGTTTTTTTTTAAATTCAATTTATTTTATTTTGGGGTTCAAATTCTCTCCCTCCCACCTCCATTGAAAAAATGAGAAAAACAAAACTCCTATTACAAACATATATGCTATACTCAATCAAAACAAATTTCTGCATTGGTCATGACCAAAATGATCTCAGTCTGCACTCTGAATCCACCACTTGCCTATCAGGAAGTGGACAGCATGTGTAATTCATAATCTTAAAAATCCATTAGATTGTGAGCTCCCTGAGGGCAGGGACTGGCTTTTGCCTCTTTTTGTATCCTCAATACTTATCACGCAGTGCCTGGCACATAGCAGGTCTCAATAAATGTTTAGTGACTGACTGATTAAAGAGTCTCCAGGGGATACAAATTTTTAAAAAATGAAAGAGTTCCTGCCCTCAAGGATCTTGCGTTCTATTAGGGGATGTAGAATGACAACATGTATGTATTTAAGTATATACACAAAACCAATACAATGTAATTTGGGAAATCATAAAAGTCCTCATGTCGGGGAGGCTGATCCAGAGGTGAGCTAGAGATTTTCTGAGGCTGAGATATAGGAAGAGATGGGTTGTGTATGAGGAACAAAGAGGTCAGTTTGGTTGGGACATAGAGTGCATGAATCCATTGTCTATCAATTAACCTTTATTAAGTACCTACTGTGGATTAAAAAAGCACTATGGATAAAAAAAAAAGAGGCAAAAGATAAACCCTGCCCTGCAAGAGCTTACAATTTAACAAGGGGGACAACATATAGATGAATAAGTACAAACAAGCAATATACAAGATATAAAGAAAATAATAAACAGAGGGAAGGTATAAGAATTAAGAGGGGGTGGGAAAGGTTTACAGTAAAGGATGAGATTTAAAGGAAGCCAGATGTTAATTCTTCTTTACAACATGACTAATGTGAAAATATGTTTAATATGAATGTACATGTAGAGCCTATATCAGATTGCACAATTGTCTTGGGGAAGGGGAGAAAATTTAAAACTCAAAATCTTATGGAAGTGAATGTTGAAAACTAAAAATAAATTAATTAATTAAACAAAATAAAGGAAGCCAGAGAAGTGAGCAGCAGAGTTGAGGAGAGAGAGCATTCCAGTTATCAGACACAGCCAGAGAAAATGTCCAGAACTGAGAGATGGAGTGTTGAGATGAAGAAGAGTAATGGAGGATAGACATGGAAAGGATATGACATAAGAGCTTGCACATTGACCTATACTAGAAGGTAGATGGAGTGCTGGCTTTAGAGTCAGGAGGACCTGAATTCAAATCCAGCCTCAGATAACTTTCTAGTTGTGTGACTTTGGACCAAATCACTTCACTCTGTTTGCCTCAGTTTCCCCATCTATCAAATGAGCTGGAGAAGGAAATGGCAAACCACTCCAGTATCTTTGCCAAGAAAACCCCAAGTGGGGTCATGGAGAGTCATTGACTGAACAACAGTAAGTGTTATTTATCTCAGACATCCAATTACCATCTTCCCACTCTCTAGGGAGGGATGTTCTCTTGGGGACCATTAGCTCCCCGTCCCATCTCCTCCTCCATCCCGTGACCTCCAGGAGAGTATAGCTTTAGAACTGGAAGATTATTTATTCTAACTGTTTAATTTCAAAGTTGAAGTTAAAGGACTTTTTCCTAAGACCATGTAAGTGAGGTAACCAATTCTCAACCAAGGCTGTGCCCTGACTCCAAATCCAGTATTCTGTCCATGGTACCATTCTTCCTTCAGGGAGGTTAGTCCTTATTGATGTCTAAGCTCATTCCCTATTGCATGACAGGCATGATGTTCCCAACACACAGATTTGATCATGTCACTTACCTACCTGAAAATTTCAGTGGCTCCCTGTTGTCTGTGGCAGGGGTGGGGAACCCTCGGCCTCGAGGCCACATGTGGCCTGAATCCAGTTTGGATTCAGTCAGAGGACCACACTTGAGGAGCTAGAGGGCCACATGTGGCCTCGAGGCCGCACGTTCCCCACCCCTGGGATGACATATCCAATCTTTAGTCTGACATTTCACAATCTGGGATCCTGTCTGCCTTTTCAGTTTCATTCTATATTACTCCCCTCCCTGTAGTCTGTGTTCCAGGGAACCTGGCCTGCTAGCTGTTCCCCTTACATCTCTGTACGTGATTCTGAAGTCAGGAAGACCTGTGTTCAAATCCTGCTTCAGACATTTATTTAGCCGGCAGACCCTGGGGAGTCACAACCTTCCTGGGCTCCAGTTTTCTCCTCTATAAAAGGGGGATAATAACCATAGCACTCACCCCACAGGTTCATGATGAGGATCAAAGCAGATTACAACTGTGAAGTACTTTGTTAAACCTTAAAGTGCAATATTTTGTTGTTGTTCAGTTGTTTTCAGTCACGCCCAACTGTCTGTGACCGCATTTGGGGTTTCCTGGGCAAAGACATTGGAGTGCTTTTCTATTTCCTCCTCTAGCTCATTTTACAGATGAGGAAACTGAGGCAAACAGGGTAGAGTGACTTGCCCAAGGCCACACAGTTAGCTAGTGTCTGCGGTTGGATTTGAACTTGGAAAGTTGAGTCTTCCTGACTTTAAGCCCACTGCTCTATCCACTGTGCCATCAAGCTGGTCAAAAGTGCGATACAAACGCTAGCTATAATTATTATTGTATTCCATTCACACTCCCCTTTTTTTTCCCTCCTCATGTTACATCACTCAGATGTTTTCCTCCAATATCTCCTCCTTTACTCCTATCTCAGCTGAAGAGGCGACCCTTCTGCTTGCCAAGGCAAACCCCTCCAGGTCATCCTTGGTTTCGTCTACCCATCTTTTCTCGCAGATTGTCCTCATCATCATCTCTACTTTCTAATCTTCAATCTCTCCCTCTCTGCCACCTTTCTGTGCTACCTACCAACATAGCTATGTCTCTTCCGTCTTAAAAAAAACCCTCCCTTGACTTATTCATCCCTGCTAACTATCCTTTATAGATTTTCTCCCTTTTGGGGCTAAACTCTTTGAAAAAGCCTTCACAATTTGTGCCTCTACTTCCTTTTCTCTCATTTGATTCTAAACTCCCAGCTACCCAACTTCCATCCTCATCATTTAACTGAAATGACACTCTTGAAAATTACCAGGGGTCAATTAATTGTCAGTTTTTTGGGAGAGGGCAGCTCGGTGGTTCAGTGGATAGAGCACCAGCCCTAGAGTCAGGAGGACCTGAGTTCAAATCCAGCCTCAAACACTTCCTAGCTGGGCAAGTCATTTCACCCCAGTTGCCTCCAAAAAACCAAATCTAATGGCTTTTCCTCAATGCTCATCTTGACCTATCTGAAACCTCTGACATCAATAGTCACCATCTCCCTGTGGATACTCTTTCCTCTCTTGGTTTTCTGACTCTGCTTTCTCCTGATTCTCTTCCTACCTATCTGACAGTTCCTTCTCAGTCTCCTTTGATGGATCATCCTTCAGGTAATATATAAGCATGGCCATCTAACTGCGGGTGACCTTCAAGGCCCGAGTCTTCTCTTTTCCCTCCACGATCTCATTGGCTGATCTTGTCACTTCCCATGGTCCCAATTACCATCTCTATGTGGATGATTCCCAAATCTACGCATGCAGTCCTAGTTTATCTCCTAAGCTCTAGCCCTGTGTTACCAACTGCCTTTTGGACTTCTAGAACTGGATGTCCCATAGACATCTCAAACACTAACATATCCAAAGCAGAATTTATCTTTCCCCCACCCATCCCTCTTCGCAACTTTCCTATTGCTCTTGAGGGTGTCCAGCTATGCTTGATGTTACAGGTGCAGAACATTCCTTCTCCCAAGTTCATGTTGTTGTACTGGCTGCTTTCCCTTCTCATCCTCACCTGTCTAGGGCCTCCTCTCGGAGATTCTATTTATAATACATAGCTTGTGTGTACAGCGTGATCTGCATGTTGTCTCCCCCATTAAGATGTGAGCTTCTGATGGCAAATTCCATATTTTTGCCTCTCTTTGTATCCTCAGGGCCTGGTACATAGTAAGTGCTTAGTACTTGCTTGTTGACTGTTAACTGATTCTCAGCCTTCGCACAAGTGATCCTCCATGTTAGGAATGCGCTCCATCACCTCAGCCTATTAGAATATTTCAGAGCCCAACTCAGGTGCCACCTCTGACATGAGGGCTTTTCCAACACCACCAATTATTAGCACTCTTGGTCTCTTGAAACCACTTTCTCATTACTTTGAATATAAGTTATATTTACTTACTTCTGTGCCTGTGCTTCCTCCCAGGAGAATGTAAGGTCTTTGAGGGCAAAGACCATTTTCTTTTTGTTTTTGAAGCCTCAATGACTTATAGTGTCTTGTACATAGTAGCTACTTCAAAATGTTTGTTGGATTGATGAAAAGGTTTAGAGATGAAGTTGAATCTTATACATTTTGGTATGCTCTGTCATTTTCTTTAACGAAATTATCTAGTGTTTCTATGATTTTATTCTTTGACCCACCAATTCTTTAGGATTAAGACATTTAATCTCCCATTAATTTTTAATTCTTTCTTAAAAGCCCTTTATCAATTTTTTTTAAATTTCATTGTGGTTAGTAAAGGTGTTTAATATTTCTACTTTTCTTCATTTGTTTGTGAGGTTTTTATGCCCTAATACATGCTCCATTTTTGTAAAGGTGCTGTATACAACTGAGAAATATATATACCCATTTCAATTTTCATTCAATAATCACCAGAGATCTATCATATATAGATGTGCTAATGTGCTTAGCACAGTGACTGCCACATAGTAGATGCTTAATAAATGCTTTTTGACTTGACTTTTCTCAGATTATGTTCAAGTTCTTAATATAATTCCTTTCCTTTTTCTTTTTTGTTAGATTTGTCTAAATCTGAAAGAAGTACATTGAGAACTCTCACTATTATAGTTTTACTATTTCTCTCTACAACTAACTTAACTTTTAAAAAAATTATTTAGATGCTATACCATTTGGTGCATGTGTTTTAAGTATTGCTATTACGATGTCTTTAAGTATCATGTGGTTCCCTTGTTTATCTCTTTTAACCAGGTCTTTTTTTGCTTTTGCCTTGTCTGAGGTCATGATTGCTGTCCCAATTTTTTTTTGAATGTAGCTTAAGCATAATAGATTTTGCTCTAGCCCCTTTTAATTCAGGTTGAATCTTTATGTTTTGAGTGTGTTTCTTGTAAACAAAGTAAGTGTTGGATTCTGTTTTTTAATCCATTCTGCTATCTTCTTCTATTTTATGAGTGAGTTCACTGAATGTAATAAACATGCAGCGGCATATGCCTGTGTCCTCTTCTTCAATGAATCCTCATGCCTTCTCTCAGGGTTCTGACTGGAAACCCTCTGAACTGCTCCTGTGCCCTTCGATGGCTGCAGCAATGGGAGGATGAGGGGCTGGCCAAACTGGGGTTTCCGTGCCAAGGGCCTCCTGCCATCATGCCCAACGATACCTGTGGTATGTGGAATTGGAGGAGAGGGATGAGTCTCTGGGGTTGGTGCGATGGACAGTGTCTGGGCTTGGGGGGCACCATTGGTGCCAGGGAGGTAGGTCCTATGATTAAAGAGGTCGGCAACTGCTCAAGGGTGAGAACACAGGCTTGGACTCTTTATCTGATGATCTTTCTTTTTTCTGTGCCACCCCCTGGCTAGGACTGCCTCTGCTGAAGGTTGAGGTGTTCAATACTACAGCGGATGTAGGTGACAATGTGACACTGCATTGCCAGGTGGAGAGCCAGGGTCAGAGCTGGAGTGGCTGGAACATTGAAGAGCTGTCTGAGTTTGCCACTGTGATGGTAAGAGATGGAAACAAAGCAAGCACCAAGAAATAGAATTAGAGACTCAAAGACAGAGACATCCAAAGAGGCACCAAAAAAAGGAGAACCTAGTGACAGTGGAGTGGAGACAGAGGCACGAGATAAATACTGAGAGAATGAAAAGAAAGACCCCTCCATACCCTGGAACTCAATCAATCAGTTTTTTTAGCACCTATTATGTGCTTATGCTGTGTTAAGTGGACTCCCCACACACACTTGGGTGCTTTGTAGTGTATAATGGGTGGCAGAATAGAAGAGGGTGGAGAACACTCATCTGTACTGCAGCATTCCCAGCCTCATCTCTGGGTGTTCTTCCTGCATCCTAAGTGATATGAAGGGTAAGAGAGAGCTAAGACAGAAGGTGACTCCTAGGCTTCCTTGCCCATCCTGTGTATCTCCATCCCTGACAGGACCCACAGTGTCCTGGCGCAGGAAGAAACTCTGTTTACTCCCAGAGTGAATGAGTCCAATAGGAGGAACATAATTAGGAGGAAACACAGTATAGTAGAAAGCACAATGGATTGAGAGTCAAAAGACTTGTGTCCAAATGCTGTTACTACCTGTGAGACCTTGGGCAGGTTGGTTCAATCTGTCTTGGCCCTAGTTTTCTCATCTGCAAAATGAAAGGGTGGACTAGATTGTTTCTACCAGCCCTAAACCTATGTTCCTGTGAAGAATTGTAAGAATAATTATATTCTAAAGAATTATAATCATAATTTGCATTTGTATAGTGCTCGATAGTTCAATAGACTATTTTATATATGTTATTTCATAGGAAGATATAGTTAGTGAAGCAGTGGAAAAAGTACCAAATATAATCAGAAGTCATAGGTTCAAATCCTGGCACTTGTCATTTACTGTCAATGTGACAAGTCACTTCACTTCTTGGAGCCTCTGTTTCTCCATCTGAACAAGTGGAATAATAATGCTTGTAAACTTTCCTGATAGGGCAGTTGAAGGGAAGGTACTTTGTTAGCCTTAAAGCACTATGGAAATGTCTGTTAATTTTTCTTGATTCTTACAAAAGTCCAGTGAGGCAGGTGGTGGTTGTTTGGTCGTTTCAATTGTGTCTGACTCTTCATGGTCACATCTGAGGGTTTTGTAGCAGAGATACTGAGGTGGTTTGCCATTTCCTTCTCCAGCTCATTTTACAGATGAGGAAACTGAGGCAAACAGGGTTAAGATGATGATTTGACTCGTCTAGGATCACACAGCTAGTAAGTGTCTGAGGTTGGATTTGAATTCGGGTCTTCCTGAATCCAGGTCCAGGGCTCTTATCTCATCTGTAAAATGAGAGGTTGGACTTCTTGGCTTCTGGGGTCCCTTCCAGGTCTATAACTGTGATCCTTTTACCTCTAAGGTCCCCTTGCAGATCTAGGTCTAAATCCTTGATCCTATAAACTCACATTTCTGAGTTCAAAGCCAGCCCCTGACATCCCCATCCAGGGTTCCTTCTGCTGTACCTTGTGGCCTCTCTTATTTGTATTATACGCTACAAAGCACTAGCTTTTCTTCCTTATTCCTGTAGCTGCAGGGTCTGTGGCCAGGTTTTGCTTTAGAACAGCCACGGAACCCTAGAATGAAGAAACAGAGGTACGGAGGACAGAAGCGAGCTCTAGCTACCATACTTGGGGACTATACTGTTCTTCACTAGTGTCTGATCCAAATACTCTGGCCTCAAGTTTTTGGCACTTGTCCTAGGTCTGATTTCCCTTTCTAAGGTGTCATCTTCCTCTCCAGTCAACCATAGGATCATAGATTTGGAATTGGAAGGGACTTTAGAGGTCATTTAGTCCAACTGAATCATTCTGATATTTCAGGAAACTGAGGATCAGAGAGGTCAATTGACTTTCCCATGGTTACATAGGTAGTAAATGGCAGTCAGGATTCCAATCTTGGTTCTAGATTAATCTCTGGAGTAATTTCTCTTTCATGGTACCATGCCGTCATCGCCTCTTTACCTTTCCATCCCATAGAATGATAAAATCTCAGAACTGAAATAGTGGTATGCTGGTAAATATTTAACAAGCAGCTCTCTGAAACAAAAGGGTACATATGATATACTTTTAAGTTTATTTTGCATTATTAACATTTTCTCTATCATTTTCTAGACAATAAAATAGTAAATTGAGTTGCAGTTTGTAACATTTGCTGATTTCTGAGGTATAAATGCTCATGCTGAAAATTTAACAATTAGTGCTTGTGAGCTAGTGTGAACTGACTCCAGCACACTCCTGGTTGACAGGGACCCAGAGTTCATGTAGTACAACTCGTATCTTAAGAAAAACAACCTTGTTGTAGCATCTCTGACCAATGGTCCTTAGCCCTTGGCTTGAAGACTTACAATATGGGGCAAGCCACTAACTGCCCTTCCAGTTTAGGATAGTTCCATAATTATTAGAAAATCAAAGTTTTTCAAGTCTAAATATGCATATTTCCAACTTCTAACTATCACTCCTGTTTTGCCCTCTGAGACTAAGAAGAACAAGTCTAATTCATCATTCATAGGGCAATTCTCCAGATGCTTGAAGACAGTCACCATGTTCTCCCTATCTTCTCTTCTATAGACTAAACAATTTTAGGTTGTTCAAGAAATCCTTTGGACACACTCCAGTGTCCTTCCTAAAATGTTGTACCCATAACTGAACACAAATGTTCCAAATGTGTCCTGATCAGGGCAAAGTAAAGTGGGACTATCATCTCCCTATTCTTGGACACTACCTCTCTCTTAAAGTGGCTAAGATTGTATAATTTTTTTCTGGCTGCCATGTTATATTGTTGACTCATATTGAGTCTGCAATTCCCTAAAATCCAGAGATCTTTTTCAGTTAAATTGTCATCTTTCCATGCCTCTCCTGTCATGTACTTGTTAAATTGATTTCTTGAACCCAAGGGTAAGACTTTACATTCGTACCTTTTTAGTTTCATCTTACTAGATTCATCCTAATATTTGAACCTTAGTCTTTTGGGATCATGACTATTATCCAATGTTGGTTGGTTGTTGTTCTTTGTTCTCAAAGAGGACCAAAATTACATCACTATATTGGGGTCAAGATATATAGTGTGTCCAGTATGAGCTTGGAAGGCTCTCTTGTAGGTCAGGCACAAATGGTCCATAATAATACATATCCAATATATTAGCTATCCCCTCCAGCTTTTCGTCATCAACAAATTTGACAAATGTGCCATCTATCCATGACAGTAATAATGTGAAACATCACAAATTCAAGTATAGATCCACGGGGCATTCTCTAAAGACTTCAATCCAAGTTGATATTGTAACATTAATGATTAGTCTTTGAGTCTGATCATTGCTTTCAATTCTGAAATTCCGTCACTCTGTGAAATGGGGGAGCAGAGGGGCAATCAGTGCATGCCACCATGGACAGAGGGCTGAATCTCAAGATGAATCCAGAACCTAGATTTGAATCCTGTTTCTGCCAGGATTCAGTGACTTAAATCAGCTACAAATACACCTAATTGCTACCATCTAGCCCACACCCATTCATCTCTTTCATAAGAAATGCTTCAGGAACTTTATCAAATGTTTTGCTAAAATCTAGGTAAATTATGCCTAAATAATTTTCCTCATCTAGGAACTTGCCTAGCAATTCTACTAACAAAAAGAAATGAGGTTAGTCTGGCCTGATCCATTTTTATTAAGCCAGGATGGCCCTTTGTGATCACTACTCCTACATGTTCACTAACTATTCCTTTAATTAATATATTCTAGAATTTTGCCAGGAATCAAAGTCAAGGTCACCACCCTATAATTTGAAGTGATTCTTTTCAGTTAAAAAAATCAGGACAATACTTGCCCATCACCAATCCTGTGTTATCTCTTCTGTTATCCATGGTATTGCAAAATTAATTTGGAATCACATCTAGCAGTTATTTCAGCATAGTAGCATGCATTTTATTTGAGCTTGGTGATTTAAACTCATCATGGATAGCTGGGTTATAGGATCTTAGAGAAGACCTTAGACCTTAGAAATAACCTTAGAGACCCTCTAACTCAGGTCCCCTATTAGTCATTTTTATTCTCTTTTCCCATTCAAAGTTCATTCTCTTTGGCAGAAAAAAACAGAAGCAAAACCAGAACTGAGTAGTCTTGCCTTCTCTCCAATATCCATTAGAGTGTCAACCCAGCCACCTTGAGCAATAGTCCTAGTCTCTTGCATTCTAATTTTTTTCCCCAATATCACTTAAAAAAAATCAAACCCTTATATTGTCCTTGGCCTTCCTCATCCTCAACAAATTCTAATCTTTAGCACTTTTGGCACTGTTCCTAGTGGACCATATATTCACAATTAATTAGCAAGTACTTACTAGGCCTTTACTATATGCCAGACACTGTGCTAAGCACAGGGAGTTAAAAGACAAAAAAGAAACTCTTTTCTCTTAAGGAGCTTACATCCTATCAGGGAAGACAATATATACAAAATAATTATGGTGGAAGAAAGTAGAATGTAGTTGGGGAGGAGGGGATGATCAAGAAAAGCCTCATCAGGGCAGCTAGGTGGTGCTGTGGATAGAGTCAGGAAGACCTGAGTTCAAATCCAGCCTTAGACACTTACTAGCTGTGTGACCCTGGGCAAGTCACTTAACCACAATTGTATTTTTTTAAAAAAGGTCTCATCTTCCTCTATTACCTGCCCTTGCTTCTATCTGCTTTGTGATTTTTGAAATCTAAACTATTTGATAAGATCCACATTGGTCCTTTAGACGTCTCTCCCTTTTTTTTTTCTCATCAGGACTGTATCTCTTTGTGTCTTCAGAATTTCATTCTTGAAAGCTCACCATCCTTCCTTGGCTGACTTTGCTTGTAGAATTTGAGGCCATGAGATCCGATACATCCTGTTTCTGAATGTTTTGAGGTCTACTCTCCTACTATCTAGGGTGCTTGTTGGACTGCCTGACTTTCTTCTTCTCTATCATGAATTCTAAAACAGAATTTCCCCAAAGATTCCCATGCTTTCTATACCAGAGAATCAGATCCAAGATAGAAGTTATGATAGTTAATATGAATAGCCGGCATTTATATAGCACTTTAAGGTTTCCAAAGTATTTTACAAATACTATCTCATTTGATCCTCACAGCAGCCCCGGGAGAAGGTGCTATTTATTATCCCCATTTTACACATGAGGAAACTGAGGCAGCTTCAGACACTTACCATGGCTGATGGTATCTTTACCATTTGAAGATGAAATTATCATCAAAGCAAATCAAGAAATTATTGGCAGCTCTATCTGGAAGCAGTAGAGGTGTAGTGGATAGAAAGCTGGTCTCAGAGCCATGATGACCTTGGTTCTGATCTGACACATAGTGGCTGTATGACCCTGAGCAAATCACTTAACTTTTTAGTGTGCTTAAGACAGAGGTGGGGAACCTGTGGCCCCGAGGCCGCATGTGGCCCTCTAGGTCCTCAAATGCTTCCCTTTGACTGAATCTAACCTTCATAGACCAAATCCCTTTAATAAAAGGACTTGTTCTGTAAAACTTGGACTCAGCTAAAAGGCTGTATCCAAGGACCTAGAAGGCCACATGTGATCTTGAGGCTACAGGTTCCCCACCCCTGCTCTAAGACTATAAATTGCCAGAAAAAAAAAGAGTTGACCTCCATTCATTCATGGTAGAAGGAGTTTCTTTACCAAAAAGTTCCTTATTCTAGTGAAATTCCAAACCTAGTCTCTATCCCTATCCTTCCTTGGGACATAGAGATAGGCCCAGCCCATGTCCAAATAATGGAAGCCAGCTATTGTTATAACAATCATGCCTTCATGCCAGACTTGTGATCTACATCCCAAATTTCTTATCAACTTCATCTTCTTGATCGTCTGGTTTATAATATACTCCAATACCCGTGTCACTTCTGTTCTTGCCTATGTTGATCTTCACCCAAGTGTTCTCTATTTTTTTTCCCTCTGGTTTTTCCTTACATGACCGTATTGCCTTTATACAGTGTTATTCCATTGACTCTCTTTACCCATTCTATTCATTTAGAAGAAGGAACTATATTCTAGTCATGAGTTTTGTGCTACCAAGTCTCACTGAGGCTTATAAAGTAATTTTGATATTAATATCTCTATCTTGCATTTTAACCATACTTTATACATTTCTGTATAGACACCAGAGGCCATGAATTTTATTACCATTTTGTTTCTTGGGTTTTGTATCTTATGAAACTTTGGATGTCTTTAGTGCTATTCTTCTTCCTACATTGATGCTGTTATCTATGGCATCTAGCTTGCTGGATATATGTTGGCAATATCCTCCTTTTGCCTTCTTTTTTAATTTAAATGATTCTTTATTGGATTTGCAAGACTCCAGGCAAATTCATTCTTATATTAGTGCTTGTCAGGTATACTTCGTCCTTGGCCAGGAGCCTGTCATTCCTGTATTTTATATCATGGTCCAGAAATTCAAATCTCATTCTCAGATAACATCTTAACTATTTATTTCCCAAATCTGCCTTTCACTTCTGAACTTTTGCCTTTAAAGGACAAATATCATTTTGTACCCCTGAGACTTTCTTGCCCAAGATTTAGTGATCTTTAGCAATGCTTTCTAGATTCCTTATCAGTATCATTTGGGCCTATATGAATCATCAGAAATGGATTAACAATTCTTGAAAGGTCTTTTGTCATGTCCTGGATACATCCTTGGGAAGGCCTCTCTGATCTCTTGCTTGATGGCTCTGGTAGGTCCACACTATTTTTTCTTTTAAGGAAAAGTATGACCTCTTCTTCAGGAGATTCATCCCTCTTCTTCTTTGGGAAGAGCCTCACCTGTCCT
>CM053626.1:210924261-210978388 GCA_028646595.1 Phalanger gymnotis
CTAGTCCCCATTCCACCATATCCACCACCTTTGTCATCTCTACAGCCTGGCTAGGATGGGACCCATGCACCTGGGTTCCATGTCCCTGTTTCATTGGGTTCTCCTTCTCCCACAGTAGCCCGGCAGAGAAGGGATAGAGATAATTATTCTATCCCATTTTGTAATGTTTCCATTCTCCACCCCCCCCATTTCTGCTACCACTGTGACCCATCTGGGAAATGACCTCTCCTCTCATTGTCCCTACATTCATCCTTGAGATGGGTGTCATTCTTCATTCCTCTCTTCCCTCTTGGGTGAGGGCATGTAGCTAGGGGTTAAAAGGACTGAGGTTCACTACTGTTCCCCAACCCACTGATTCCTCTTTCCCCCCTTTTCTTCTCTTTTCCTCTGCAGTTTCTTATTCCCCAGGAGGTAAGTATCACATCCCTATTTCCCCTGAGTCAAGAGAGCATATTTGGTCCCGGTCTTTGACCAGGGAAGGGTGGAGGGGTCATGAGTGCATTTGGCCTCATTTAGGGAAATGGGAAGCTCAGCCTAGCTCTAGGGGGAGGTACAGGGCTTGTCACTATCTACTTTTTTCTATCTTTACACAGCAACCAATAGCACTTCTGGGGACCCTGTGGAGAAGAAAGAAGACCCATCTTTTGGGGTGAGAACAGAAACAAGGGTTGATTAGAGTTAGGGGAAGCTGGCTAAGATATAGAGGATTGCTGGATGGATGGGGGAGGGGGTTGGAGTCAAAGTCATTTGACTCAGAATAACAGACACATTTGCATCATGTCAATGTCTCCCAGAGCTCTGCCCTTTTCTCCTTCCACTGCCAATTCCTCCTTTGTCAATAGACTGGCTTCATGGAGAGGAATACCTGACTATACCCACCTGGGTCAGAGCTGTACTATTGGGGCTACTGGGAGAGAGAAGATAACATGATACCTGGGTCCCCCATGAAATGGAGAGGAATCCAGCCATTGGGTCCCATTGGGAGGGGAGAGTCTGGAGAGATTAGGGTCCTGAGGATGACCTTTGACCCACTTGTGTCCAACTCTATCCTCCTCTCCCAGGTCTCAGTGGCAGTGGGCCTCGCTGTTTTCGCCTGCCTCTTTCTCTCTGTCCTACTTATTCTTCTCAACAAATGTGGCCGGAGAAGCAAGTTCGGAATCAACCGTGAGCTAGAGGATGGCCCTAGGCCCGATGATGTCTCTGTCTCTCTGTCTCTTGCTGTCTTTCAGTGTGTCTCCATGTTGCTTTCTCTGTGTTTCTCCATGATATCGCCGAGTGTCCCTTGTCCTTCTATATGTCCCTGTTTCTCAGCATCTCTGTGTTTTCAAACCCTCTCTGGACCATTTAGTTAATTTTGTTCCTTCATTCAGCATCTTTTCCTTTCCGTCTATCAAGTGTCACTCACTGTCTTGGCACCCCACTATACCTCAGTTTCTCGATGTGTCTGTATCTCCATCTCTTTGTTTCTCTCCCTCGCAGCATTTCTCTCTTCATTTCTGTGTTCCTGTCTCTCTTGGTACCCTGACTCCGCCCTGTGTGCGTGTTCTGGGGGCTGGGTTTGTGTGTGTGTGGGAGGGTAGTATTCACAGCAGCAGCAGCCACTAATTTGTGGCTGGATCAGAGTCAAGGACTAAGTGATTCTAGGAGACCTGGGGTCCTGAGGGAGAGAGGGGTGTCTGCAGTACCCGTGGGGGCCTGAGGCTAATCAGGAGCTCATCCAAGAGCAACCACCAGGGCCCCACCCTCCAGGTCTGCCTCTGTCTAGAGAGCCCCCAAGCCCTAGAGTCTCAATACCAATCCTGCATACTTTGAGATGTTCAGGTGTTTGTGCTGGGGGATGAAGCGGTTGGATCTCTTGATTTCTCTCTTGACCTTAATATGACCATGCACTTGGGGGTGGCATCTGGACATTGGGCACAGGGAGGGGGAGATAAGAGATTGGGGCATGGTGATTGTCCGTATTCTTTTGACTTGCCTATTCTCCATCCCTAGGTCCTGCGGTGCTGGCCCCTGAGGAAGGTCTGGCCATGTCCCTACATTTCATGACTCTGGGAAGCAGCTCCCTATCTCCTGAGGGAAAGGGATCCGGGTTACAGGGACACATCATTGAGAATCCACAATACTTCAGTGATGCCTGTAAGGGGGGATGGGGAAAGTGAGCCTCCATACTGGTGAGATGGTGGCCCTCATCACTCATTAACGTTTAGCCTGGCAGCCACAGAGCCCTCCTCAACCCAGTTCCTACTTCTCTGCCCATCCACTGTGGTTAACCCCAGGCTAGAGAAATTCTGCCTCCGAGAGTCTACCAGTCAGTAATTTAGCAAAAAATATAAAATCGTGCCCCCTATCCTGACATCATGAGTTGCTAGATAGGAGGTGAATATTTTATGTACTTTCTGTTTTCAGTCCTGTCCAACTCTCCATGATCCCTTTTGGAGTTTTCTTGGCAAAGATACTGGAATGGTTTGCCATTTCCTTCTCTAGCTCATTTTACAGATGGAAAACTGAGGCAAAGAGGGTTAAGTGACTTGCCCAGGGTCACACAGCTAATAAGTCTGAGACCAGATTTGAACTCAGGTCTTCCTAACTCTAGGCCCAGTGCTCCATCCATTGTGTCGCCTAGCTGCCCTAGTAGAGGCCCTCATTTCTACCTGACTGAACTACTATAAGAGTTTCCTAACAGGTTTTTTTTTAACTTCTAGCCCAGCCTCCTTTTGTCCATCTGTGGTACTGCCGGAGTCATCTTTACGTTTGTCACACCTATACTCAAAGATCTTAAATGACTCCTTATTGCCCATCAAGTAGCTTAAACTCCCGATCCTGCCATTCAAGGCCTTCTAGAACCCAACACTACCCTCCACTCCACACGTGTGCGCTCTTGACAAAGTTCTTGGCTTTTTACGTACGTCCTGCTGTCTCTACATCTAGAACGCCGTCCCTCCCTTTCTACCCCAGCATCTCTATCTTCAAAATCTGTGAACTCCAACTCAAATGCCGCCTCCTCCAGAGAGCCTCCTCTGATGCCCCTGCCAGGACAACTTTCTGCTCTCGGACTTCTTGCAGCATTTTTCAAACACCTCTCACAAATTCTCTCCTTTGTTATGAAACAACCGTGTCCTTGGTCATCTTGTCCCCCTAATAATAATAATAATAATAATAATAATAATAATAGCTAACATTACATGGTGCTATGCGCCAGACACTGTGCTAAATGCTTTACAATTATCTCATTTGATCCTCACAACAACCCTGGGAAGCAGGTGCTGTTATTATTATCCCCATTTTACAGATGAGTAAACTGAGGCAGAGGTTCAGTGCTCTTCCCTGGCGGAATGAAATATCCCAGCTCCTGACAGTTCTCTGTAATATGAGACATTACATGGTGTCTGTGTTGATGTCTTATCCCCTGTCTAGACTGTAAGCCCTTTGAAAGCAGAAATTTTATCATCTCTAAATTTTGTGTCCTTTCCTTGTCTCCTTCCACCCCCCTTAGCACTGTCCTCTGCACACAGAAAGCACTCAATAATTGTTGTGTTGCATCGTGTCACTGTCCACACTATGTCCCCCCCCGCCAGGTGTCCATCACATTAAGCGTAGAGACATCGTGCTCAAATGGGAGCTGGGAGAAGGTGCCTTCGGGAAGGTCTTCTTGGCTGAATGTCACAACCTACTTCCAGAGCAGGACAAGATGCTGGTGGCTGTCAAGGTGAGCTCAAAGGGCTTCTGTGGGTGCCCCAGACAGCCTGATTCTGTGGGACTTGTCTCCCTTTCAGCCAATGGGGATTGGGGACCTAATTACATTAGGCCGACTGGTAGGGATGAGCATGAGGCTGCCTCTGTGGGCAGACCTGAGATACCCTCCTATCTGAGGGAGGGCTCATGCCTGCCAGGTTAGGCCTTCATGTCCACCCACCCTATGCCACCCACACCAGGCCCTGAAGGAGGTGTCTGAGAGTGCCCGTCAAGACTTCCAGAGAGAGGCGGAGCTGCTGACCGTCCTGCAGCACCAGCATATCGTCCGCTTTTTTGGGGTCTGCACAGAGGGCCGCCCACTGCTCATGGTCTTTGAGTACATGAAGCACGGAGACCTGAACCGTTTTCTCAGGTGTGTAGCTCTCTGGGGGCCTGGCTCTACACCCCCCAGCCCTTACCTTTCCTGATCCCTTCCAACTTCTCCCCTCTAGATCCTTCCCCACTTTCTCCTCCACCTCCCCTACGGTTTGCTCACTCATCCATGTAGTAAATCAGTATTGAGTCTACTGTGCTGAGCACGCTGATAAATGCTGGATGAGAGTACAAAGAAATACAGGATGCAGACTTTCCTTCAGGAATTTGCAGCCTAGGCAGGGAGATGCCTTGTGTGCAGAAAAGGACAGTTTATGCTAAGTGGTGAGAAGAGACATGCAGTGATGGAGGAGAGAGCATTTGCAAATACTTAGAGGAGGAGGGTCCAGGAGTTTTAGAAGGCCGGGAAGAGTTCAGAGGAGGGTTGGCAATTTGGTGGGAGCATGGGACATGTGAAGAAGAACAGGTCAGAGAAGCAGTTTGGGGTCAGAGGGTGACTGACGTAGAGGACCAGGCTAAGCAGTTTGGATTCTTCTTGGCTGGCTTTTCCCAGACCATCTTTAGAGAAATGCTAATGACCTAGATGATATGAGTAGGGGCTCCTTGAGAAAATTTTTCGATGCTTATGATACCTTTCCATTAAATTATGTTCACTATAAAATGATGAATGCATCAACAATGCTAAGCATGTGCAGTAGTTTGTGGGGGGAGGGGAGGGATGAGAATAGCCTTAATTATTTTTCTCAACTTCACCTTACCTGTATCCTGAAGATATTCCCATACCCACTTCTGCTAACATTTCTGAGTTCCACTAATTAATTTCATGCCCAAAGTATTCAAAGGCCAGATTAGTTCAACATGTTATTATAGGTAATGGGGAGTCATGAAAGGTTTCTGAGCAGAGGAGTAACTTGATCTAAAGGGTTCTTTTGAAGGATTACCCTGGCAGCTCTGTAAAGTGCTTTGAATATAGTAAGCACCGTATAAATGTTTGTTGGATTAAAGAGATTAGAAGTTGGAGGTAGAGATTCTAGTTAGGAGGCTTCTAGATAGTCTAGAATATGAGTAATGATGTCCTAGAATAGTGGCCATAGCAGTGGTGAAGGGGCCAATGGGAGACGCATTCTGAAAGAGGACCCAGTGGGAGTTGGTGACTGATTTGTTATGGGAGGTGAGAGATGAGTCAAAGATAACTCTAAGGCAGAGGTTCCCAAACTTATTTGGCCTACCATCCCCCTTTAAAAAAATTACTCAGCAACCCCCCTAGAAATCTGCTTTCTTCAAGGCTTTAATGCTTTTTAAAATTTGCATCATTTCAGAAAAATATACAATTTTTTTCTTTAAAATGATGCATCTTAAATTTAATAATTTATTGTAAATCTGTGGGTTTTTTCATGCATTGAAATTTTGATGATGCAATATTGCATCATGTAACTGTATAATACTGTATTGTAAACAAGTCATTACACCCACATATTCCTGCCAATGCATGCTGGATTTTTCCATAATGCACAACACACTTGCCTGCCAACACTTGCTTGTTAAGACCTGTCAGAGGTCTTGACCACTAATCGGTTATAACTTGCATTTTGTGTGTTTATTCAGAAAATAATGTAATCACTACAATTTTAACTCTGTTACACAACAAATGAAACATGTACGAATAATTTTTCAAATTTTTCTTCTCTTTTTTTCTTTCCTTATACTTCCACCACCCCCTTATTTTTATTCAATGCTCCCCAATTGCACCTGAGGCTACTATCACCCTGTTAGATCATTCCAGTACCCCCCACCCTAAGGGTGGTATCACCCACTTTGGGAACCTCTGCAAAAGTTTTAAGCCTGGGCAATGAAGAGAATTCTATTTAATTCAATTCAGCAAGCATTTATTAAGAATTCACTGAGTCCAGGTGTACAAGGCACTACACTAAATGGAGGCAAGGGAGGGAGATACACAGCTTGAATGAGCCATGGTCTTTGCCCTGATGGAGCGTACAGCCAAACAACAGAATGATGACAATGATAATAACTAGCATTTATATAGTGATTTAAGGTTTGCAAGGACTTTACATATGTTATCTCATTTGATCCATACACAGAAAAGTATAATACAAAAGAATTCCTAGAGAAAGTTTAAAACAAAGTTGAAGGGGGTAGTAGGACTGAGTAAGAGAAGGTGGTATTTGAATTGGGTTTTAAAGGATAGGAAGGAATTCAAGAGGAAAAGAGAGAGAGGGAGGCCATTCTAGGCACAGAACAAAGCGTGGACAAAGGCATAGAGTGTCAAGAGTAAAATGTGTGTTTGGGGAATAGAGGATTGTCTAATTTGGCTAAAGCAGTTTGTAGAAGGGGGTAATATGAGATAAGGTAGAAAGCTATGGTGGTGTCATTTTGCAGAAGGTCTTGGATGTGAAGGAATCTGCACATTCCTCAGAAGGCCATAGGGAGCCCCAGATGACTTTTGAGCAGAGGAGTGACATGACCCCATTTTGGCATAAGAAAAATTAGTCAGACAGCAGTGTAAAGTATAAATGTAGTAGAAGAGAGAGTAAAAGTGGGAAGACTTCCTAAGGAGGTTTGCCCAGAAGGACCGCAGTCATGTAAATGGGAAGAACAACAACAACAACAAAAAAAAAGCGAAACTGAACATTGTGTAATTATAATGAACAAGCTTGGTTATTTATAATTATAATGAGCAAAAGAACAGAGAAAATGCATTTCCATCCATTGCAGAGGTGGGGAATTATGTGCATGGAATTGTGCATTTACTGTTAGACGTGGTCAATTGCTTAGTTTTTCTGAGCTGCTTTTCCCCGTCTTTATGTTTAAATCTTTATGAGATGGGGTGGTTACCTGGGTAGGAGAGGGAGGAGGGACTATTTGGAAATGAAGATCATGTGAAAACAGAAGGCTTCAATGAAAAGATTTTTTTTTTAAAGAGGCTATTTTCATAGGCCAGGCTAGATTAGACCAGTGGTGATAAGGACAGATGGGATGGATGGATTTGAGACATTTGTCAGAGGTGACTGGACCTGGTAACTGTTTGGATTTGAGAAGTGAGGGATGAGGAAAAGCAGACAAAAAAAATCAAAGATCATTGTAAAATTCTCAACTCAGGAGACCAGATGGACAGCACTTCCATAGCTGGAAATTGTGAAAGAGGAAGGAGAAAGGAGAAGCGGGTTTAGGGGGAAAGATCATAGGCCTGATTTTGGATGTGTTGAGTTTGACTAGCCAGGTGGAGGAAGAAGGAAAAATAAGGAGGAATAAGGAAATGGGGAGGGGAGCAGGTTTGAGGGTAGGGGTGAAGATGATGAATGTGGATTCTGAGATGTTGAATTTGAAAGGGACATCTTCCCCCATCCCCTACATGCTCCTCTAGGCTCCTTCTCTTGAAACCTTTTTTGCCTAGCTGAGGAATGAACTCCATTTCTCCATCCCTCACAATGCGTACACTCCATCCTTGGTACCAGCCCCTCCACTCAGACCATCGCTGTTCTTAACTTCTGTTCCATTTGGTCCTTTTACAGCCTTCCCACCTCAAAATGTCAGTCTTTTTAGTCAGCTCAGACTCATCTCTATTCTTCTCCTTCACGGGTGGGGAATCTGCAGCCTTGAGGCCACATATGCCCTCTAGGTCTTCAAGCGCAGCCCTTTGACTGAATCCAAACTTCACAGAATAAATCCCCACAATAAAAGGATTTGTTCTGTAAAACTTGGAGGCAGCACCTGAAGACCTAAAAAGCCACATGTGGCCTTGAGGCCACAGGTTCCCCACCCCTGTGACTAGTCCTTCACCTCCAATAAACCTTTTCCTTCCCCTCCCCTCCTTCAGGACTCTGTTTCTTTTGGTATCTCCTCATCTTTCTTCTAAGAACAACCACTTTTCCTTCCACTCAGTTTTTATCTAACCCCAAGTTCACTTGGAGGGTGTGGGCTGGAGAAAAGCTGGGTCCCTCTTAGGCCAGACTCCTCCACAATCAGGATGTCTGTCCTTCCCTCAGGAGCCAGACCAAGGAAAACAGAAGCCTGAGGGTTTAAGCCTAGGAATCCCTGGATCACCTTTTCCTTTTCCCTGTGGCTGGGATTTCTCTTTTCCCCTCATCTGTCCCTGATCCTTCCCTCCTGTTGCTCCAAAGTCAATGCGCCTGTGTCTCTGTATCCTTTTTCCTCCTAGATGGGAGCCCATTACTTCCATTTCCCTGATCAGCCCCAGGTGTCCTCTGCCAGCTCACGTGTGTGTCCTCCTTTCTCCCTGAACTCACTCATCTTCCTCTCCCACCCAGGTCTCATGGGCCAGATGCCAAGATACTAGCCAATGGGGTGGGCACAGCTCCCGGGCCCCTAGGCCTAGGACAGCTGCTGGCTGTGGCGGGCCAGGTGGCTGCTGGGATGGTCTACCTGGCTAGCCTGCACTTTGTACACCGAGATCTGGCCACCCGGAACTGCCTGGTGGGCCAGGGGCTTGTGGTCAAGATTGGAGACTTTGGCATGAGCCGAGACATCTACAGCACGGACTACTACCGGGTAAGAGACCCAAGCCCACTTCTGGAGGCCTGCTCTCTACACACCCCCCAGCTCAGCCAGGTCCTCAGACTCAGATTCTAACCCCTTGCCCACCCAGTTTTGGTTGTGTTAAACCCCCAGAGCAGGGAGCTGGCTGTATGAGCTGGCTCAAATAATTTACCCTCCCTGGCTCCAGCTTCTAATCTGGGCAAATAGATTTGAGTATTTCTAAGGCCACTTCCAGTTTGGACAGGCCGGATTCCATGACCCCAGAGTCTTTCTGACAGGTCAGAGAGAAGGAGGGCCATATTCATTTCACACATTGTTTTCATGAAATTTGCTTGTGGCCTCCTAGTAAGAAAAACTCTCTTTTGCCCCTTCCCAGAATAGCAGGGCCCCAAAGGCAGGGGTTCTGAACCAGAACTCCAGGGTTCTTCAGCAGGTTCGTGTGGGTGTCTGGGTCAGATGAAAGACTGTAAATGGGTGTGGGGGGAGACAAGACTGCTCTCTTGGACCCAGTGAAGGAGCAGAGCAGCTTGGGGGAGACAGCATAGGGAAGACTCTTTTTGTCTCTCTTCTCTCCATCCAGATGGAAGCTTCATCACTTTTTCCCTTTTAGCTGTGGCCTAGGGACCAGCATCTATATTTAATGATTGGGGGTGGGTGGGAGATCTTTGGGGCAAGGGAATCACTTAATACTTGGCGTCCCCCAGACTTTCCATGCCCCTCCTCACCCATGTACTCAGATATGGACAGACCCTCTCTGGCGACGGGGTAAGCATTGTAACTCACTTCTGGGTACTTTAAAGTTTACTAAGGGCTATCCTCCCAACCCTGTGATGCCAATATCATCCTCATTTCATAGATGAGGAAACGGAGTCTCAGAAAGGTAGAAAAACCTGCCTAAGCCAGGAAGTGGCAAAGCTGGGATTTGAATCTTGGCTCCAAATGATTTCCATTCAATCTGTTTGAATCCTTTCCATTGTTCTAAGACTGGCCTCTCTCAAGCCCTAGGGTTCCTGAGTGGGGCTTCTTCCACCTGCTCCAAAGTATTTCAGCAGGAAATGGGGCTTGCTCTCAGGCCAAGTGCTCTGGAAGGAGAAGCCCAAGTGACTGGTGTTTTACCCATAGGTGGGAGGCCGAACAATGCTACCAATCCGATGGATGCCGCCGGAGAGCATCCTCTATCGGAAGTTTACCACGGAGAGTGACGTCTGGAGCTTTGGCGTCCTACTCTGGGAGATCTTCACCTATGGCAAACAGCCCTGGTACCAGCTCTCCAACACCGAGGTAGCTGGGGTCCCATCTTCATTCACTCCCTGGGTCCTCCCCCTCCCACCTTCCTCTCCTCACCCCAACTCCCTCTTCTCTTGAACCTGGATCAACTCCAACCTCCCTCCCACCCCCCTGCATCTTCACCACCTCCATCCTGGGCCCATCTTTTGGCAGCTGATATTGACTTTGCCCCTATAATCAATCAATCAGCCAGCAAATATTTATTAATTATCTGTTATGCACTAGGCACTGGGCGTGTAAGACAAAGAATTAAGGAATCTCTACACGTAAGAAACTTCTGTTTTAATAGGGGAGACAATAGTTTGATTGATAACAAGATGGACAGTGGATAAACTACAGAAAAGACCACCTAAGTTGGAATAGAAGGGTGTCCTGGGATCTGAGGAGCAGATTGTGGGGAAAAGAGGAGGGGATTGATGTTAATATATGCATATTAGGCATGCTAATAGAGGCATATAAATGTATGCAGCCTAAGGACAAAGTGAATAAATACAAAGTATCTACAAATACATACTATATACATAGTTGTCACATACAAGGTAGTTTGGGAGAGACAGCACTAGCATTTGGGGCGAGCGAGAAACAAGAAAGCAGTTTTGTTTCAGAAATTTCAGGAAAAAGAATTTCAGGATTCAGGAAAAAGGGGGTATTGGAGCTGTACAGCCCACATCAGTCAAAAGCAATCCCAGGACCCCTCAGCTGACTCTCTCTTTATACCCCGGGGCATAGCAATACAGCCAGCTGCTCATTTCGGCTCCCTAAATCCTTAGCCCTGGCATCAGCTCCTCCCCCGAAGTCTGGGAGCTCATGGAGTCAGCTCAGTGCCCTCCCCCTTTCCCCAGAATCTGCTCTGCAGAGCCCAGGACACTCTGCTATTCCAATTCACCCTCGTGGGGAGTCTTTTCTGTAGTATAACCGCTGTCCTTCTTGTTATCAAGCATGCTTCATTTCCTTCCTTTCCCCAGGGAAGTGGGGAGAGGGGATGTCCTAAAGAGCCCCCTTATACCCTTGGCCTTCTCTGGTCCATTTCCCTTATCTCTCTTCTCTTTCCCATTAGTCCCTCCCCTGTTCCCCACCCCCACTCCTTTTCTTCTCTCAGTCTGAGTCTCTGTGGCCCCGAAGTCCAGATCATGGGCCTCTCTTAACGACTCTGCAAACATTTTATAGACCCCGGCTTTAGCTCTCCTTCCTCCTTATGGAGACAAGGGAACAGTGGTAGGGACTGGGATTAGACCATCAGAAGGACAGTCCTGTCTCACATCACCTTCCCATTAGTTCTTCCCCCTCTGCCCCACTCCCACTCCCTTTCTTCTCCCAGTCTGAGTTTCTATGGTCCTTAAATCCAAGACAGGGGTGAGGAACCTGGGGCCACAAGGCTGCAGGTTCCCCACCCCTGATCCAGGTCATAGGCTTCTCTTAAAAACTCCCCGCATTTTATAGACCCCAGCTTTAGTTTTCCTTCCTATTTATCGAGACAAGAGGGACTGAGATTAGACCATCAGAAGGACAGTCCTGACCAACGTCCCCTATGGCCAGCCCTAACCTGCCAGCTAAGCAAAATGATAAGGACCCAGGTGTCCAGCCCCCCAGCTCAGCTTCCTGCCCTCCCCCACCTCCTGGCTCACAGCTGTCAGTTCCCATTTCTTCTCCTAATGCAGTTGGCTCCCTGGGGGCTGGAGAGGCGGTAGGAGGGGTTATAGATTTTAATTTTCTCAAGCACAGAGAGATGGAATGGAATTAGTCTCGGTTTTGCTGTGTCTCTCCCCCCACTGCTACCCTGTCTCCACACCCCCATTCTCTCATGGGCTGTAACCCAAGGAGGCTCCTGCCCCCTCCTTGATCCCTCCTCCTTCCCTCCCCCTTCATCCCCATTCCTTTCTCTCCTCTTCATATTCTTGCCTGCCCTAATCTCCCTGCTAGTCCATCCTACTGTCTTCCTTCCATTCTGCCAGGTACAATTCCAACCCATTTTATTTGCATTTTAGGTAAGGCAGATTCCCCACAGAAGGGTGAGAAACGCATATAGGAAAGGGGCGCATTTCCTTCTCTCTTCACTCTCTCTCATTCCACTATCTCCTGCCTTCTTTCCATAGTCTAGTTTTTGCTTCTTCTTGGGGGTAGGGTAGAGAGGCCATTGGGAGAACCCACCCCACTCACCGAACCAGGTTGTTAAGTGTGATGAGCCTTCTCCTCTCCCGCCCACTTGGAAAGTCCATCCATGAGTGCCACCTCTCATTAGTTCATTGCTAACTTTCTGTAGCTTCCCCTAAATCCAGCCACTAAAAATCTAACAAGTTGGCCTGCAAACCCTCCCTGCCCCTACACATGCCTCCTCTCACACGCTGGTGGTACATCTCAGTATAACCTCATTCCCTCTTGCTGCAGCCTCATTCTGTTTCATGGAATTTCAGACTTGGGAAAGACCTTAGAGATCACCTAGTACAGCCCCATGGACATGGGAAGAAGTTGAGGCCCAGAGAAGGATTTGCCCCAACTCGCGGGAACCCAGCCTGGGCCTCCTACTTCTCCGGGTCAGGCCTCTTCTCACAACACCTTACTTCTTTCTCCAGGCAATCGAGTGCATCACTCAGGGCAGGGAACTGGAGAGGCCTCGGGCCTGTCCCCCGGAGGTGTACGCCATCATGCGGGGCTGCTGGCAGCGAGAGCCCCAGCAACGCCACAGCATCAAGGACATACACGCCCGGCTCCAGGCCCTCATCAAGGCACCTCCTGTTTACCTGGACATCCTGGGCTAGCCCTGAGGATCAGGCCTCAAAACCCTCTGGGGCTCCCAACCTTGCTCACTCTCACCACTGCCGCCACCCCTATTATTACCACCCATGGGTGATCTCAAAGCATCTTTAACTCATCCTTAGCCCAGGAACCCATGAGCAGTTGGGGAGGGGGGTGGGTCAAGGGCAAGGGGGAAGGATTTGTATGTTACTCAAATGGCACAGTCACTCAATATATTTATTGTCCCTTCTACTGTCTCCTTCTATCTTACCTTGGGGGCAGGGAGGGCAGAGGAAGGGATGGGGTGGGCATGCCTATGTTCCTGGCACAGGACCATCCTTCCTGTGAGGGAGAAGAGCCTTCCCTGGCTCCCAGCATCAATTCGTCCTCTTTCTTCTCTTTGTCTGTTCCCACCTGAATCAAATCCCATGTGTCCCTTCCTGCTTTTGGAGAAGCCACTTAAGGGTTGGGCAAGGGTTGGCTCTCTGGTTCCTCCCTTCTCTAATAATCCAAGTTTAGATGGAAAAGAGCAGGCTGAGGAGGGCTTAATCTCTACTGGAGAGGGTCACAGGGGTGACGTTTCCCTGAGACTCTGATCTCCTAAAGGTTTGCCTTTAGCTTCAAGAAGAGCTGACCCTGGGTGAGGGGTGGGATGGGATGGGAGAGACACTGGGGAATGGAAGTTAGATGTACCCAAGATCATGAATGGAAAAGTTCCTGGAAATGGAGAATAGGTCTAGTGAGAGAAGGGCTCAGCCATAATGGGATGAGGGACACAGAACACTTAAGTCTTAGTTTTGCCTTTCTGGGGAAGGGTAAATTAGTACTCTGGGATCAGTACCTGAAGACAGGGGACTGGACAAGCCGAGTGTTCCATAAGGACTCAAGTTCCTCTTCCTGCCTTTAGCCTGAGGGAGAAATAGAGTTCCTGCCAATTGCTTTGAGATCTCTTTGGGGAGGCAAATGGCAAGGGGAGAAGGATTGGAGGCAGAGGCAAGACTTCTTGTCTGGAAGCCCCATTTCTCCTAATGGCCAACCTTCATCCTGCCAGAACCCACAGCCCCTTATCCCTCCGGGGCTTATCAGGAGGAAATGTCAGACTGTCCCAGGGAGGCCACTCCCCCCAGCCTTTATTAGATCTGCTGCCTTATCAGCCCCCCCAGGCCTGGCCAGGATGGTGGCATCTGCCTCTCGTCCAGTCTAGTTAAAGCTAATGGAGGCCTGACCCACAGCCTGGGGCTGGTTGATATGGAAGGTGAAGGGGAGGAGGGGGACTCTCTTGAGCTTGTCCCCTGAGACCCCCAAGTTTAGATGCATACAAAGGAGTCTCCTGTTAGGTGTGGCCTGCTCCATTAAGGCTTCATCTTTCAAGATCTCAAAACACCTGGAGGACTGGGGAGGGAAGTGAAGAAAGTAGGGTGGGAGAGAACAGAGAACTTGAATTTCGTTCAATGATTGAGAATTGTGGGTAGAGTGGGTAGAGTGAGGGAGACAGGCAACCCAAAATGGCTGAGGTGCAAAAAAAGAGAGAAACATTGAGATAGAGAGGGAGATCTCGATGCAGAGACAGATTTAGAGGTCCAGAAAGAATGAGATATGGAGGGTTCGAGAGGGCAACATATAGAAGAGCAGAAAGCTGGAGACAAAGCAATACGGACAGAGAGAGACACCCAAATGGAAAAAAAGACAGACAGGGACAGACAGACAGAGAGCTGGAAAACACAGGTGGAGACAGAAAGAGAAGGTGCAGACACACAGATACTGGAGACCCTGAGAGATGACTGTGCTTCCTCCTCCCACTCGTACCCCAAGTCCCACCCTGCTTCTTCCTCAATGTCCCCCTCCCTGATGTCCCCCTCCCCTGGCATGTGGGCACAGCTGAAGAGGCTGGGCTTAGTGAAGAGGAGCACTGGTTTCTGAGGCTTGGATGGGAGTTGGGGGTGGGGGTGGGGGTGGGGGAGAGTTGTCTTGGGCATAATCTCCCAGAAGGGAAAAGAAAGCAATCAGGTCCCAAACTGCAGCCAAGGATGGTGTCTAGACAGTGGGAGGAGCTTCTCCGTGAAAGTGGGAGACCTTGGCACAGGAGAGCGTTGAAGAGGAGCAGGCTCTTCTTCCCTACACACCCTGAAGAAAAGGAGAGCCTTCTTGGAGGAAGAGGGATGATGAGAATAATACTTATCACTTTATCTGCCCTTCGACTGTGATTGGTGCTTGGAGATCATTTATAGAATGTCCGGAGGTTGGGTGGGGGGTGGGGTGGGGGGAAAGCCTAGGTTCTGGTGGGATTGGGGGCGGGGTAGGGCTGAGTGTTCCCTGAATAAGACTGGGATATTGAAGGGGACAATTCCCAGATCAGTGGGAAAATGGACTGGATAGGGGCCATTGATCTAAGACAATGAAATGATTTGGCCAGCCAAATACCCCCAGCTCCTCCTTCAGCCTGGAATTAGTGGTTCCAGATTTTTTTTGGAGGGAAAGGGGTATCATGCATGCATCATCCGGGTTATGGTCACCAGCTGAAACTAAGACACTGATACAACTCATTAGCACATGCACAAACAGCAATACACATGGGCATATGTAGAAACTGATACACGCAAGGGGCACAGACCCACACAGTTGCACATTGACACCCTCTGATGCAGCACATTGACCCAAGTGCTGACAGACATCAATGCACACTTGTTGACACACTGACACGACAAATTGACACGTTGATACACGCTGACACTGATATACCCTCTAATCCCCTCTCTCTCTCATATTTCCCTATTCCCCTGGACTCCCTAGTCGTTAACCTCCCAGAGCACCATGCGGCCTCTGCCCCATCCCAGTTAATTACCTCTTCTCCCTCCTCCCTGTGCCAAGTCCATTAGCCCCTAGCCAGAACACCAGATAAAACAGAGAAAGTGCCCAGGGGGGATCGATGGGGATGAGGCCTTAGGGACCCCATAGGGAGGGGTTGGAGGTGGATGATGGAGCCTCAGTCAGTGACAGCAATTTGAAAGTTTCAGGGCCCCTATACACCAGAGTCTGCAGGACCAAGAAGACCTTTTCTCTCAGAATATCAGAGGGAAACAGAGGGGCGGCCACTGAAGGAAGGGGAGACCTCGTCTTCCTCCTTTCCCAGCTAAGCCTCTGTCTTTCTGTGTTCTATTTGTTCCCATTCTAGCAGCGGGGGTTGGGAGGAGTAAGAAATCTGAGGCCCAGAGAAAGTGGTGGGTTTTTTTCAGGGGTGACCAGTCAGGTAGGAGAAGGGAAGGGGTTGAGAACTGAACCTAGACATCCTAGGTCCTCACCAGACCCTGTCACCATCTGCTAACAATCTTCTCCCCTCTCATGAAGAGATTTTTCATGGAAGGAAGGGGAATGAGGACAATTTAGCACAGAGAGGGTGTGAGAGTCTCTGGAGTATCCAGTACTGGAATAGATTCTACAAAGGACCCAAGTGTCCTAGGTCTTTCCCCTCAGCTTGTCTATACAGCCAAAGTCTCCTTCCTACATATCTCACCCCCCCCTTTCCCTGGGGGCTTGGATTCCCGACAGGAGATCAGAGAAGCCGCCTGCCTTAGGCTTCCAGGAACGGGCAGGCTGAAGAAATGCTGCTTGGAGAGTATCCCCCCTCTCTGGATTTTATTTCCCCCAGCCACCCCTCTTCTTTCACCCTCTTCACCCCCATGTCTGGGAGCCAGACTATCTTGGAAAGAAGTCCAAATCTAATGAGAACCATGGATCTCCAAGCACCTGCTATATCTTTCTTTGGAATAAGCAGGGACAGGCTTCCTAGCTAGAAAAGGAGGGAGTGAAACCTTCAGAAGAGCAATGGGGACTCAGAGTCTAGCCCCCAGAGTCAGGATCACAAACTTGGTGGGGACACAGACACATATGTCATATTTCTGGGTGAACACCCTGTGGAAATTCTTCCCCATCTAGGGCTCAGACCCATCACCTCCTTCCTGGTCCTGCCCCCCCTTTTCTCCCCTCCTCCACTTGGGCTCTAAGATGGAAAGTTTGAGCTGTTTTCGGGAACTGAGGAGGGCAGAAAAGGAGGAGGGGAGCCTACCAGATCTGATGCCAAGGTTGGGCATGGGGGAGCGACACAAATCAAGATGGGCATTGCAGAGTCATGGAGGCAGAGAGATGTAAGAAAGACAGAAATTGCTGGAGATACAGAGACATACGCAGAGACAGAGAGAGATGTGCAGAAATACATCCTGAAATAGAGAGATATAGAAATAGATATGCAGAGAAACATAAAGAGAGATAATGATCTAAACAGAGAGATATACGGAGACACAGGAGCTAGACCTGGAGGGGTCCTTTGAGAGCATCTAGTCCAGACCCTTCATTTTACAGATGAGAAAACTGAGGCTCATCTAAGTGAAGTAACTTTCTCAGGTCACACAACCACTAAATGGGGAAGGGAACAAACATATATTAAGCGCATACTATGTGCCAGACACTGTGCTGAGCACTTTTACAAATATCATGTTTGATACTTACAATGACCCTGGGAGGTAGGTGTTATTATTATCACCCTCTATTTTATAGTTAAGGAAACTAGAGGAGGTAAATCAGTAGTAGGCAAATCAGAATTATAATCCAAGTCCTCTTATTCCCAAATTTAGGGGCAGCTAGGTGGCACAGCGGATAGTAACTGAGCCTGAAGTCAGAAAGACTCATCTTCCAGAGTTCAAATCTGGCCTCAGACACATTGTGACCCTGAGCAAGTCATTTAACTCTGCATGCCTGAGTTTCCTCATCTGCAAAAATGAGCTGGAGAAGGAAATGGCAAACTGCACCAGTATCTCTGCCAAGAAAACCCCAAATGGGGATCATGAAGGAGTTAGACAAGACTGGAACAACAACATACATAACCCCTATGTAGATATAGAGAAATACAGAAATAACAGCACAGATACAATGTAACAGAGATACAAAGGGAGAGACAAAGACACAAGGCACAGACCTTCCCCAAAACCCTTGCCCTTGGGCGTGGTCCCTTGAAGCAAGATATTTCTCCTTTCACCTGCAAGTGGTCCCCCTTTTCTGTTTTTCTGCCCCTCCCCCCATTCCCCTCATACCCCTTTCTGCTTCCCTACAGCCCCTGAGGTTCCAGTCAGAGGGAGATGACAGGTATGGCTAATGGGTAGGGGGCAGGATGGGATAGGTAGAGGTATATGTGAAAAACATGGTTTCATCCCATTTCCTTCCCCTCTCCTTTCTGTCCTCCTACCTTCCCCAACTGGCTGCTGTTGAGGGGAAGGAGAAGTATGTGAGAAATTCGCTCTTCAACTTTTGAAGCTGCATTGATCTGAATCCCTAGATCAGTGGTGGGGCTGATCTGAAAGCTGATCTTAGTTGAAGAAGACCACAGAGGACTTTGAAGCTGAGGAGACCCAGACCTAGTAGACTCCCATCTCAATTCTTTTCTTGCTGGTCTTGAAAGGGTGGGGTTGGGAGATCAGGAAGGGAAGGAGAGAAAAAAGGTGGTTTCCACAGTATAGTGGAAAGAATGCTGCTGGCTTTAGAGTCAGAGCATCGGGCATTCAGATACTGGCTATCCTCCCTACTTTGTGCCTAATTTTCTTCATCTGTAAAATGAAAGAGTCTGAGTAGATCACCTCTAAGGTCTCTCTCAGTTCTAAATTTATGGACTTATGGTCTAAATAGAGCCCCTGAGGTCCAAGTACCATTCTTTCCTCTGCAACTGTGCGTCTCATTCCTCCTGATGCAAGGCAGCACCTTAGGATGAGAAGTTGTGGGGAAAGAACTTTAGATTTTTGAGGCAGTAAACCTGGGTTCTAATCCTAGCTCTACCTTTTACTAGCTATATGACTTTAGGTGAGTAAAGTTGCCTTTTTTCCCCCACTTCATCACAGTTTCTTCAAATACAAAATGGGTATAATAAAACAGCATTACCTAACAAGGTTGCTGTACTCTTTTAACTTTAAAGCAATACGGGCATGTGAACTGCTATTATTACCTTATCAAAGCTCATAGGATAAAGTAACCCCCACCACACCAGCTGGACCTGTCAGCATTGTGGGGAGAGGCGAGGAAGGAGCACAAGAGGTGGGGTGTACAGTAAAAGAGCCCAAGGTTGGGTTCTTTCATTGTGGTTGGGGGGAGTAGAGCAGATGACTTTCTAAGCTTCGTTTAGTCCATCTTCCCTTGATGCCCCCTCCCCCATCCCTTTTATTTCTGGGCCTCCCTTCTGGAAATGTTGGGTAGTCCTTCCTGCAGTCTAACCTTCACCCTTCCCTCAACCGGGCTCGAAGGGGTTACCTCCCATCTCTGCCCAGAGATCAACTCAAATCCCTCCCACTGCAGGTCCCAGCTGCCTGGGGCCTGTGGTTGGAGCTAATGTAAGTGAGAGGCGGAGGACAAGAGGGGATAAAGTTATTAGCGTCTTCATCTTTGAGGGATATCGATTGTCGTGTCTCCAGACTCACTTGGCCTTATAAACGGGCTGGGAAGGAGGGTGGCTCAGTACCAGCTCAGTAGGCCCATCCCTCCCCCATCCCCACTTGGAACAGGATGCCTGGGTCCTCCTCTAAGAAAGAGGCTTTGAGATCAGTGTCTGAGAAGCAGAAGGGTGTTTGTGGGAAAAGAGAAAGGGAAGAGGGGCCTCTGTGGAAAACCAAAACCACAGAGGTGGCTGGAATGCTCTCAGTCTACAAGACTCTGAGCTGGGTGCAGGGGTCCCCATTCTGTGATGGGAACAGGTTTGAAGGTGGATGGGGATCTCTACTTCTATTTCAGACTGAGGAGCTTGAGGTGTGTTGGGGTAAGGCAGACGGTTCCTTCCTCTTCCCTCCCAGGAAAGAGTTGAGTGTGAGTATATTATGTGTCCATGTGTCAGACTTCTTTCTAAGGGACAAAGATTATTAGCCTTCTTTGCTCCTAACTCCCCAGATGACCCAAGGAAAGACACCAGCAACTGAAAGAGACTTGAAACTTATATACATGCATTCATTCCCTTCACCAAGGCAAAGCCTTTACTCAATTTAATTCAATTCAACATTTATTAAGCATCAATTACGTGCAAAGCACCGTTCAATTCTATTCAATTCAGTTATAGTCTCTGTGATCATAAGAACTGGGCTCACATTAGGGACTACTCTCAAAACATCTTTGCTTTATACTTCTACCCACTTTACCCTGGGAATATATGAATTCGACTCCTGTCTAAAAAAGTCTTCAGTTCCCAAGCAAGCACTCAGGCTAACAAAACATCAAATATAGGACAAGTTTTATTTAGCAGGAAACCCGAAGGACAAATACCCTAGCCAACCTTTCAGCTGGGACAATTCTCCTTCCCTCAGTGGGTTTATACCTTCTACAGGGATTTATATAGACCTCGAGTCTGTTAGTACTATCCTCAGTAGACCTCCCCTTCCATCCCAAGGAGAAGATAAGTCAGGACTGCTAGAGAATCAAGCCACCTCACTTCTAGTGAGTTTCTGCTTTCCCCAGGGACTTTGTCTAGTTCTCCAGAGTTAAAATACTGCCTTAGGTGAGCTCCTTCCCAGAGGAAAGCCTTGGGGTTGCTAGACAGTCAAGCAATCCCAACCTCTGATAGATTCTATTTTTTCTTTGGATCTGTAGAATCCACATGATTCATAATATCAGCAAATGGATAGGTCCAATAGCCCTTCACGTCTCACAACACAATGACAGCCCCCTCTGTTTTTGTTCTCTCTCTCAGAAGAACTTCTGGGAAGCTTCTCTCTCTTAGGAGATCCTCTCTTCTACTCTATCTCTAGCTGGAGCCATTTTGTTTTTGCTTTTGTTTCCGGTTGTTGTTGTAGTAGTTGGTGACATGCAAGTGATTCCCTGAAGGGGTCAAAGAGATGGGCAGAGCTCTTTCCAGGACATGTAGTCCATGCGCATGTGCAGTTCTTGTCAGTTCTCCTCACTCTTTCTCTGGTTCTCTCTTTCAGTGGCCAAGAGAGACCAGGGCCAACACCAGGAGCGAAGCTCAGAACTACGAGGGATCAACTTATTGATTTTCATTAATACTGCAGTTCCTTAACTAGGAACTTCATCATCCTAATGGTAGGACAAAGGATCACAACAAGGGCCAATCGAGACCCAAGGGCAAGGCCAGTTCTTACCTTGTCAAAGAGTTAACCTTGTCTAGGAAATTTTATACCTTGTTGAGTACAGATTAGAGAGAGATGAGGCAACTCCTGGGCAGCAAGCCTGAAGGTGCCTGGTATACAACAGACACCTACTAATCCCTTACTGTATACACATAATAATGTTAGGAGCTAGACACAGAGAAGAGATACATGAGTGTCAACCTTCATGCCCAGAGATTTCCCTCCAAATATCTATCTCTCTAGTAGTAGATTACTTATTCTCTGTGACATTTCAGCCCCTTCGACACGGTCCTGGATGTTCAATGTAGGGGGACATCAAGATCCATATCTTAGTATCATGTACCCCACACCCTACATCTCAACTCAGGATGACCCTAAGATCATCTTGACACCTTTGGTTTGTATTTATATGTGTGTATATGTCTATGCAGTCTATCTGGGATCCTGTGTGTATAAAAGAACCTAAGTTAGTATATGAGTGTGTGCGTGTCTAAGTGGGTATCTGCGTCCGAGTATACGTGTGAGCACATATACGTTCCCCCTTGGGACTAAAATCTGAAGACTTTAATTTCTGTTTAGTTTGACACATGTATAAATAAGGTTCTGAAGAAGATGGCATCAGGAGAGATGGTAGTTAGAACACAAGAAGGATTTCTCCAAGGCAGTGAGAGACTCTGGAAGAGAAGGCAAGGAGATGGGGGGAAAGGGCACAGAGCCTAGGATTGAGAGTATGAGGGAATTGATGACACAAAAGAGAGAGTGACAAAAGAAAAAAAGAATACTTCTGTCCCTCTTTTCCTTCCCTCCTCTTTCCCTCCCTCCTTTCCCTCCTTCCTTCCTTCCTTCCTTCCTTCCTTCCTTCCTTCCTTCCTTCCTTCCTTCCTTCCTTCTTCCTGCTCCCTTTTCCTTTGGAAGTAGAAGGAGGAGGCTGGGGGCAAAGGGGGAAAGGGAAGGTCCCCCTAAGCTAGAGGTTAGGACACTTGGGTCTTTTGCCTCACAAGAAACACTGCTTTCCCTACCCTAGGGGGCAGGGAGAGGAGGTAATTAATGACCAAGAGGCCAGTAGGGGAGAGTGTTCATATCTAATGTTGGTATTAATCAGAAGTCAGTCCCCAGCGAGGGATAGAATTCATCCTGCACTCTGAGGGGGAGGGGCCCTTGCTGAGAAATGGGAATACTCTTCTTATCTCTTTCCCTTCTCCAATATCATTGTCTACCCCAATCAATGCCCCTCCCCTGTTCCAGCCCCTCTTCTCCAAGTTCCCCTCCCACTTCTAACTCTACCTTATCCCCTTAAACCGCTTTCCCCAGCACTCATCCCTGTGTTTCCACTAGCCCCTGTTCCTTTCCCTCACCTGTTAGAAAGTCCTCCCTACTGTCTATCCCCCATCTCTCCTGCTGCTCCAGAATCTGAGAGTGAGATAAGACCCTGGAGCTGAGATCCTTCCTATAGCCAGGACCTGGAAGGGTTGGGGGGAGCAGCCTCCCACCACCACCACCAAACCAAGACACTTAGCTATTCATAGAGAGTGCATTAGATAACTCCCATTGATGTCAAGACTGTTAATTGCCTCTCATCCTTCCCTTCATCACCAGCCCGCCCCCTACTAGCTCCATTAGCGCCCCCCCTCTCCCCTGGTAGCCCCTAAATCAACCCCAATTATCAGTGAGGAGGGGGAGGGTTTGGGCACTGGGACTGTGATTACAGCTGGAGAGGAGATGAGGAGGGGTAAGGTAGCAGTGGGGAGCTGGATGTCTAGCTCCCTGCCCCATGGAGAGGGGACACTAGGAGGCAGGATGCCTAGGTCCACAGAAGGAAGGAAGCAGGGATCTCGAGGGAACATGGTGGGGGGTTCATGAAACCGAGGCTCCTGGGAGTTCATGAAACGGGCTCCTGGGGGTTCATGAAACTAGGTCTCCTGGGGGCTCATGAAACTGGGGCTCCTGGGGGTTCATGAAACTGGCACTTCTGGGGGGTGTCATCTGAGGTAGCTCCATGGAAACTGCGCAGGGTTCAGCTGGGAAGCTTGACTCCAGGGCTCTTGGGTTGTGCTCCAGGCTGGTCAGAAAAAAAATAATGGAGTTCGAGGAAGGCATTAAGAGTTAGAGGTTGGAGAAGCAGGGGTGTGAGTCTGATCACTAATCTGTGGGCATTCTCATCCCATAGCATTTAGTGAAGGCCTAATTGGGCAGAAAGGCATACTGGGTGTGTGTGCATGTGTATGTGTATATGTGTGTGTGGGGGGGGGTATATGAGTGTATGTGTGTGTTAATCCTCCCTGTGCCACAGTGAATGTACATGGAACCCTTTCTTGTAGGAGGGGAAGTAAGTGCAACAAGGCCTGTGATTATGACATATGGTGCATCTGGGACTCTTTGCCATATTTTGTGGGTGATAAGGGTTAAGCACAACATTGTACATAGTGGTGTGCAATATTGTGTGTTGTTATATGGGATTATATGCCATATGATATGTGAGGTGTGTGTATAGGTTCACTATCGTGTGCAGTTAATTGAAAAGAAAGGGATGGGAGCAAGCAATTATTAAGCGCCTATTATGTTCCAGGTGCAGTGCTAAGCACTTTGCCAATATTATCTCATTTGAGACTCACAACAACACTGATAGGTAGGTGCTATTATCATCCTCATTTTACAAATTAGGAAACAGAGGCAGACAGAGGTTAAGTGACTTGCCCAGGATCACACAGTTAGTGCCTGAGGCCATATCTGAATTCAGGTCTTTCTAACTCCAGGCCTAGTGTACTAGATGCTACATCACCTGGCTGCCTCCATTAAGACAATTAATAATGCAGTGCCTAGCACATAGTAGGTGCTAAATGAATGCTTGTTGATTCAGAGGGAAACTAGCAGAACCAAGAGAACATTGTATCCAAGAATGGCAGATATTATTCAAAGAGTAACTGTGAGTGACTAAGCTATTCTGAGTAATGTCAACATTCGAATCAATTACGAAGGACTCACGAAGAAAAATGCTATCCATCTCCAGACAAAGAACTGCTGGGTGGAAGTATGTATTGTATGGTTCCACATGTGTGCATAAATATATACACACATATATGTGTGCATACATATAATATACATATACACATACATACATATATATAGAGAGATATGTAACACATTGGCCTTCTCTAATGCAAGGGTGGGATGGAGGCAGCTTGGAACTCAAAATGTAACAAAAAATAAACAAGATAAAAGGAAAAACAAAGCTTGTCAACTTGACTTATAGCTGTGTATGACTGGGCAGTATTGTTTGGGGTTGTGTGTAGACTATGTAAAAGTGTACACTATTGAATGTGATTGGTATGCTATGGGCAATCTATGGTCATGTGTGCTGTGTGCAGTGTTACACATGGTATGTCCTCTCTCTCTCTCTCTCTCTCTCTCTCTCTCTCTCTCTCTCTCTCTCTGTGTCTCTCTCTCTCTCTGTCTCTCTCTCTCTCTCTCTCTCATTCTAGAAAGACTTTTGTATTACTGGGTGCCAGTATTCTTACCTGTATCACTGAAACTGACCTAAGGTTTGAAGACTCCAAGTCTGTATCTGGCTCTTTTCCCCACCAAGCCTGGGTCCTTGGTAGAAAAGTCCAAAGCAGAAAGAGGTGAAACTCCTTGCTTCACTCTCCCCCAGCCACAAGTTGCCCCTGTCCAAAAAAAAGGGGGGGAATGGGTGGAAGAAATATATGATGCTGCCTTTCCCTAATCCCACTCATCGACCCTGAGATGGGGATGAGACAATGGATTGGGCCAAGTGGGACAAGGCTTGAGAAGGCAGGAGTCTCACTAAGGGTCTTGAGTCCAGATACCCTTTCTTTTGTTCCCTTTCAAGATCATCTGGGAGAAGGAAGTGGGTCCTTTGCCCACTCTCTATGCCCTCCTCTTCCATAAAGTTGGTCCTTTCTCTTCTCAAGATAAGGTGCTTAGAGATCGCCCAGCCTAGAGCAGGTTTTCAGGTCTCTGCTGCCCTCTGGAGGTGTGTTATGTCATTGCAGAGAAAAGTGGAAGCGAAACCTAGTCCAATTTTTTTCCCCTATAGGTCCTGCTCAGCCCAACAGTCCCCAGCCTCAAGCCTGCACAATCTACCTCCTGGCCTCAGGGCCCTCAGGTTTATGGGACTTCTATTGCTCTTAAAAGTCCTTCACAAAGAACTGTCTCTCTAATGGAACCTCTTCCATCTGGAGTCAGCACTGAGCAATTCTTACGATGACAGATGGACTGCCCCTTCTCCTTGCACCCCCTCCAAGCTCAGAGATCCAGGAGTCCTGCCTGCCAGCTGCACCCTTGTACATTTTGGCCCAAGCTTCTATTTAAGAGGGAGGATTCCTCATGAGCCACCAGATGGAGCTCCTCTCCTGGATTCCCCTGTAGCTAGCCATCTGGCAGATGTGGACAGATGCTTTTAGATTCCCAGCAACCACCGGGCCCCTCAGGGACAGTTCCATTCTTTAGGACTCTAGGAAAACCACAGGACAGCCTGGAGACCCCCACCCCCTATTGTTAGGAGAGGCTTGATGTTTGTGATCTTTAAAGGACACCTAGAACTCTAAATCTTAGGATCCCATGATCATTCTGCTCCTTGGGAAGGCAAGTCCTTCCCTTCATTCTCTAAGCAGAGGCAGCTGGTGACCCAGTGGGAGTCAGAAAGACCTGAATTCAAATGTAGCCTCAGATACTTATTCTCTGGGCAAGTCATTTAAACAAACAAACAAAACAACAACCCTTTCCACCTCCCTCCCCCCCCAAAAAAACCCTCAGTTTCCTCCACTATAAAGTAGGAATGAAGATAATAACCATAGCACCCAGCTCTCAGAGCCGTGTATGAGCACCAAGTGATATAAACACTTGTAAAATGTGCTTAGCACAGTGCCAGGCACAGAGTAGACTTTAATAAATGCTTGTTCTTTCCCTTCCCCACCTTAGGGGATTGCAGATCTAAAATAAAAGGTGACCTGACGTTCCTTGCTTCTCCCTCCCACAGTCACTGGTCTAATCCAAGCAGGTCAGGGAGGGAAATCCAGGCCCTTCATCCCTCTTCCTCCTTCCCTGACCTTTCTAGGGTGGGAGGGGAGGAGAGGGGCAGTGTGGACTGTGTCTGTATTAAACCTTTAGGCTCATCTCTAGCTCGCCTCTAAATCATTTTCTTTCCCAGTGTTTGTTTAATCTATGCCTTTGTTTCTCTGTCTCTGTCTTCAGTCTTTGGTTTTTGTATTGGAGACTCTCCTCTCACCTGGGGCTCTGGATGTCTCCTTGGGACTGCCAGTCTCCCAGGTCTCAGAATCTCTGTTTACATGTATGCCTCTGCCTTTTCCAATTCCTCCGAATCAGTCTCTTTTCTGTCTCTGTCTCTCTTTTCCCTCCCATTCCCTCATCCCCCCTCCTCTCCATACTGCTCGCAGTTTCCTTGTCAAAACTTCCTGCCTGAGTCGAGGGCCAGAGTTCCCACCCCCTTCCTGCCCCCCTCCCCATACCGCGCCCTGCTCTCCTCCCGCTTCCCCCTGGCTGCTCCCACAGTTGGGCTCAGGCTCAGCCAGGACTCCCTTGGCCCCCTTTACCCCAGTTCCTGGTCCCTGTATCTCCAGCTTCCCCAAAGACCTTACCCCAGTCAGACAAGAGATTCAAAGCCTGAAGCAGGTGAGCGATCCTTTTGGTGTGGGGCTAAGGAGGAGGTTGGGATGGGGCCACTCTGCATCAGAGGCAAGTGACCCAAAGCCTGAAGCAGGTGACTGATCCTTTTGGTGCTGGGGCTAAAGAGGAGGTTGGGATGAGGGCACTCTATACCAGAGGAACGGGAGACAGCCAGAGGCTGGGCATAAGAGGGATAGGTCTGGAGGTTTGGGTGACTCTGCCCAGGGGTGCTACAGATGTGTTTTTCTAAACAGGACACCCTCATCCTCCAACTCTGAGCTCCCTAGGAATTAGGATCAGAAAGGGAAGGAAGAGAGACAGAGACTGACCTACCGAGGGATAAGGGAAAGTGACAGAGAGCCGGGGCAGGGGCTGGGCAAGACTGTGGGAAGAGAGGGACGAGAGTGAGGGGGCTTTTTGTACTTGTAGTCAATAATGGCTCTGCATGTAAATGATATGCAAATAAGTATCTTTTGAAGTTCACAGTCGGGGGCTTTTGTAGCTGAACCCCAGAGCTGCGTAATTCCCCTCCCTCCTTGTCTTCGCTCCTCGTAAAGCAAAGAAGGGATCCTCCTCATACTCCCATCTAAAGCTACTCTAATCCAATCCACCAGCTCTAAATGATCCATCTCCCCTCTTTCAGTCTCTTGTGTCTGTTTCTCAATACCTGGAAGAAAGTTTGTTCCTGGACCTTGGGGGCAGTGAAGGGGTGGAGTGGGAAGGAGGGGAAACTGAGGTACTGAGAAGAGAAGGAACCTAGGTATCCTGGCCCTTCATTCTCACACTAGCTATGGAGTCCAGGGAAAGAAGAGAGGAAGGGACAGAATTCAGACATACTAAGTCCCATAATACACTTCTGGGAGTAAACTGAGGTACAAGGCAAGGAGAGGGCTGAGGACCTGAACATCCTTGTCCCCAGTCGTGGAGCATAAATGTGTCTGAGGAGCAGGTGGGGTGAAGAGGAGGAAGGCCAGAAAGAGGTCTTCTCCTCTGTTATATTGGGCACTCCTGGTGGGCAGGGACTGTTTTTGCCCTTTGGAGGGGGTGGGTACCCTCAGCACTTAGCTCAGTGCCTGGTACATAGAGGGCCCTTAAAATGTTTCTTGAGTTAAATTGCGCTCAGACTCCCAACACCTCCCGTGACTCAAAGCCTGCTGACCATTTCCCAGCTCCTCCTTCCTCAGCCCATTCCCTGGTTCAACTTCCCAATGCTCTGAGCTAACCGTTTAAGGACAGTTTCTCTCAAGCAGGGCTGGGTTCTGACCCCTGGTCCCTGAGGACTGGGAACAGCCTGTGCTGGACAGAGGTTCCCAGGCTCTGGGGGAAGGGGAGTACTGGGTATGCAGCTCCACTTCTAGGATTTGGCGCAGAATCCCCAGATTTCACCTCACCCTGGTTAGTTGCCGTAGTAGAGGAGCAGGTGATACGAAACTGGAAAGGTCATCTCATCCATTCCCCTATCTCTGGTCAAAAAAACCCTAGGACCATGATTGGGGTGTATTTGTGTGTGTGTGTGTGTGTGTGTGTGTGTGTGTGTGTGTGTGTGTGTGTGTGTGTGTGTGTAAGTAGGAGAGTGAGGGCTTCTTTTCCTCTAAACAAATTCCATTTATTTCTACATCTTCCATCCCTGACTACTGGGAAGTTCTTCCCATAATCTAACTCCCATCTGATCTATTGTAATGGAGTTGTTTGTTGAAATGTTCTCTGTGGTGGCTAGAAATTAGGATGCTAGAGTTTGTCCCTCCCTTCATCTTTTCCTGGGAGATGAGGAATGGGGTGGAGAAGAGGGCGTGTGGGGGGAATGTTGGTATTTGATTCCCCTCCTCTCCTATCAGACTCTCCCAGAAAAGGAAACTTTCTCCATCCTGGACAGCTCTGTCCACCAATCGGAAACCTGGAGTCAGATAGAGCTTTGTGGTGTTGTTTTCCCCATACCCTCCCAGTTTGTAGGGAGTAGAGGCCTGATGTGGGGTGGGCTGGGGGTGGGAGGATGAGAGGACTAGGAGGCTAGATTTAGGGTAGGCAGGGCCTTCAGCTGAAGCAGCTGGTATATAAATTTGAGTGCCAGCAAGGTCCCACTTCCTAATTTCTTCTCCACTCATCTGCCGTGGAAATTGAAATTCTGTCATTAACAAAATCTCATCTACCTCAGGGGTTAAGATAGGAAGGCTTCAAGTGAAATGAGCATAGATTATCTTTGAGAGACTATCCTGGCAACCATTAGTTCTCATTAGTGAGTCAGGTCAGCTCCTAGCCCCTGGCACAAAATGAAGAATTAAGGGAAAATAAAAGGAAAGAGACAAGGATTGGGGCTCAATTGGGGAGAGTAGCAAAATAGGAGATAGGGCAGAAAGAAGGCAAAGAGACAAGACTTAAAAAATGCAGAGAAGTAGAGAGACAGAGAGAGGCCAGAGAGGAAACAGAGAGAGATAGTGTGTACAAAGAGAGAAAGTGCAAAAAGAGGAGACAGAGAGTGCACAGGCAGAGACAAATAGAAAGATAGGAACTGGAAAGGAGATAGAGACAGAAAGACAGAGACACAGAGAGAAATACTGAAGAGGACAGAAATAGATAGACATAGAGACACTGAAAAGGAGAGAGAGAGAGAGAGAGAGAGAGAGAGAGAGAGAGAGAGAGAGAGAGAGATAGGGAGGAGAGAAAGAGACAGTGTAAGCAAAGAGAAATAGAGCAAAATGAGGAGTCAGAAAAGAGAGTACAAAGAAGCAGAGAAATAAATAGAAAGATGAGAATTGGAGAGGAGACACAGAGAGAGACAGAGACAGAGAGAGACACAGAGAGAAATATTGAAGAGGACAGAAATAGAAAGACATAGAAAGAGAGACTGAAAAGGGGAGAGAGAGAGAGAAGAGAGAGAAGAGAGGAGACAAGAGAAGATTTAAAGAAACACAGAAGGCAGAGAGCCCAGAGAGGAAACAGAACAAGAGAGACAGCAGAGCAAAAACAAAGAGAGAGACACTCAGAGACAAAAGAAGGCAAGAAAGACAGAAGATACAGACCAGAGAAAGGATAGAAAGAGCACATAGAGAAACAGACAGAAAGAATGCAAAAAGAGGAAAGATAAACTGGGGGAAGAGGGAAGCAAAGAAAGAGGACAGAGAGTGAGAAGACCAAGATAAGAGAGGTAAAAAAAAATACAAAGAGAGGTTAGACAGGGTGGCCAAGAAAGTCCAAAAAGACCACAAAAGGAAGTGAAGATAAGAGAGTCAGGGTGCAGAAAGAGCCCGGAAAGAAAAATGAAAGATAAAAATAAGAAAGAGAAACACAGGTGGGGGTTTAGGGGTGGGACATAAAGAGTTGTAGAGAGTGACGCATAATGAGACATCAGTGAGGGAGACAAAGAGACAAAAGGTTAAGAGAAATAAAGGAGACAGGGTTGAGGGTGTCTTGGGACCTCCTGGGTCCTTTCTCTTTCCTCTCCCTGTGTGTCAGTCTTTATTTTTCCTATCCCTAAGCCAGACCTCATAGTCAAAAGTGCCATTCCTGGTCCTGGAAGTTTGTGGGGAAGGCATTGTGGACTGGACAATAAGGATCTAGGGACTAGTAGGATGGAGAGGCGGGAGGGGTGGTGATGAGCGTGCCCCCCAGGTGACTCAGTTCCGGATGACTCAATGCCCTCCCTTCTCCACCTCACTATCGACCAGTCACAGCAAAGGAATTTGAAGTTCAGATATCTGACATTCCTCTGGCAAGGCTGGGCAGCCAGGGGTTCCCAGGGTCAGGGCAAAGGGGACATCAGTCCTTCACAATAGTTGGGAAGTACTAACTTCAGCCTGACCTCTTGCAATCCCAACAAGGAAGATTGAATAGCGGCCTTAGACTTGAGAGAACTTGGAATTGAACTCCCCACTTCTGTTATCTAGTCTAGGGAACTGGGGAGTGAGTAGGGAAGCCACTAAATTCCTTGCCTCCATTTCCCCTGTAATAAAAGTTGGGATTTAATGGGGTTGAAGGGAGTGACATTTGGGCCTGAGTGGTATCAGTACAAAGTTGGGGACCAGGGTTAGACTAGAACAGGGATTGAGGGATTGAGGTGAGGATTTGGCTCCCTGAGATACTTAAGTACAGTTGGGGCTAGAGCTGGAACTGAAAGAGTAGTAGGACCCTCCCAAGGTCACCGAATTCATCTCTCCCCTCCTAACTCTCCCCCTCCAGTCCAGGAGACTCTCTAGTCTCACCTCTTCCTCTAGTTCCCTGCTTCCAATGCCCCATGTGGAAATCATCACCATCAGATATGATTAGGTCTATCTCTTACGTCCCAGAACTGTGCCGGGTGTTGAGCAGATAGAAAGATGAATGAAACACAGCTCTTGCCCTCAGGAGGCTTACGATTTATCTGAGGAGACTGGAAACGTTCACTCATCACACTGGAAACATGTATCAACAAAATAGCTTACATTTTTAGTAAGTTTTAAGGCTTATCAAGTGCCTTCCTAACAATTGTCTAATGAGGTAGGTAGTGAACATATATTATCCCCATTTTACAGAAGAAGAAATGGGCTCATTTCATGACCCCGTTGGGGTTTTCTTGGCAGAGATACTGGAGTGGTTTGCCATTTTCTTCTCCAGCTCATTTTAGAAATGAGGAAACTGAGGCAAACAGGGTTAAGTGACTTGCTCAGGGCCACACAGCTAGTGTCAGAGGCCAGATTTGAATGCATGAAGATGAATCTTCCTGACCCTAAGCCCAGTGCTCTATCCACTGCACCACCTAGCTGCCCCTCGGAAAGATGAAGACTTCTTAAAGAGTCAGGCCGGGGCTTCTGACTCTAACCTAGGCAGGACTCTCCTAAGGTCATCCCCCTGGGCTCTCTGGGGCCAATGGTTTTCCCATTAAAGAGAATGTTCCCTCCAAAGAATGAGGCTGAATGTGACCTCTGAGTTTCCTGCAATCTTCAGCCTAGATGCCTGCCCCACGTAAGGCTTCTCCTGATTTCCCTCCTGATTCAAATGAGCATCAGGCATACAGAGCTGCCCGCTCGTAGAATGTCTGCTCCTTGGGGGCCCCAAGAGGACCTCTTGAAAGACTACACAGTAGGCTTGCACGCAATAGGCTCTGAAGAAATGTTTGGTGAATTGGAATGAGTCATGTGGATATCAAGGGCTTTTGGGAGTTGAGAGGGAGTGGTCATTTCCATACAATCAGCAAAGGGCTTTATGGACCAAGTAATATTTGTCTAAGGGTAGGTAAGATTTCAGAATATAGAAGATATTTGAGAGAACCGCATGAGCAAAGGTAAAAAAGGCAAACACGGGAAACTGAGCTGGGTTGGCTGAAGTAGAAAGTTGCTACAAGAGTTTAGTGGGATATAAAGTTATGTCCTTAGGGCATCGAGGGGGCACAGCAGCTAGAGTGCTAGGCCTAGAGTCAGGAAGACTCATCTTCTTGAGTTTAAATCCAGACTCAGACATTTACTAGTTATATGACCCTAGGCATATAAGGCACTTCACTCTGTGTGCCTCAGTCTCCTCATCTCCAAAATGATCTGGATAAAGAAATGGCAAACCACTCCAGCATCTTTGCCAAGATAACCCCCAATGGGGTCAGTAAGATTTGTACACAACTGAGCAACAAAGTTTGAGCCTAGATTTTGGAAGGTTTTGAAAGCTGAGCTGAGAACTTTAGGTTTTATCTTGTAGTCAATAAGTGGCTACCATGTGTTTGTGTGTAGTAGGAGAGCGGGGTGTGTGCGTGAGTGTATGCGTGCATGTGCATGCATGTGCGTGCGTGTGTGCATGCGTGTGTGTGTGTTAAAATAGTTTAACTTCCATTCCAAGGAGAACTGGAAATGAGAATATTCCTGCAGCCACAGGTTCCACTTGCTCCCCAGCCCAGTGGCAATCAGAATTATGGTCCCTCTGTCTTTCTTTCCTTGTCTCCCTCTGCCCACCCAAGGCCCGGCTCTCACATTTCCTGATTAGTAAACACTTCAGGCCAGGGACCCTCAAGCTCTTATTTCCTGAGCTGCCGAGCAAGCTGAGGCCCACCCCCTCTTGGTCACCACCCAATGCTTCCTGACCATCAGGCAGCTCACACTCACACTTCCTATCCCAGTACTTGTGGGCCAGAGTCTGCTTTGTTCCTGGTTGGTCTCATGCTTATGATCTGGAACAGGGATGGGTTTATGGGAGGGGACAATGTAAATAATAATAATCAGTTAGATATATAAATAAATAACCACAAGAGCTAGCATTTATATACCACTTACTATGTGCCAGACACTGCTAAGCGTTTTACAGATGTCATCTCTTTTGAACCTCAAAATACCCCTGGGAGGGAGGTGCTATTTTTATCCTCATTTTACGGTTAAGGAAACTGAGGCAAATATAACTTCCTAAGTGACTTGCCTAGGGTCACACAACTAATAAGTTCATAAGGCTAGATTTGAGCTCATGTCTTCCTAACTCTAAGCCCAGCTCTCTATCCACTGAGCCACCTAGCTGCCTTTACAAACACCTTGAGATGATGTTTTAAGGTTTATAATTCACTTGACACTTTGTTTCATTTGGGCCCTACAATTTTGTGTGATAGGTGCTAGAAGTATCCCCATTCTACAGGTGAGGAAATCAAGGCTCAGATAAGTTAAGTGATTTTTCTTCCGTAGTCACAACTAGCAAATGCCACAGATGGGATTTGAACTCAGGTTTTTTGGTCTTCAAATCTAGTACTCTACCTAGATTTGAGCCAGTTGAGCAGAAGCTTGTGTTAGGTAAAGGCATCATGAGAATTCAAAAGTGTGTGAGTGTGTGTAAGAGTGTGTGTGTATGTGTATGTCTGTGTGTGTGTGTGTGTGTGTGTGTGTGTGTGTGTGTGAATGTGACTGTGTGTATGCTAGTTCCCGAGGGGAAGGCAGAATCAGAGAGGCAGGCAAACTGTTGGTTACAGAAGTTCATAAGTCAACTTCAAATAAACCTGTCTGTCTACGTGAGGGAAAAACCCCTGGAGTTTGTGTGTGTGTGTGTGGGAGCAGAGAAGGAGAAGAGGGAAGAGCGAGAGAGAGAGAGCGAGACAGCGAAAGCAAGAGAGAGAGAGAGAGAGAGAGAGAGAGAGAGAGAGAGATATGGAGAGAGATGGAGAGAGATGGAGAGAGATGGAGAGAGATGGAGAGGCTGGGAAGGAGACAGGGACAAAAGGGAGACAGGGCTATGGGAGAGGTACAGTCAAAAACAGAAAAACAGAGGTAGGGAGAAAGATGAAAAATGTGGAGAGACAGGGACATAGACAGAGGCAAAGGGAGAGAGAGGCAAGCAAGGAGAAAGGTCCAGAGATACAGAAACAGGGGAGAGAGGGGGAGTTTGAAGCCCAGAGACAGTCGTGCCATTACTCAGAGGTCTCAGTGATTCTATGGATGGGTGTTGTGGGGAGCAGGTGGGATTGAGCCAGACTTGGGCCCAGAACTTTATGTCCTGCCCCTCCCTTGTCCTGGTAACTCTCCTGGAGGGTGGCCCAATGCTTGGGGGGGATCAGGTTCCCTAGGGGCGCCTGGCTCCCCCCCATTTCCTTTCCCTCTGTCAGCGTCTGCGGCCCCAGATCTGTTCCCGGATCAACTTGGAGGTTGGGGTATCTTCAGGATAATGAGAAACAGCTTTCCCTGGGATTAGGACCAGTGGGACATGAAGGCATGAAGGGAGATGGGGGACAGAGCAGTAGGTTGGGGTTCTAAACGAGGACATGAAAACAGAAAGTTCTTCTTGCTATCTAACTGTCTAACTGCTGTAAGCCAGGTTTCAATCCCATTGCTGCTCAGCTGAAATAGATTCCCCTGCCCAGAGGCTTGTTCTGACCTTCACCCTTAGGCCTGGGAGGGCCTCTGAGAAACCGTGAAGGTAAAGGAGGGATCTAAAGGAGGGGGTTCAGAGAGGCCAAGGGCAGGAGAGAATTAGGAAAGGGCGCTGGGCAGTAGGCAATGTCTAGGGGGCAGGTCTGGGGTGGGTGGGTGGTGATGGAATCTGGGGGGTAGGCTAGGCTCCAACTGGGGGGATTCTTGGACGCTGGCAGGGATCCCAGCTATTTCCAGATCTCTTGTTGGAGGTGGGAAAGAGAGAAGTGTCAGTTGTCTGACTGTAAATATTCTCTTTCCCACGATGATCACATTCTTGTGGTAGCTTTTCCCCCTCACTGTTCCCCCTCTCTGTTTCTTTTTATCCTCTCACCCCCTCCCTATCCCCACTTTCCCCAACCCTCTCTTTTCCTCCCTCTCATTCTTCTCTTCTCCCTTCTTCCTATCCCTCTGTCTCCTCTCCCTCTCATTCTCCTTTTCCCTTCATTTCTCCCTCTCTCCTCCTTCTCCTCTTCCTTTCTTTCTCTCTATTCTTCTCTCTTCCTGTTCTCCACTTTCTCTCTGTTCCTCTCGCTGTCTCTTTTCCTCCCTCCCCATTTTCTCCCACATTCCCCTCTTCCCCTCTCTTCTCTCCCTAGTCTCTCACTGCTCATTTCTCCTTTCTCTCTCTCCATCTTCTCTCCCTCCCTTCCGTACCCTTTTACTCCTTCTTTCCTCCTCCCTTCTTCCTGGGCCTCATTTTTGGCACTCAAGAAAGGCCAGAGGGAACTGATTGCCGGGAAGGAAGGGTTAGTGACTGGAGCAGGGAGCACTCCCCACTCTTGGACCTGAATTCAGGCCATGCAAATCAATATGCAAATGATCCAACTCCTAACCTCAGCACTTGGGGAATGCCAGGACCCCAAAGCCTGAGTAGCATTCCCGTACAAGAAATATCGAAAGTAAGATGGAGAAGCACAAGAGAAAAAGGGAGGATAGGCACGGAGTCAGGCAGAGAGAGAATGGAGTGGATGGATGGCTTCTGCTTTCTCCTCTATAAGGGGGCCCCAGTGCCAGAGTACTGGACACTCAGATTTGTGGGTTCCATTTCTGAGTGTTTGCCAGTGAGAGGGGCCAGAGGAAGGAAGGGGAGAGGCGCAGGGATTCCTAGTTTCTTGGGACCAGACCCCTAACGAGATCAGAAAAGCTTGTCAAGTTCAGAGAGCTGAAGCGTGGGATATTGTGCCCATTCACCCGGTGGATGTGTGTTAGTTGGCTTTGCGGAGCTGTTTTTTTTTTTTTTACTTTTAAATTTTTGTTGCAAGGACTGGCTCCCTGGCTAGGGGAAGAGGGAGAGATATATTTGGAAAGGAAAGGGCTGGGTGAGTTCAGAAATGAAGGGGATGTAAAATAAAAGATATCAATAAAATTAAGATTCAAAAAGATTTTTAACGTATCGAGCTTAGAAATTGTTTAGCATAACCTTTTCTTTACTGATAGACACTGAGGCCCGGAAGGGTTAAATGGCTCACCTAGGGTGACAAAGTCAGCTAGAAGAAGCCTCTGGACTGGGACCCCAGTGTTTTCACTGGAAGAGGGGGGAAGCTTTGGGGGGTGATCCACAGAATTGGTTTAAGGTCAGAGAAGTCAGAAGCCAACCTATCCACCCTACTACTTTTCTGCTGTTCTCTACTCTTCAGAACATTCAAGTGGCTGTAGATTGAAGCAGTGATGGTGTATGGGGTGAGATGTTGGGAAGAGAGAGGTGCCTGGGTACCCTCCTTTTTTTCAATAATAAATTTATCTTTTATTTTTAGTTTATAACATTCAGTGCCACAAGTTTTGGGGTTCCAAATTTTGTCTCCCTCTCTCTCCTTCCCCCTCCCCACCCAAGACCGCATGTAACCCAAAGTAGGTTCTACATATACCTTCACACCCTCTTTCTTAAGGGATGGAACATAAGACCCTCAGGAAGCCCAGCCCAGCTAAGGAGACAAATAACGGGGGTGGAGGGGATGGGAGTGGTGTCTGAATCCTTTTCCCCATTCTCTACGTATTGGAGAGAGCACCAGGAGATGAGGCTGACCACCAGGGGTTGAGCTCCTGGACCTGCCAGGAGAGCTCTGGGCCACACCTTTCCTCAGCCCATCCCTCTCTTGTCTTTGGACCACACACTGATCTCCGTTATCTCCTCCCCCTCTCCCCTTCCCTCCCACGCAGCTCATCGCTAGTAGCCTGGGAAGCAGATCAGCTGAGTTTGCTGCTCCTTGATGCAAGCCCCACCCTCTGTGTCCTGGGCAAGCAACGTTACCATATCACTCGTACAAGCTGCCCACTCGGCTTAAGGAGCAGGAATCCTGGGGGCGAAGTTTCTACTCAGTTTCATTGTTTCAAAAGTTGGACTTTATGTCTTCCGAATCCGGCCAATCTCCTGGTGCTCTTAGATCAGGGTTGTGCTGGAAAATGTGTAACAACTCGATCTCTAGGGGGAAATATACACATGACATACTTTCAAATTTAATCTGCATTATTAACATTCTCAAGTCTGGAAAATCAACAAAGCAATAAACTTGCCTGACTTGGAGCTTTTTGCTGGTTTCCAAAGTGCAAATGCTTGAACTGAAAATTGAACGATCTATTCTTTCAAGTCTTTTGGAGTGGACTCCATCACACTTCTGTCTTGGATTGTTGTGATCAGAGACCTAAGTCACTCATGTTGTGATCCCCCTGGGGAAGTGCCATTAATACACCTCCTGTTTTCCCCTCTTATTTAGATAGTAGAGAACATGTGATTTTGAGTTGTAGAGGAGTTTAGGCCATCAAGAATAAACTTCTTATTTTTTTAATTTTTAATTTATTTTTAGTTTTCAACATTCTTTCCACAAGATTTTGAGTTACAAATTTTCTCCCCTTCTCTACTCTCCCCCCCATCCCAAGATGGCATGTATTCTGATTGCCCCTTCCCCCAGTCTGCCCTCCCTTCTGTCACCCCACTCCCCTGCTCTTATCACCTTTCCCCTTACTTTCTTGTAGGGCAAGATAGATTTCTACATCCCATTGCCTGTATATCTTATTTCCCAGTTGCATGAAAAAATAACTTTTTAACAGTTGTTTTTAGAACTTTGAGTTCCACATTCTCTCCCTTTTTCCCTCCCCATGAACTCTCCTTGAGAAGGCAAGCAATTCAATATAGGTTATACATGTATTGTTATGCAAAACACTTCCATAATAGTCATGTTGTGAAAGACTAATTATATTGCCCTCCATCCTATCCTGTCCCCCTTTATTCAGTTTTCTCCTTTGACCCTGTCCCTTTTCAAAAGTGTTTGTTTTTGATTACCTCCTCCCCCAATCTTCCCTCCCTTCTATCATCCCCTCTTTATCCCCCTCCCCCTTACTTTCCTGTAGGGTAAGATACCCAATTGAGTGTGTATGTTATTCCCTCCTTAAGCCAAATCTGATGAGAGCGAGGTTCACTCATTCCCTTTTACCTAGCCCTTCTTACCTTACATTATAACATAAACTTCTTATTTTAAAGATGATAAAAACTGAGGCTCAGGTATGAAGAGACTTTCCCATACAGGGAATAAATGTTGTTAGAGTCTACATGACCCCATGAACTTTGTCCATGGGGTTTTCCTGGCAAAGATACTGAAGTGGTGTGGGGATTAAAATGGTCCAGCCTACAATAAAAGAGACTGAGGCAGATGCCTGAACCAATGGCACTTTATTAAAGAATTCATGGTCCCTCTAATAAAGTAGACTTCATATCTTTCTCACGATCTGAGATGCCTCCTTTTTCAAGGGCCTTGTTTTTATAGGGTTTAATATGCAAAAATATGCAAAATATTTATGCAAAAGAGTCCTGGACACTTGGACTTCTGGGTTCCATTTCTGAGTGTTTGCAAATGAGAGAGGCTGGAGGAAGGAGGGGGAGAGGTGCAGGGATTCCTAGTTTCTTGGGACCAAATATGCAAAAGAGGCATGGCAAAATATAGAATCTCATTGGCTGATAGACTTTGCTCTTGAGAGTCAAAAATGACATATTAATGGGGGGGGTCACAGGTTGGGCGAAGCATGGGGTATCTCCACTGACTAAGTGGTCATAAGATGGTCACCTGTTCATGTTAGACAAAAGAGAATGATCCAGAGGTACAAAAATAAATTGGGGGACTTTCCAAAGCATTAAGAGATCCCATCCATGCTGGGTTTGGATATGGAATTTGAGGAAAACAGGATGGAGATATCTTTGTCAGCATTCTCATGGTTGTGCAAGTGAGCCTCACAACTTGACTAAACAAGTAGTGGACATGACGTTGACGTTTGAGTCCCACCATAAGAACCTATCTATCTAATTATCCCTACTTGATTTATGTAAAATATTTAACCGATTAATACTGATTGGAATGGAATAGGGGTCCAAAGGAATTATTTTTCATAGTGTGAGAAATTCTCCAGTGTGTCTCCCTTGTACAGATGAGGAACTGAGACAAATAGGGATCGAGTGACTTGCCCAGGGTCACACAGCTAGTAAGTGTCTGAGTCTAGGTTTAAATTCAGATCTTCCTGGCTCCAGGCCCTGATTGTACCACCCAGTAAGCATTAGAGGTCAAATTTGGAACCAAAGTCTTCCAACTCTCTCATTCCAAAATCATTGCTTTTGACCACGATGCCTCATTTCTGATTTAAGTTTATAGGTGCCTGGAAGTACCTAGGTTACACCTCAGAGACTGGGTTAGACCCATTTGACCAAGAAAGTAAGTGAGCTTGCATCTCCTTTGCTTTTCATTGTTCCTTTCTTCAGTGCTCCATTAAAGTGATCTTTAACCCTAGAAGGGATCCATTAGTCTAAGAGAAGAAGGATTTCCTTTCCTCGTCTAGGCTGGGAGAACCAGAGTTTAGGCTAATCCTTTCATTTTAGTGGTTGAAATTGAGACTAAGAGGGGATATCTAGGTCAGAGGTTCATACCTTGGGGGATCTGGCACAGTAAGGAGGGTAAATAGAAAGAGATGTAAATAGGTAGGGAGAAGGAAATGGCAAATCATTCCAGTATCTCTGCCAAGAAAATCCCAGATGGGGTCACAAAGGTTCAAACACAACTGAAATGACTGAACGACAACAAAAATTTTGGAAAGCAGCCTGGTGGTAAGAGCAATGTTTCTAGAGTCAGAGGACTGGGAGGTGAGGAGGAAGGGGGAGAAGAGTTTGGAGAGGTGGTTCAAATCTTGACCCTGACACTTACTAGCTTTGTAACCCAGTAGAAATCCCTCCTCACTTGTAGAATTGGAATGAGAGTATTTGCACAAGCAAATATAATCACAGCTTCCTCACTTGGAGAATGGGAGAGTATTTGCACAAGCAACAAACATTAAGCACCTACTATGTTTCAGGCACAGTGCTAAGTGTTGGGGATGGAGCTCAGAGCAAAACAATCCCCGCCCTGAAGGAACTTACACTCTCATAGGAGAGACTCAGTCTTTCATAAATTTTACGAAGCAAGGACTTTGTAAACCTATATGAGTTGTAAACTATTTTTTATGTTAGAAGATAAAGAGAATCTCATAGAGGGCAGTCTGAGGTTGAGCTATAGGTGCTCACAACCCCTCTTTTCTCCTCAGATGTTTCTTGACACAAAGACCTTGACTGAGACTGAGAATAGAACAGATGAACCAGTTGGTTCCAACTCTAGACATCCTAAAACTAGAAAATGTTAGAACCGGGAGGGACCTTGTTAGAACATAGAACACAGCATGTTAGTATTGGAAGGGACTTTAGATTTGTGTAACTCAATTAATCGAGCTTATTAAACACCTACTATGTGCCAGTAACAGTTCTACGTGCTGAGGATGCAATGAATGAAATGATTGAATGAAATAAAATGAATGAAATCAGCCTTGCTCTCAAGGAGCTTACATAATAAATATGAAGAGTATAATACAAAGTTATTAAATATGGGATTGTTGTTGTTTGTCCTGAAGAGAACCCATCTCCTAAGGGCCATGTCTCGACTTGCACGTGAGATAGTTTGAGAGAGAGAACACTAGGAATGGAGGGGAAAGGAAGGAAACAAGCATTTACTAGGTGCCAAGCTACATAGAACAAGATTCTTGAGCTAGGTCTTGAAGGAAGAGAGAGAGTCTGAGAGGGAAAGGTGGGGAGAAATGCATTCCAGGAATGGAGGACAGACATTGGGAGATGGGATATGGACCATCATATTTAAGAAAAAGAGAGGGGACAGTTAGGTGGCGTGGTGAGTAGAGCACTGGCCCTGGAGTCAGGAGGATGTGAATTCAAATCCGACCTCAGACATTTGACATGCTTACTAGCTGTGTGACCTTGGGCAAGTCACTTAACTGCAATTATCCTGCCTTCCCCACTCCAAAAAGAAAAGAAACAGAGAGAAGACCAGTTTGGCTGGATAGCAAAGTATGGGAGGGGAAGAAATGGTCAACGAAGGTGGAAAGATAGATTTGGATAAAGAAACTGAGACCCAGAAGATGCAAGAGATTTTCCCAAGTCCATGTAGCTAGTAAAGGTCACGCCCCCTAATTAGTAGAGCACCTAGTGTTTCTGCCTGTGATTCTACTCTGATCAGGATTTTGATCAATGATTAGATGAAGGTAAAGATAGTATAGTTATCCCTCTCTGATAGGAAGAGCTACTACGTGGGGGATAGAACCTGTATCCAAAAGGATGTGATAGGCTGGAACAAGCAGGCTGAAGTTGCAATTTAGATTCCTAAGGATAAATGTAAAGTCCTACGCTTTGGTAAAAAAAAAAAATCAATTTCTCAAATACAGGATGGAAGAGATGTGGGTAGAAAGTCAGTACATGTGAAAAAGACCTGTAGGGTTTTACTGGTCTGAAAATTCAATGTGAATTAACAATGTGACATGGAAACCAAAAAAGCTAACACAATCTTAAGCTGAATTAACAGGAGAATTATATGAACTGATGCAAAGTAGAATAAAGAGAAACAGGAAAACAATATATTTAATAACTACAAGGTAAGTGGAAAGTGACTTGCTCAGGATCACACACCTAGGAAGTATCTGAAACTGGATTTGAACTCAGGTCTCCCTAATTGGAGGTCCACTGTTTTATCATTTGGGACACCTAGCTGCTTATATGAAGGCATAGAAGGACTGGAATCACCTTCTTCAGAGAAAGATCCCACACCAATAAATTCACTGCTCCCTAAAATATTGAGATAAGTTATATGGAAGAAAACTTATGTTTGTTCTACTTGACTCCAGATGATAGCACCAGGACTAATGGGTGGAAAATATAGGGAGGAAGATTTTTGTTCTTTAGAAAGAAAAATGCCCTAATGATCACAGCTATCCAGCAGATGCACCAATTAAATGGGCTCTCTTCCCACTCTAAATCTATGACCCAGAGGAAAAAAGCTCGATGGTGGTGAAAGGCAGCTTTGGAGTCAGTAAGACCTGTTTGGTTCAAGCCCTGCCTCTGTCAAACCAGCTGTGTGACAATGGACAAGTCTCTTAATCGCAATGGACAAATCTCTTAATCAGTTGTAACCCTGGGCACCATCTCAGATAAAAGTGAATTATGAAAGAGTTGCAAATCTGCTCAAGGGAAAGGAGTGTTCACCTAGAGTACCAGTGTACACCAGGAGCTTCTTTCATGGATGAAATCACAGGTCTAGACCAAACAAAACCAGGCAAGTCAAATGTGGAACAACCTACCTAGAGAAATTGACCATTTCTGGTCTGCCATTTGTCAAGGACATGCTAGGCAGAATTTATAATTTAGGCAAGGGTTAGACTAAATGATCCCTGAGACACCTTCTAGCTGTAAAAGTAGCTAAGCTGTTACTCTAACTGATGACCAAGCTCAGTGCAATTTCCACCAAATCAGGATGACTGGGATACTGAGATGTGGGTCCATCAGTCCAGGATTCTAGTTTTCATAGAGGAAAAGTATGGAGCAGACTTCTCATAGTATCAGAGAGTTGGAGCTAGAAGAGAACCCAGAAATTGGAAAATCTAACCCCTGTCATAGGGCTTTGATGGCCTCTGAATTCAATTTCCCTTTTAACTCCGAGTATATGATCTCTCCACACTCCTCATTTTACAGATGTGGAAACTGAGGCAGACAGAGGTTAAGTGACCACCCTAGGGTCATACGGCTAGCAATTGTGTAAGATAGGATCTGAACCTATATCTATCTGACTTAAAAGCTGGTGATCTATGTCCTCTTAGATGGAAGACAGTGTCTTAACCTGAGGGCTAACCTATGTGAAGCGTCCTTTTAGCAGGCTCACATTTTTTGACTGAATGAACTAGGAGATGAAGGAATGAATAAATAATTGAAAGAGTTAAAAGACTGGGAGAGTCTGACTGAATGAAAAAATAGACCAATTTAAGCATTTCCTCATTATTTCAGGGCTGAAACAAGTTGGGGATGAAGAGGATGCTGATAAGGAGACTGAACTGATTCAGTCTGGGAAGGGGATATCATGGTGGGGACTGAGGATGCAATGAGATAGTTCTTATTTGGGGGTCAGGACCAGGGAAAGGGGTACATGTTAGTGTATGGGAGGCACATGAGAGAGATATCACATTGTCATAAGCAAATAGAGTTTTAGACTTGGAGACAGAAAGACTTGGGCTCAAGGGCCATCTCTGACTAATGCTAGTTTCATAACTTTGGGCAAAGTTGTCTTCTTTCCAAAGGGAAAGCATTGCATAGACCTTAAAGTGTAGACTTTCCAGAGATTATTACAGATGTAGATGAGGTGATATATGGTAAAAATATAAGGCATATACAGAGAGAGACAGACAGAGAGGGAGAGAGGGAGAAAGAGAGAGATAGAGAGAGACGGAGACAGAGGCAGGGAGAGAGACAGAGAGAGAGACAAGGAGACAGAGAGAGAGAGGAAAGAGAGAGAGACAGAGAGGAGAAACAGAGACAGAGAGAAAGAGAGAGAGAGAGAGAGAGAGAGAGAGAGAGAGAGAGAGAGAGAGGAGAGACAGAGACAGAGAGATGGAGAGAGAGAGACAGAGAGAGAGACAGAGGGAGAGAAGAGAGAGTGGGGAGAGAGAGACAGAGAGAAGAGAGAGACGGAGGGAGGTAGACAGAGAGAGAGAGATAGACAGAGAGAGAGGAAAGACAGAGAGAGAGGAGAGACAGAGAGAGAGAGGAGAGACAGAGACACAGACAGAGACAGAGAGAAAGAAAGGGAGTGAGAGAAAGAGAGAGAGGGAGAGAGAGGAAGACAGAGAGAGAGAGAGAAACAGAGACAGAAAGAGACAGAGACAGAAAGAAAGAGACAGAGAGACAGAGGGAGAGAAGAGACAGAGAAAGACAGGGAGACAGAGAGAGAGAAGAAAGAGAGAGAGACAGAGAGAAGAGAGAGAGAAGAGAGTAAGGGAGGGAGATAGACAGAGAGAGAGATAGAGAAAAAGACAGAGAGAGAAGAGAGACAGAGACACAGACAGAGACAGAGAGAAAGAAAGGGAGAGAGCGAAAGAGAGAAGGGGAGGGGAGAGGTAGCTAAGGGACGTGGTGGATAGAGTGTTGGGCCTAGAATCAGAGAGGCCTGGGTTTGAATCCTGTCTTGGATATAGTGTCAGTGACCCTGGCAAATCATTTCACCTTCTAGGAGTCATTTTCCTCATTTATAAAATGAGGATAAGGGCAGGATCCACCCTCCCAGGGTCATTGTGCAGGTCCAATGAGATAATATCCTAAAGCACACTGCAAACCTTAAACTGCTATATAAATGCTAGTCATGATGATGATGATGGTGATGGTGATGGTGATGGTGATGGTGATGGTGATGGTGGTGATGGTGATGGTGATGGTGATGGTGATGGTGGTGATGGTGATGGTGGTGGTGATGGTGATGGTGATCGTGATGGTGATGGTGACGGTGATGGTGATGGCGGTGGCAGCAGCTATGTGGACAGAGTCCCTGGCCTGAACTAAAAAAAAAAAACGACTCATCTTCCTGAGTTCAAATCTGGCCTCAGACACTTACTGGCTGTGTGACTCAGGACAAGCCACTTAACTCTGTTTGCCTCAGTTTCCTCATTTCTAAAATGAGCTGGAGAAGGAAATGACAAACCAGTCTAATATCTTTGCCAAGAAAACCTCCGAAGGGGCCACAAAGAGTCAGACATGACTGAAAAGTAACTGAACATCACCTGGGCGAGTCATTTAACCTTTGTCTGCCATAGTTTCCCCAACTGTAAAATAGGGATAATAATAGCACCTACTTCCCAGGGTTGCTGTAAGGATCAAATGTGATAATATTTGTAAAAGTGCTTAGCACAGCGCATGGCACACAGTAGGTGTTTAATAAATGTTTGTTCCCTTCTCCCTCTTCTGAAAGGCACACTTCTCTAGTTCCTTCAATCACTTCTCATGTGATACGACCTCAAAGCTTCCATCATCCTATTTCTGAATGTTACCTAGCTTATCAGTGTTCTTCCTGAAATGTGGTGCCCAGAACTAAAAATAACACTCAGGATGTGGACTTAGGGGGGCACAGAGTACTGTGAGATTTTCATCTCCCTAGGCCTAGACACTGTGATTCTCTTAATTAAGCTCAAGGTCCAATCAAGCTTTCCAGATGCTATATCACAGCAGTGATGTTTATTGACCTAGCCGTCCACTAAAACTGGAGATATTTTCAGATGAACCGCTGTTTAGCCAAGTCTCCACCATCTTGTATTTCAATCCAAGTATACAACATTACATTTATTCCTATTCAGTGTAATGTTATGAGTTTTGGTCCAATGTTGCAGCCTCTAAAATATATGTTTGGATCATGTGGTTAGCCACCTACCTTTCCTAGCTTTGTGCCTTCTGAACATCTGATAAGGTTGCTCTCTATTTCTTTATTCAAGTCATTGATAAACATTTTAAATAGCGTTGGATATTCTACTAGGGACCTCCTTCCAAGCCAACAAGTCATTAATGACTCTGTGTCTCTGCCATTCAAAGGACTCCATATCCCCTTAGCCCTTTATGGTTCTGAAGACCATGATCTTGTGAATTAAATATGGTGGGAATGCATGGGGATATTCTCAAAGTCCTGTCCTGAGCCCTTTTCTCTTCCTACACTTTCTCCCTTGATGATCTTACCCACCTCTTGATTTTCAATATCACTTCTGTGTAGATCAGTCCCTACTCTTTAAGCACCAACCTCAACTCCCAGATCCCAGAATTCCAGCCTAGGATTTCCAATTGCCTGTTGGTTAGCTTTCTCCCTCAATATCCTACCAATCTAATCCAATAGTATTTATTATGTACCTACTACGTGTAAGTCACACAGTAAGGAGTCATATGCCTACTGGACACTCAGTTGGAAATATCCAGCTAGGAGATGGTGACACAGGACTGGAGCTTGAACCTTGGGATGTCAGTACCTAATCTTCGATGTGTCTAAAATTGAATTTAATCTTTTCCCCTAAACCTGCCCTTCTCTCTAACTTCTCAATTTCTATGAATGGCATTACCATCCTCCCAGTGTACCAGGTTGAAGACCTCACAAACGCCCTTTGCTTTGACCTCTATAGGTCCCCTATAACCAATCCTACCAAATCCCATCATTTCTACCTCTAAAATATCTCTGGCCATTTGTTAGGTGGGGGAAGGGAAGGGAATAAGCATGTGTTAAGCATCTATTATGTGCCAGGCATGAGCTAGGTGCTTTACAAATACCTCATTTGATCCAGTCCTAGGAGGGAGGTGCTATTATGATCCCCATTTTACAGATGAGAAAAGTGAGGCAGACAGGTTAAGTGACTTGCCCAGGGTCACACAGCTAGTGTCTGAGGCTGGATTTGAACTCGAATCTTCTGGATGCTAGACCTAGTCTTCTATCTGTTGGGCTACCAGCTGACTCTGAATGAGGAAACAGAGGTTCTGAAAGTTTAAGTGACTTGCCCATAGTCATACAGTCATAAAACCAGGTCTGACAGTCTCTCCTCACCATCATGCCTCTGTAGACCTCAGGTCAGTCCCCTTTCCCAATATTCCACATTTCCTTAAGGCCTTGAAATTGACCCACTTCTACCTCCTGGCCTTCTGGCCCGGGTCATTTCTTCATCCAATCATCCATTCAACAAATATTATCTAAACTGAGTACTGATTTCCCAAACTCCCACTAAGGCCCAGCCTAGTCCAGCTGCCCCACCTACTCACTGACCTCTCCCTTTACCCAAGGCTTAGATCTAACGATTCCTGTGGGGCATGGAGATGACTTGGGTAGGAGGTGACCCTGGTCAGGACTGTAACTGCTCTAGAATATTAGGGAGCATAGTTCCATTTGGGGGATACCCAGGTCCCCTGTTTCCATCATAGTATATTTTTATTTATCTCATAACTATTCTAGGGCCCCATTAACAAAAAAAAAATCCTTCCTATGGCCCTGGTCCTGGCCCAGCACTAGCCTGACCCAAAGGCCCCAGGGGCCTAGGAAAGGAGTGGATGGAGGCCTAGCCAGTTTCCGGTCCTGGGAATTTTCAAAACAAACTCAGCAGCTGCTCTGGGATGGGGGCTGTGAAGGAGGAGAGAGAATTGGAGAAAGAGACAGGGAGAGAATTAGAGAAAGGAAAAGGCAGGGAGTGATACTGAAGCACTAACAGAGAGACAGAGATAACAGATGGACAAAGGCAAGCAGTCAACTAGAGGCGGGGACACCAATGATTTTCTCAGGCTTGCTTGCTGGGCAAAGGGGCTCCCATGAAATTCCTTCTCCCCTTTCTCCTCCTGCCTCTGCCTCCTTCTTTGCTCCCTGTCCCACCTCCAGCATATTCCAGGATTTTTGTTAGGGGAAGGGGCACAGACTTGCTATGCCCAGAGTCCGGTCCTGACCCTCGCCCTAGTAGGGAATGAGGTACCCTCCCCTGTACCAAAAGGTCAGTCCCTGGAGACCTGGCCAAAGACAAATGTCTCTCCTATTCTAGATACAGGCAGTACAGATAGTTATTATTAATAAATGCTATTTTAAATTATCAGAGACTACTAATAATAGCTTAAGAGGTATGGTGGATAGAGAGCAGGCCCCAGAACAGGAAAACTGGGTTCAAGTCCCATCTCTGACACATACCGGCTGTGTGACCCTGGACAAGTCATTTAACCTCTAATCCTGCCCCAACAACTCTCTAGGGCTATGAATTACAATGGAGGTATTTCCCTGCATTGGGAGAGGGAGTTTTTTCACCAGGTAGCCCCTGTACCAGGAAAATCTTGAGTCTCATCTCTGTCCCTGTTGATAGCTTCTATGTGGATAGTATTTTCCTCACAACAGCCTGTGAGGTAGGGGGAACAGGTCTGTTTATCTTCATCTTACAGATGAGTCTCTTATCCATGAATGGTTTACTCAAGCTCACACAGCTAGTAGATGGTGGCATCTGAACTTGAACCCAGCTCCCAGGACTCTGAAAAATTCAGCATTCTTATCACTAGGTCCCATTGTTTCTGTCTCTCAAATCCTGGGTCCTTGAACTCTTCCCCCAGACCTCATCTCATCACCTGGCTATGGTGGGCTCTAACCAGAGCCCAGAAGGAGAGCTCCAAGCTCAGCATCTCATGGCAGAGAGTGTTCTGTCCCTGCTGCTGCTGCTGTCTTCCCCCTGACACACATCCTCTCAAGTCTCTGTTTCCTGTTTTCAGGTTCTGTATCCTGTGTTGCTCTTCCAGGCATCAGCACCCCCTCCCCCTAACCCCCATCAGCGTTTATGTGCTGTACTGGCCCCAGGCCATAGGGATTCTAGTCAGTCTTCCCACCCCAGATTCCTGGCCCCCTACTTCTACACACTTGCCCTGGACAAGGTTGGCTCTTCTCATGCCAAGACTGGCCTCCCATCTCACTCAGATTAATATCACAGGGAGCTAGTGAGTGACTTCTGGATGGACAGAGAAAGGGGGAGGTGGGAGGGAGAGAGAGACAGAGACAGAGACAGAAACAGAGAGAGAGAGAGAGAGACAGAGAGAGACAGAGAGACAGAGAGACAGAGAGGAGGGAGAGAGAGAAAGGGGGAGAGAAAGGGGAGACAGAGAGAGAGAGAGAGAGAGAGAGAGAGAGAGAGAGAGAGAGAGAGAGAGGCAGACTGGAACCAAAAGGAGAGCAGGGCTAGCTAGACATGCACAGGAGACAAAGCTTACAGGACATGGTGGTTCATAGGTTGTTAGAAGTGAAAGGGGCCTTAGATTTCATCCAGTCAGTCAGCCCCTTCACTTTAAATGTCAAGAATCTAAGGCCCAAAGAGAGGCAATGTATAATGGGCAGACCTGGGATTTGAACCCGAGTCTTTTGATGACTGGTCTAATGCTTTTTCCTCTACTGCACCCTGGGGCTTTGGCGAGGGGAATCAGGGACTGGCACCACAGCTAAAAGGTTGATGTTAGTCGGTAAGGACGGTGGGATTGAGGAAAAAGTGGGAGGAGGAAGCTTTCATCCCCACCAACCTGAAAGGAGTGAGCCACTCCCAAGTTTGAAGAAGGACTTTCCAAGGAGGATAGAAGACACTTGAATGAGTCAGCATTAGGGAGAGGCTGTCTTCTTTTCTCTGGAGACCCCAAGGAATAGTAATGATGTCAAGTATTGATATAGTGCTTTGAGGTCTGGAAAGGGCTTTACAAGTATCTCATTGGACGCCCACAACAACCCTGGGAGGCAGTTGCTATTATTAGCTCCATATTTGCTGATAAGGAAACTGAGGCAGACAGAAGTTAAATCACTTGCCTGAGGTCATGCGGCTAGTGTCTGAGGCTAGATAGCATCAGCATCATCGTTGATTTATTGCAGCACCTACTATATGCCAGGCACTGGGCTACACATTTTATAATGATCTCATTGGAGCCTCACAATCATCCTTGGAGATGGTTGCTATTATTATCCCCTTTGGACAGATGAGGAAAGTGAGGCAGAGCGGCTAGGTGACTTGCTTGGGGTCACACGGCCAGTAAGAATCTGAGGCTAGATTTGAAATTAGGTCTTCCTGATTCCAGGCCCAGTGTTCCATCGACCGTACCAACCTAGCTGTCCGAAGAAAGAAGAGGAGAGGGCGACCCGTCTTAGAGATGGGAAAAGCGCCTTGATGACCCTCCGGGAGTATGTGGGGGTGAGGAGATCAGGGCATCCAGCATTCCAGGCATGCTCTTTGGGGATAAGCTGCCTGAAAGTGGGACCTCACTTTCTTCCCAGAAAAAAAATTACAAGCAGATGTGGCTGCCTTGGGGGGTATGGAGAGAGGAGTTATATCAACAGTGAACAGAATCTGAAACCCAGGCCGGGGGTGGAGGGCTATGGGTCGAGGAGCAGCTCATTAAACTGATCCCTTTCTTAGCCCGGAGCTGTTCTCTTGAGACAACGACCTCATCTGGGGGTCCTGATTCTCTTCCCACACTAGTGAATGGGGTGAGGCTGTGGGTGGGGGGCAGATGAGGCTGTGTGTGTGTGTGTGTGTGTGTGTGATGAGGCTGTGTGTGTGTATATATTGTGTGTGGGGGGATGAGGCTGTGTGTGGGGGAGGGGGTCCACAGCACAGAAGATTCTAGAACTCTGTGATCCTGGAGCACTTAAGCCTTTTAGGTTTAAGGCCTTGAGAGGACAGGAGAGGGTCCCTTGGGTTCAAATCTCAACTTTGCCACTTATTCTGTTCATGACTGTTCAGTGGGAAAGGAAAGATGTACAACCTTAGGAAGGCTAAATCTCAGGGGCTGGGTCCTGGGTGGATGAAGCTCTAGGGCCAGATGCCTGAGCTCCTTTCGAGGATGGAGGGATCATAGGGCAGGGAGCTGGCAGAGATTGTAAAGATCATTTAATCCATCTCCCTCATTATTCAGATGAGGGAATTGAGTCCCCCAAGGGAGAAATGACTTTCCCAAGGTCACAAAGCTAATCATTTTCAAATCTGGAACTTGAACCCTGAGGAACTTCTCTCCAAACAGCTTGAGTCATCGAGGATCACAGAATCCTAGAATCTTAGATGGGGTAGGGAGCCTTAAAATCCCCCTGACCTAATCCCCTGCCCAACACATGCATTCTCACTATAATGGATCCAACAAGTGGTGAGACAGTTTCTATTTAAATACCACCAGTAATGGGGAGTTTACTATAGTACATTAAGCCTAAAATATCTTTTCTGCATCTTCCCTTTGTTGTTCCTAGCTCTATGCTCTGGAGCCAAAACAATCCTTGAAATAACTGAAGTTAGGGGCCGTCCTTCCTCCCCTAACACCAAAAGCCTTCTCTTTTCTAAGTTAAGCATCCCCAGTTCTTAGCCCTTTTTTTCATGTAATGACAATGATAAAAACTAACACAGATAAAACTTTACTGTTAATAAGACCTCTGAGTGTATGATTATTCCCATTTTACAGATGAGGAAACTGAAGTCTAGAGACTTTAAGTGACTTATCCAAGGTCATACAAGTGAAGTTTCCAGACCCTCAGGTGGCCCCATGCTGTCCAGGACACTGCCACCACTCACTGTTGTCTTCTTCCTCCTGCTGGGACTGGGCAGCACTCTCAACCCTAATGATCCCAATGTCTGCAGCTACTGGGAAAGGTGAGAGAGGAAGACCCCTGACTGATCCTGGGCCATTATCAATACCAAAGAATCCTTCCCTTCCTGGTGTTAGCACCCCTTCACTTCACAGACTCTTCCACAACTCCATTTTCTCTACTTTGCTTTTCTGTCCTCATTTCTCCTCTCTTCCTATCTTGGATCCTATCTCTCCCTATTATTCTCTCTCTCTCTCTCTCTCTCTCTCTCTCTCTCTCTCTCTCTCTCTCTCTCCCCCCTTTCTCTCTCTCCCTCTCTCTCTTTCTCTCTCCCTCTCTCTCTCTCCCAATCTCTCTCTCTCTCTCTCTCTCTCTCTCTCTCTCTCTCTCTCTCTCTCTCTCTCTTTCTCTCCCTTCCACACTTCTCTCTCCCTACCCCTGCTTCCTTCTGTCACTGGGGGAGGCATTGGGGGATTTGTTAAAATTTGCCGTAACCCAGTTGGGGCCACAGAAGGAAAGGAGGCAGGAGATGGGAGGGATGAAGGGAAGAGAGGTAGAAAAGAGGAAAGGGAAGAAGGGTCATAGAGTAGTTTGGCTCCAAATGCCCAAGAATGAGATGGGACTAGAAGTTTGACCTGGGCCTGGCTTATGAATTCCAGATGTGTTGGGAGGGTAGGAGGAGGGAGGGAGAGGGTGGAGTCCAGATATCAAGAGAATGGTTCCATGTGAGTATTTTGAGGGGAAACTACCTTAAGTATTCCAGATGTTGGGGAAGGTGTCTGAGACATTAGATTTCTGCCCCCCCCAAACATCCCATCCAACTATGAAATTCTTTGAATTACAGAATTCTGAGATTGAGGAATGGGGAGTGAAGTTTTCTAAGTTTTCAAATAGATGATTCATTTATCCTTTTGTTATCTCTTAGATTAGGTAACTACTTCTGATGTTCATGATGGAACTAATTCAAATGAATTATTTCAAGTGTTAGGGTAGCTTTAAAATTTGTTAAGCTTGGAGAAATTTCCCCAACTATAACCTAAAGGACATATTGCCTTGATTCACAGTCCAACCCATACCTTAAATCCAACCCCATAGGCTCTTCTTAGGGAGTCCAGTAATCCCATTTAAAGAAAAAATAACTTGAGCTCAGATTGGGGAGGGGGGTGAAGTGATTTACCAGGGTCATACAGCAGAGTTATCAACCAAGCCAGGACTTGTAACAGGGTCTTCTGATGCCCTTGTTGGGGGTGCTAACCCATAGTGACTCTGTTTTCTTCCACCTTAGTTACACCACCACAATGAAGGAATCCTACTCCCATCCCTACACTCAACTCCCCACTGAACCCTGCAACCAGCCTTGGGGTCATGATCATTCCTGTCCTCAGCCAAAGTAAGTGCTTCCCCCAATCAAGCAGCCTTCAAGGAGAAAGCCTCTGGGGGTCTGGGATGGGAGGCATCAGCCCCACTCCTGCTTCCTTCACTCGATCAGCAATCAAATTGTTGGGTTTTTGTTTGTCTTTGTCTTTTTGTCGTTTCGTTGTCGTTTTTTTTTTCCAGTTGTGTCTAATTCTTTGTGACCCCATTTAGGTTTTCTTGGCAAAGATACCAGAGTGGTTTGCCATTTCCTTCTCCCGCTCATCTTACAGATAAGGAAACTGACACAGACAGGGTTAAGCGATTTGCCCAGGGTCACACAGCTAGTAAGTATCTGAGGCCAGATTTGAACTTGGGGAAATGAGTCTTGCTGACTTCAGGCCCAGCGCTCTGTGCACTATGGTGCCACCTAGCATCCCCAGCAATCACTTATTAAGTGCCTATGATGTGCCAGGTATCGTGCTAGATACAAAGACAGAAGTGATACAATCTGTGCCCTCGAGGAGCTTACATTCTATCTAAAAGAATAACGTGCCCCTTCTCTGATAATAACAGTACTTAACATTTATATGGCATTTACTATGTGCCAGGCCCTGTGCTTTACAATTATTATGTCATTTGATCCCTGCAGCAACTCTGGGAGGTAAGAGCTATTATTATCTTCATTTTACAGATAAGGAAATGGAGGTAGAGGTTAAGGGATTTGCCCAGGGTCACAAAGCTAGTAAGTGTCTGAGACAGGATTTGAACTCAGGTCTTCTATATTCCAGTCCCAGAACTCTGTGCAGTGAGCCACTGGGATGCACCAGCTCTCCCTTCTGAGCAAAGAAAGTTTTGCACAGAAGGCATTTTGAGATCCTCTATAAGAGAGTTCTTAACCTGGGGTCTATGGACCCATTTCAGAGGATCCTATGAACTTGGAAGGGAAAAAAATTAATTGTATCTTTATTTTCACTAACCTCTAAGTGAAATTTAGCATTTCTTTTAATTCTTTGAAAAGAGGTCCAGAGGCTTCACCAGCCGAATGAAGAGGTCTAGAACAGACAAAAAGATTAAGAAACCCCTGATCTAGTCCAACTCATACCTAAGCCAAAATCCTTTGTACTACGGCCCCACCCAATGGCCATCTGTTACTTGAAAGCCTTTGAGGAACTGGGTAACTTACTACGGGCCAAGGCAAGCTATCCTGTTTTGGGATAGCTCTAACTGGTGGGAACTTTTTCTTTACATTGAACCAAAATCTGCCTTCAAATAATCACTTCTAACGATTGCTTCTGGTCTTGGTTTCTATGGCCAATTGAATTCGATAAGCACTTAAGTATCTGTTAAAGTGAAAGACCAGTGGAAACAGCACAATGGACAGAGGGCTGGCCTCAGCAGAGGAAGTCCTAGCTTTAAATTCCTGCCTCTGACACATACGGGTTATGTGACCAAGCAAGTTATGTAACCTTTAAGTGTCCCAAACAATGCTTTAAGATTCTAAGCTGCAGAGCAGGGGCTGATCTGCCTGGTAGAGAGAGTTTCCTCTAGGGATTTCCCTTCTATCAATGAAGTCCCATTTCCTAGCCCTATCCTCTTAAGTTGATATTGTTCCTAATGGGGATATAGGGACAAAAATAAAAAAAAACAGTCCCATTCTCAATAAATTTACTTTCTATTAGAAGATATAACTCCTAAGACAAGATAATTTGAGGAAAGAGAGAGTACTCATAAGTACAGTACAGGAAAGAAGAAAGGATTCAAGAGAAAGGTGGTACCTAAGGTGAGCCTTGAAGGAAACTTACAATTCTAAGATGAAAAGCTAACGAGGGAAAGCATTCCAGGCACTGGAGACAGCCTATGCAAAAGCCCTGAGGTGGGAGATGGAATGCCAAATTCCAGGAAAATATTTAGTAGGCCACTTTAGCTGAAGTTTATAGATCTTTTATTTTTTTTTTCAACCAAAACAGAATAATTTAATGCCACTTATTGCTGGTTTTTGTATTGGAGGGCCCCTGGTAGTAGTGAATGTTACATCTTTGTTTCTGTGGTTGAAAAATAGTCTTGAGGACTCTTTTTTTTTTTCCTGTTCAGCATATGTGTTTCCTTAATTTTTAAGAGGTTTGGTAGTTTCATTTGTGTTTTTTCATTCCTTTAAATT
>CM053626.1:210978888-210997143 GCA_028646595.1 Phalanger gymnotis
CAAGCAATTCAACATGGGCCCCATGCATATCATTATGTATAACCCTTCCACAATACTCATGTTGTGAAAGACTAACTATACTTTGCTTCTTCCTAACCTATCCCCCTTTATTGAATTTTCTCCCTTGACCCTGTCTCTTTTTGAAAGTGTTTGTTTTTGATTATCTTCATCCCCATCTGCCCTCCCTTCCATCATCCCTCTTTTTTTTTATCTTCTTCCTCCTTCTTTCCTGTGTGGTAAGATACACAACTGAGTATGTATGGCATTCCCTCTTCAGGTCACATCTGATGAGGGCAAGATTCACTCATTCCCCCTCACCTGTCTTCTCTTCTCTTATTCCTCTCTCATCCCTTATTCATTGAAGTTTATAGATCTTGAAGAAGAATACAGCGAAGTAAGTCTAGAAAGGTAGGCTAGAGCCAGATTGTGAGAAGACTTATAAATATCCATTATATACATATTTAAATTTTAAACATTATTTTATTTTTTCCCCAATTATATGTCAAGACAAGTTTTAGCATTCATTTTTTTCCAATTTCTTGTTTATTTATTTTTGTTTTCAACATTCACTTCCATAGGATTTTGAGTTCCAAATTTTCTCCCCATCTCTCCTCTCCTTCCAGCCCAAGACAGCATGTAATTTGATATAGGCTCTACATATACATTCATATGATCCTATTTTCACAGTAGTCATGTTGTAAAGAAGAATTAGAACCAATGGGAGAGACTACAAAAAAGAAACAAACAAAAAAGGAAAGAGAACAAATAATATGCTTCAATCTGCATTCAGACTCTATGGTTCTTTTTCTGGCTGTGGACAGCATTTTCCATCATGAGTCCTTTGGAGTTGTCTTAGATCCTTGCATTGCTAAGAAGAGATAAGTTTATCAAAAATAGTCATCACACAATGTTACTGTTATTGTATATAATGTCCTCCTGGTTCTGCTCACTTCACTCAGTATCAGTTCATTCAAGTCTTTCCAGGTTTTTCTGAAGTCCTCCTGCTCATCATTTCTTATAGCACACCATAGTATTTCATTACATTCATAGACCACAACTTGCTCAGCCATTCCCCAACTGATGGGCATTCCCTCAATTTCCAATTCTTTGCCACTACAAAAATTGCTGCTAAAAATATTTTTGTACATGTGGGTCCTTTCCCCATTTATATGATCTCTTTTGGATAGAGACCTGGAAGTGCTATTGCTTCGTTTTTACAAGATTTTGAGTTCCAAACTTTTCTCCATCCCTCCCCTACTCTCCTCTCTTCCTAAAATGGTAGGCAATTTGATATAGGTTATATATGTGCAACTATGTACAACATATTTCCATATTAGTCACAATTGTGAAAAAAGATCAAAAGGAAAAACATGAAAAAATAAGGTGAAAAAAAGTATTCTTCAATCTGCATTCAAAGTCCATCAATTCTTTATCTGGATGTGGATGGCATTTTCCATCATGAATCCTTTGTACTTGTCTGGATCATTGTATTGCTGAGAAGAGTTAAGGCATTTATAGTTGATCATCACACAATGTTGCTGATACTGTATACAATATTTTACTGGTTCTGCTCATTTCACTTTGCATCAGTTTGTACAAGTCTTTCCAGGTTTTTCTGAAATCTGCCTGTCGTGAAGAGTTTTAACAGCAAGCTATTGTTGTATAGGTAATAAGTAGCCATTGAAGACTTTTGAGATTGAGTGGAATGGTCATAATTATGATTTAGGAGAGTTATTTTGGTAGTTGTGTGGAGGATGGGTTGGAGAGGTAGGGGAGACTGGGGGCTATCTTAATAGTTCTGGCAAGGGGCACTGGGGGCCTGAATTAGTGTGGTGGTTACATGAAGAAAAGGGGTTGGATGCGAGAGATGCCAGGGAGATAGACTGGACAAGCCTTGGCAACTAATTAAATGCATTGAGTGGGGAAGAGAGAAGAGTCAAGATTCCTGGGTGATCAGAAGGATGATATTACCTTTGACAGAAACAGGGAAGTTTGCAAGAGGGAGCAGGGTGAAGGGAAAGATGATGAGTCCTCTTTTGAACGTGCCAAGTTTGAGATTCCAAGATGACTAGGAAACATGTCTAGCAGGCGGTTGGAGAGTCAAAGAGAGAGATTGGGGCTTGATGCATAGATCTGAGAATCATAAGACCATAGCTTCAGGATTGGAAGGGACCTTACACCTAGACTAGTGACTAGCATATAATAGGCACTTAAGAAATACGTGGTGATTCATCCATTGATCTAGTCTCATCCCCCCCATTTTACAGCTGAGGAAGCTGAGGCCCAGGGAGATGACTTGCCCAAGGTCCCACAAGTAGTTAAGTGGCAGAGACAAGATTCAAACTTGAATCCTCTGATTCTAAATCCATACAACCTTTCAACATGTTGACATAAGGAACTTGCAGTCCATTAAAATAGTTAGATCTTTATCACATGAACTATTAGTCATCTTCCTCTCCATCCTGTCCTTGTGCTGTCGATTTTTTTTTTTACCCCAAATGTAATACTTTGGCCTTAGTAGTCATAACATCTAGTGGTCTGCCTTTGGAAAAGACCACTCCCAGTCTGTCTTATGACAGAAAGATTCTGGGAGGGGAAGGATGTGGTCCAACCGTGACATTGTTTGTGATTCTGGTATTAGGAGATGCAGAGTGCAGTTCTCCTAGTTTCCAACTAGCCCCCAGAAAGAGAGAAGGGTTCATTTACTCTTTTGTTACTTCTTGGATCAGACAGTTGGGAAGTCCTCCTTCAAATCAAACTCCAATTGCTCTTACTGTACTCTGAATGGATTTCTTCGTCCTACAAACTCTGTGGATGCAGGGAGGTCTTCTCCCCTCTCCTCACTCTCTTGCTTCTGATCCTAGGATTGTGTACCGCATAGCTTATCGACAGGCAGTGAAGATGGATCACCGGAGGCGCCTGCGGTGCTGCCAAGGCTACTATGAGAGCAGTGGAGCTTGTGTCCGTGAGTCCAGCCAGACCCCACCCCCTCCTACGCACCCCAGAATCTTGGCCTTGCCTACCATGTCTGGCCCCCAACCATCCCCAGATGTGCTGAGTTAGCAGGCAATGGGCCAGAGAGGTGGGAGGTTCAAGGCAATAGGGAAATATTGACTTATGGAATGTGAGCAAAGTTTGGCCCCAGCCCTTCAATGGGACCTAACTTGTTGACCCTAAGTCCCACTGCCTTCCCCAGCACATAGTATGGGTGCCTCTGTCTCTCTCCATCCTTCTTTCTGGATTCCTTTTTTTACTTTCTCTGGCCATCCATCTCTTCTTTTCTCCTTCCCTCTTTCTCTCCCTCCCTCTCTCCTTCCCTTCTTTCCTTCCTCTCTCCCTCTTCCTTCCTTCCTCTGCTTCCTTCCTTCTTTCCTTTCCTCATTTCTCTCCTTCTTTCTCCTTTCCTTCCTTTCTTCCTTCCTTTCTCTCTCTCCCCCTCTCTCTGTCTCTCCCTACCCTTTCTCTCTCCCTCCATCCTTCCAGCTTTCTCTCTTTCTCTGTCTCTCTTCCTCCCCCTTTCTTCTTTCCTCTCTGCCTCTATCTCTGTCCCTTACCTGCCTCTTAACCTCTCTCTCTCTCTCTCTCTCTCTCTCTCTCTTTCTCTCTCTCTCTCTCCATCCTTTGATAGCCATGGGCCAGATCTTGGCTCTTCCACATATGACATTGAGGCTTAGCCTCTCTGAGACTCTCATGTGCAGAATGGGAATGTTACTTGTACTATCCACCTCTTTGGGTTGTTGCGAGAAAAGCACTTTAGAAAGCTTACAATTATGGGCTGTTATTATTATCTTTCTATTTTTGTTCTGTCTCTGTCTCTGTATCTCTTTCATGTGCTATCTGTTTTTATCCATGTGTGCCTCTCTCTCTATGTCCCTACCTTTGTCTCCCTTTCTCTGTCTTTCTCCTCTTTTTTGTACTATCTCTCTCTCACTTCCCTCACTCCTTCTTCCTCAGCCTCCCTGAGGATCCCTGTCCGGCTTTTTCTTCCTCCAGCTTCACCTTTCTTCTACTTCCAGAGCTTCTCCCTTTTCTCCCCAAGCCCAGCTTGAACAACTCCAAACTAGATCCCAAAAGTGGTGTTCCCTGCCCTAAGCACTCAGCAAGGTGTTCTTTAGACCACTGCTTGGGGAGTCAGGGGAAGACTGGGAAGGTCCAAATCCTGGAATCTTTGCAAGTTCTCACTCTGAATTGCTGCAACTCTCTAAGCCCCATGCTAGCTGAGTTCTTGGAAATGAGAGGTAGTAGTGGAAATGACCCAGGTGTCAGAGTCAGGAGGCCTCCTTTCTCCTGGCTCTGACACACACTGGCTTTGTAAAAGACATTACTTCCCTGGTGCTCATTTCCTTCGCTCGTTAAATGGGGATAAAGATGCCTGCCCAACATTGTCACAAGGTTATTGTGAGGAAAGTGGCTTAGAAATGGGTTATTCTGATCCTCTGAGGTAGCTAGAGGCGGGGCTGGCCTTTGAGGAACAAGGGACAAGTCTGTCCCCTTCACCACTCTTCTCCCCCGCAGCCCTGTGTTCTGTCCCCTTCACCGCTCTTTCTCCCCCGCAGCCCTGTGTTCTGTCCCCTTCACCGCTCTTTCCCCCCGCAGCCCTGTGTTCTGTCCCCTTCACCGCTCTTTCTCCCCCGCAGCCCTGTGTTCTGTCCCCTTCACCGCTCTTTCCCCCCGCAGCCCTGTGTTCTCAGGAGTGTGTCCACGGCCGATGCATCGCTCCAGATCGATGCCAATGTGAGAATGGATGGAGGGGGGATGACTGTTCTTCTTGTGAGTATTCTTAGCGGTGCCGTCTCCTGTCCGTGCCCTCCCAGAACCTCTCTCTATCATGGAAGCACCCCAGGGAGATTCAGGAGGCGGGGGAGGGGGCGATGGATGGGGATTGTGAGGAAAATCTGGGAGTTGGGACTAGGACCCAAAGCAGGGTTGGGCAACTCTAAGGATTAGAAAGAGGAAGACGAAAAGCAGTGTAAATGAAGAGGAGAGAGGGACAGAAGCAGAGGCAGAGACAGAAAGAGACAGAGAAAAGAGAGAGAGAGAAGGAGGGGGAGGAGGAAAGGAGGGAGAGAGAGCCCCAAAGAGGCAGAGATAAAGGAAAAGACAAAGAGACTGAGAAACACAAAGGGGAAAAGACGAAGAAATGGAAAGGTTACAGGTGAAAGTAGAAGCCCAGGCAGGGACCAAGATTGCAGAGTAACCAGGAGCCCCAGGTCAGGTGAGTGAGGATATGATCTCCCAGTGACTGACTGTGCCTATGATTCCACCCCTCACCCCTATCCCCAGCTTGCCCCCTGCAGTTGTGGGGCAAAAACTGTGAACATTTCTGTGAATGCGGCAACAACAGCACTTGCGACCCCAAGACTGGAGCTTGTGTCTGCCCTCCTGGCTTCCAGCCTCCTCGATGCTTCCAGCCCTGCCCACCTGGTTTCTATGGCCCTGCCTGCCTGGCCCAATGCCATTGTCATGGAGCCTCCTGTGACTTCCAGACTGGGGCTTGTCACTGCCCTGCCAATAGCACCGGGCCTAGGTAAGCAGCTCGGGAGCTGAGACACACATTGACATAAACCTAGAGACACATACCTATTCACATGGACATTTATATAAAGGCAATGCCCAAATATGCCCATAAAGACATGTATAAACACACACTTATAGAATTATAGTCGTGAGAATTGAAAAGGATTTAAATAGCTCATTGGGGAGAGGGGCAACCCCAGTCACTGAGACAATCAGAAGTTGTCCTTAATCTTTTCAACAAGGTGTCCATCTCCCTGTGGAGGTCATGGTCAAGCCCAAACCCCAGCCTTTTGTTCCCAGGAGTATGTCCATAGCTGATACATGGACAAGCCCATGGGCTCCATAGGGATATGCTCCCAAATGTCCTAAAACAAAGCCTTATTTTCCTTCAAGCTCCATAAGAGGCTTTGTTGGTCAGTGAATGGGGCATTGAATGTAGATTTAGGGTACCAGGGTTTGAATCTCAGCTCTGCCACACTACTGTCTTTCCGACCTTGGGAAATTCACTAAACCTCTGAACCTCTGTTTCCTCATCTGTAAAATGATAGAAGTGAACTTAATGACTTCTCAGGGCCCTTCTAGCTCTAAATTTTGAGCCTATGAACCCATAAGCTGATCAGGGAACCCACTTAACCAACTGCTTGCATGGTCCAATTTCTCAGTCAATGGAAGAGCTCCCAATATAACGTTCCTGAATCTGAACATTTCCTGTAACTGGGAGCTCACTAACTCATGGAACGGACCATTCCAGTCTGGCTGGCTCTTACTATTTTGAGCCAAAATACGTCTTTCTGGAAACTCTACCCAGTATTTTTTGCTCTGCTTTTTAGCCATTTGCATGGCAGACCTTCACATTCTTGAAGGCAGCAATCATATTCCCTAAGTTTTCTCCAAGCTAAATGTCGGCATTTCCTTTAGTTGATCTTTGCTGACATGGCTTCTCGTCCCCTCCGCCATTCTGGCCACTGTTATTTTTCAGTTGTTAATCTCCCCCCTAAAATACGGTGACTAGAATGGAATACAAAGTGGATCTAAGTGTGGTCTAACCCGGACAATCTAGTGAGACTTTTACCCCCCTCTTTCTGGACGTTGTCACACCACATTGCTGGCTCGAATTTTTACCAAAAACCCCTAGCTAATTTTCCCCCATCTGAGCTATTTATAACCATATTTTCCTTAACCTGTAGTTATGCACTTGAGTTTTTAGATGAGTGTGGGACTTACCATTCGTTGTCTAATTAATTTGGAGTCTTCTGATTAGAAATTCAGTACACCCTCTCCTGAGTTCCTATTCCCCTACTCCCTCTCAGCAAATGTTTGCTGAATGTAATTGAATCCCTACTGCCAACTAATGGTCTTACCGATGGGAGTATAAAACAGCAACATTTCTATTTATGCAATTTTATCCATAGGTATTTTTTAAAGTCTGTTTCATACTAAACCCTCTAGCACAGGTTGAATGAAAGAATGAAGACGTCTCTTCCTCTCTTCCCTCCCCACTGACCTAGGCCTTATCTACCTCCACAGCTGTGAGATACCCTGTTATCTGGACACAGTTGGCTTCTCCTGCCCCAGAAGCCATCCCTGCCAAAATGGGGGTATCTACAACTCTGACCAGAACTGTACCTGCCCCCCAGGCTGGATGGTAGGAGGGGTGGGGGAGAGCACTGGAAGTCCCTGGGAAAGGGCTGTCAGAATGCTGGAGGGGGCTTCTAGAAACTAGAAGTGGGACAGATTTATAGTGGAGGGCAGTAGGGGTGCTGGGGTCAAGGTTATTGCCAGGGAGAGGTTCCTGAGGAGGTGTGCTGTGAGGGGAGTGTGTGAGTACCAGAGGTAGTACAGTTCCTGGGAAATGACAGTGGAGACAGTGGGGCCCCTAATACTCCCTGGTGACAGGAGGCATTTAATAAATGTTTGTTGGTTGCCCAAATAAATGGATTCCATAGGGCTTCTCCTAGCACTGGGGACTCTGGGAATTCCTGGGGACTTTTATGATACCCTCTACCCTGCTCTTCTCAGGGCTCCATTTGTTCCCTGCCCTGCCCAGAAGGCCGCTATGGAAGGGGTTGCACCCAGGAGTGTCGCTGTCATAACGGTGGCCAATGCGACCCCATCCTAGGGCAGTGTCACTGTGCTCCAGGATACATCGGAGACAGGTGAATGATGGGAGGAGCACGGGCTGAATTTGAAGAGGGTGGGGTCTAGGATGCCCGGTGGGCGGGGGCGTGGGCAGAGTCTAGGCAAAGCAGTGGGTGGGGGCGGAGCCTGGAAGGGCGGTCCTCACTGAGCTAGGTGCCCAGGTGCCGAGAGGAGTGCCCAGTGGATCGTTTCGGACAAGATTGTGCAGAGACATGCGACTGCGCCCCCGGGGCCCGCTGCTACTCAGCCGACGGAGCGTGTCTGTGCGAGCACGGCTTCACCGGCGATCGCTGCACAGAGCGCCTCTGCCCGGACGGTAGCTATGGTCTCGCCTGCGAGGCGTCCTGCACCTGTCACGCGGAACATAGCCTCAGGTGGGAGAATCTCAGAATGGCCATGAGAGGGTCCCAGAGGGAGGGTCCCAGGAAGGAGAAAGCACTAGAGGGAAGAAAGAAAGGAGAAAAGGCGACACCTGCCTCCTGCACCCCCCGTCCTTGCCCCGGGGACCTCCCTGGCTCCCCGACCTTGGGCTGGCCCCCTTCTCCACCGGAAGAGCCTAGGACCGGGCTCCCTGAGCCCATGGGAACAGGGTTAGAGGACCTCAGGAGGAGATCTCAGCTTCCTGGGCTGGACCTTCTGGAGGACTCTTGGTGCCTCTTGCTCTGTTCACAGCTGCCATCCCATGAGCGGAGAGTGCTCCTGTAGGCCGGGATGGGCTGGCCTGCATTGCAACGAAAGCTGTCCCCCTGGCACCCACGGGCCTGGCTGTCGAGAACCTTGCCTCTGCCTCCATGGAGGCACCTGCCAGGCAGAAAGTGGCCACTGTCTTTGTCCCCCTGGCTACACAGTGAGTGAGCCAAGAGGGTCTGCCCAACCCACTGCCCTGTTGGTACTGGAAAGCCCCAGACTGAACCTCACTGGCAGGGGAGAGAGGGACCTTAGACGCCTTATCTCCATCCCCACCTCCCAACTACCTTGTTTCAGGAGACACAGGGACCCTGAGCCCCATCTTCTAGGGCTTGTCTTCCCCTCCAAAAGATGCAGGGAGCCCAGGGTCCCCTTCACTCCCCTCTGCGCCTACCTCCAGCTGCTCTACCCCTAGAATATCCAGGGAGTCTCACCTTATAGTCTCTAGGGAGAGAGAGAGGAAGGGGAATTCCATTTCCATGTCCTAGAAGACTCAAGAATCTAGAGTCTCCAGCCCCTTACCTTTTTGGTCAGGTCTGACTCTTTGGCTTCCCTGGGCTAGCCTATGCTCCTCCTCCTCCTGGAGGCAGACCTCTCTGATCTGGCAGGAAAGGAACAGCGTGTTCCCTTTTACTGACTGCTTTCCCCAGACACAGATTGAGGGACTAAGGGGGGAAGGGTACTGTGTGGACAAGGTGCTCCGCTACTCTCTCATTGGTCTTTGGGCTGGCCTCTGCCAGGGCCCCCACTGTTCCAGCCTCTGCCCTCTGGACACATTCGGGGTCAACTGCTCCCAGAGTTGTTCCTGTGTGCATGCTCTCACCTGCTCCCCAATCGATGGCACGTGCAACTGCAAGGAAGGTTTGTAAAGAGCTTTGGGTGGGTCTGGGTCTGAGGATAGATCGGGGAGGGGCATGGCTAGGAGGTCAAAGGTGGAGCCACGGGAGGAGACTCCATGGGACCGAGGACTGAAGCTAGAACTGGAACAGGGTTTGAGTTTTAAGGTGGGATTGGGTTCTAGGGGGTTGGAGTCTGAGCCTAGACTGGAAGAGTTCTAAGAAAGAGGAATCCCTGGAGGGAAGAAGGAAGGGAGGTAGAAGTCATAGGGTGGGGCTCAGGATTAGTTGGTATGACTGAGTGGGGGTGGCGGGAGCTCTAGGAAATCATCCTGGGTTTAGAGCTTTGATGGGATTCAGTTCATACCTAGAGTCCTTGGTAAGAAAAGAATGAGAAGGGGAAAGGCCATTAATTCCTAGGACCACTTTCTCCTTCAGGATGGCAGAAAGGCAACTGCTCTATGCCTTGCCCTGAGGGCACCTGGGGATTTGGCTGCAATGCCAGCTGCCAATGTGCCCATGGGGCTGCCTGTAGTCCACAGACAGGAGCCTGCTCCTGCACCCCTGGCTGGCGTGGTGATAGATGCCAGCTTCCCTGCCTGGTGAGTGGCAGTGGTAAGGAAAGGGTCTAGGAGGGTGATACTGTTAAGCCCTATTCCTTGCTAACTGAGCCCTCCCTTGCTGACTCAACCTTCCTTCCTTTTTCCCTAAGAAGGGACAGTTTGGACCAGGCTGTGCCAGTCGCTGTGATTGCAAACATGCAGATGGCTGTGACCCTGTTCATGGGCATTGCCAATGCCGACCTGGATGGACAGGTGAGCAAGTCAAATATCCAGGCCCTCCAGCTGGGGGTCTTAGGGAAGGTCCTTGAAAAGCAATAAATCTGTCCCCTCTCCTTGCCCCGCCCCACCGCCCAGGCCCAGGGCTCTTGCCTCCATGTCCCACCCCAAAGCTGATGGGGATTGGTCCTCTCTCGGTAGAAGGATCCCTTTCCACCTGTACACCCTCTGCTTGATCCACAGGACTCCGCTGTGACCTTCCATGTCCTGAGGGTTTCTGGGGACCCCACTGCAATAACTCCTGTACCTGCAAAAATGGGGGGACCTGCATACCTGAGAATGGGAGCTGCATCTGTGTGCCTGGCTACCGGGGTCCTTCTTGCCAGAGAAGTGAGTTACTCTCCTTATTTCCCCACCCCTTTCCCATCTAGATATTCAGTCAGTCAGCTAGTCAGTCAACAAACATTTATGAAGTGCTTACTATGTTCTAGACGTGATGCTAAGTATTCAGGATACAAAGAAATCCAAAAAACTGTCCCTGCCCTCATGGACAGCTCACATTATAGCTCTGGTGACCATGTACATGTAAGCAACATAAGGAGCAGGTGGAGGGTGATTTCAGAGGAAAGGCACTAGGTAAGAATGTGGGATTTGATATAAATCTGAAAGAAATTAGGGAACTAAGAGGTGGAGGTGAGGAGGGAGAACATATTCTGCCTTCATCCCTTGGAAACTTTCCTTCCAGCTCTGCAGATTCCTAAAATCCTAGTTGGAAAATACCTTCTAAGGTATAATCTCTAGATTTGATATCCAACTGCCTAATTATATATGAAGTAGCATGATGTATTTCCAAGGTGTCAAACATGTGACTGAACACTCTTGAATGAGATTAAAATGTAATTGGGAAATATTTTTAAAAATAAAGAAAGATACAATATAATATAAAGATAAAATAAAACAAAAATAAACAAAGATACAATGAACATACAATAAAAACATTTAACTTTGTACTTTAAAACTAAGTCAATCTATGACCCACAGGGATCCTTACTTATGGAGGATTAGTGGCCCTATTTCTGTTTGAGTTGGAAACCACTGGTGGAGCTATAGAATGCTTGACTTAGAGTCAGGAAGACCACAGTTCAAATCCTGCCTCTAACATGCTGTGTGATCAAAGGCAAATCGCAACCTCTCTGAGCCTCAGTTTTCTCATCTGTAAAATTGGAGTGATGACATTTGTAGTATGTGCCTGTTTCCACAATCTGGCTAGCAGCTTCTGTGGTGGGGCGGGGGAGGGGGAGAAAGATCCACCCACAGCCAGCACCCAGAAAGCTGACAGCACACCGCAAAAACACAGGTTCTTTTGATCTGCCTTAATAAGGAGAGCAAGGTGAAGGGGTTGGCAAGCTTACTTTAATTCAGCACACAAATATCATTCACTTAGTTCAGGGGAAAAAGCCAGCACCCTAAACTTCAGAGCAAAATACAAGCAAATTACAAACATCAACACACAGACCTTGTCTGATTCAAATCCCAATACATAGTTACCAGAGTTCACCAAAGTCTCAGCATTCGGGTTTACAAGCTGGAGGGCTCCTTAGCTACAGCTGCTGGGAGTCTCATCATCAACACCATCTCAAGAGCCCTTAAACAAATTACAAACAGACAGATCCAATACAATTCATAGTTACCAAAAACTAGGTTCAGCCTGGGAGCTCAGAACAAGGGCTGGCCCAGAGTCACGTGCCACCACTGCTTCAGCAAAGAGCTCCAAGGAAGAAGAGGCCAACCCCTGGCTTTTATATCTTTGTCAGTGTCAGGGGTGTCACACATGCGACTCACCTATGTGACCTAAAATCATCACAAAGAGGCGGACTTAAACCCACATGGTCTAAGAGCCTCTGCTGTCCCAGACATGTAAACTAGGCCCTCCCTGGAGTTAGCCCCACCTTGGGCCCCACCTTAGTTGCCAATCCACACCCACATAGGTTTTACACGTCATAGGGGTTTAGGCCTGGGGCTTAGCACTTAGTAAGATTCAATGAAATAGCTGAATTACTCAAAGCAAACAAAAGCCAAACTCTTCAAGGGCACTTGTTGAACTAAGTGCTAAGGAGCCCATTTTACCAACACAGTGCCTCCGAAGATTTTTGTGAGGCTCCAATGAGGTAATGTATTTAAATGGATTGGTAAACCTCAAAGTGCAATAGAATGCCAGGTGTTATTAATAAGGAAATTAAGCCTGAGGGGAAGTAACTCACTCCCATTCACACAGAGATGGGTTCAAACTCATGTTTTTTGACTCCAAATCAGAAAACAAGGAATAAATAAGAGAAAAATGGATATAACAAACCAAGACAAGTGAGTGGGATCAGCTCATTGATATAGTAGAGAGAATGGTTTGGATTTAAAAGATCTGGGTTTGAATCTCAGATGTTTCACTGAAAATACCCGTGTAACTTTGGAAAAGTCACTTAATGTTTCTCAGCATGATTTTGCTCATCTATATGGCGGATGGATGAGACAACTCAAAGGTTCATCTTGATCTGTAAGCACTGTAGGAATTCAGAAGAGGGAGAGATCTCTGTGGGTCTCTGGTTTGGACTGGTGAAAGACTGATGAAGGATGCGATGAGCGGGGAGCTAGTAAGAGAGGGAAGCATGGGGCAGCTAGGTGACACAATGGGTAGAACACTAACCTTGGAGTCAGGAGGACCTGAGTTCAAATCAGACCTCGGGATACAAACTTACTAGCTGTGTGATCCTGGGCAAGGAGGAGAAAGAGAGAGAGAGAGAGAGAGAGAGAGAGAGAGAGAGAGAGAGAGAGAGAAAAGCAGAGAAGGAAAGGGACCAGGAGTCTCCTGGGATGAGAGCTATCTGTCGGATTCCACATCCTAATAATTCTTGTTATTGATCAAATAATCCATGATATTGATGCCTATGTAATCTACATGTGTTCTTGCAGGGTAGCAGGAGTCTGGTTCCCCACTACTACCCTTGTCAAAATGTTGACTGAAGCAGCAGCAGAGAGGGAGAGAGGAGGAATGGAGACACAGAATACAGAAGGCACCAGGAGGCAGCATGTATTTCTGTCTCCAACTGCATCCCCTGTCTTTCCATTGTTTCTCCCTAGCCTGCCAGCCTGGTCGATATGGCAAACGCTGCGCACCCTGCAAATGTGCCAACCACTCCTCCTGCAACCCCATCGATGGAAGCTGCTACTGCCATGCTGGGTGGATTGGCCCCGATTGCTCCCAGCGTGAGTGAGAGTTAAGGGTGGGGGAAGAACTGAGGAAAGAGAATGAATCTGGGGGGCTCAAAAGGTCCCAAATTCAATGGAGCGGACCTAATGGAGGAAGTGATGTGACTCAGATTCCTGGTTCCTTTTTTCTCTTCTAGCATGCCCATTGGGGTACTGGGGCAACGACTGTGCCCTTCCCTGCCAATGCCAGAATGGTGGGCATTGCCAACCCCAGGAGGGAAGCTGCATCTGCCCACCAGGCTGGACTGGACGCCTCTGCTCTGAAGGTACCAATAGGCTGAATCAAATATGATGCCAGCTATGATGATGATAATTGATGACTATGACCATGAGGACTATGACAATGATGATGGAAGGGTAGGGTAGGGAGGTAATTTTGGAGAGATCATCTCGTGTATGTCTCAACTATCAAGCGAACTCCTAATCCAGTCCAGGGGAAATCCTGAAACCAAACAGTAGAGGAAATTGATGATATGGCAGTGCAAAAAGAACACATGTAGATTACATGGTCATTAATATCATGGATTATTCGATCAATAACAAGGATTATTAGGATGTGGAATTCAACAGACAATGAGTCTGACCAAAAGAGTGAGGAAGAAGAGACTGCAGTAAACTGAGAGTCGGGACACCTGAGGGTGAGACCTGCCTCTGCCACAAACTTGCCGTGTGACCTCCCGCAAGTCACTTATCCTCTCTAGGTCTCATTTTCCTCACCCGTAAAATGAGGAGTTTGGGTCACACAATCTTTATGTCCCAACTGAAAGGCCCTACATCTGCCCTGTTTGCCTCTCAGGGCACTTGTCATGGTCAAATAATCATGGCTCACTTTTTTCCTCTTTTTAAAAAAATTTTATTGATATCTTTCTTCTTCCTAAAAATATTTATTTTTAACATTCTTTTTTAAGATCTAGGTTTCCAAACTTTCTAGCCCTTCCCATAGCCATCGAGAAGGCAAGCAATGTGCTGACTGATGCTTTTTTAAACATCTCTCAAATGTCCCCAAGTACTTTTCCCCTCTCCCTCCGAAAGAACCATCTCCTATTACAAATAACCTTTTTAAAGAAAAAGAAGAATCCCAGTAAAACTGATGAATATGTTGAAAAATATCTGTAATGTACCATCCAAGGACCTCCTGCCTTTGCAAAGAGATGGAGAGGGATGTCTTCTCTTATCGGTTCTTTGGAACCATACTTTTTTTTGGTAATTTCACAACATTCACTCTTGACTGTTTTGTGGTTGTTCTGTGTACCATATTTCACTGCATAATCATCACCACCGCACAGTCGTTGCATCCTGATTTTTTTCAGTCCAAATACTGGTTTATAACCTTTCATGATGTAATCATCACGTGGTATAACTCTGTTCGTCAAGCCGCTTAAAAGGTTAAGGCAGCAGCAATGTATTCACCAGCAGCGATAAGCATTTATCCTTTGGGTATTTGGAGCCTCGAGCTTAGAATTCTCAGTGCACGTGCATTGTCAGTATATTTCCAAAAGCCAACCTGTGTGGTTTGTTTAGAACTCTGCAGTACTAACGAATGACCTAATGGAGGAAGTGTATCAAAGGATATGGACATTTTAGTCACTTTATTTGCATCATTCCAAAGTGTTTTCATGGTCCATGTTTCTACAGCCCCTTATAGCTCCCAAAGTACTTTCTTCACAACACCATAACACAAATAGTGAACAGGCCGAACCTTAGAGGCTGGATTACTTAAAGTCACAAACCTAAAACATGTCAAAGCAGGTTTGACACCAGGTTTTTCCACTCTAAGGGTAGTTCCTTCTGTGCCAAATTGTGTTTCATCAAATGAGAAAGTGTGAACGTGCTTTGGGATGTGTCCATATGACCTTGCTATTCCATACCCAATCTATGTTTAATTCAGAAAGAGACTGAGGAACTCAAGGATCTGCTCCCAGAAATGGAAGAAATGTTTTTTCTTCTTGGAGAATACTCAAGTGTTCCTGGCCCCCATTTCTTTGCATCCTTCTGACTCCTCCCTTTGCTTATCCCTCTAGGTTGCCCTCCAGGCATGTTTGGTGCCAACTGCTCCCAGCTGTGCCAGTGTGGACCTGAGGGACAGTGCCAGGCTGAAACAGGGGCCTGTATATGTCCACCGGGACACAGTGGTGCCCCCTGCAAAATTGGTGAGTCACTCAGGGCAGCCTTCCATTTCTCGCCCAAGGCAAAGTTGGGGATGGGTGGTGGTCTCTCCAATTCAATTCAATATCTAATCGTTTGTCAGGCACTATTAGGTGCGGGGGTTACAAAGACGAAAAGATGACAAGTCCTTGCTCTCAAGGAAAGTTCGTTCTTCTGTCCCCTCTCTTCTTAGCAGTACACAGAGTGCCCCCTCTTATTGCTTCCTCTTTCCTTTCCTGCCTAGGAAACCAGGATCAACCCTTCACCATGGTGCCCACATTGCCAGTGACCTATGACTCACTGGGTGCAGTGATTGGCATTGCAGTGCTGGGGGCCCTGGTCGTGGCACTGGTAGCACTGTTCATTGGCTACCGACACTGGCAGAAAGGCAAAGCACACCAGCATCTGGCTGTAGCCTACAGCAGTGGACGTCTGGATGGCTCCGAATATGTCATCCCTGGTGAGGGTTAGAAATCGAGGGCAGAGGAAAATATGGGAAGTCTTGAGTATGGAGGAAGCCTAAGAAGAGGGCACAAAGGCCAGCCTCTGAGCTCAGGAGACCTGGGTTCAAGTCCTGTCTTGGCCATAAACTTACTGGATGACTTTGTACGAATTACTTCCATTCTCTGAGTCTGTTTCCTCATGTGCAAAGATCCCTTCCAACTCTGACATTCTCTGACTCTCATACACCAATCTGGATTGACCTGTTCTTTACATATGAGATGCCAAGGCAGAGTAAGAAGGATGGGTAAGAGGGAGGTTGGACAATGGGATCTTGGAATGTGTCCCATCTGGCTACTTGCCTTCCATCCTGACAGCCATGGATCTCACTTTTCCCTCTGCCCCATCCCCAGGGAAAGGGTGCCTCCCTACCTCAGAGGCTACCTTATCCCCCTACCTGGGTTCTGACCCTGTCCCTACCCTGATTCTTCTCTCTTATCCAGATGTCCCGCCAAGCTACAGTCACTATTACTCCAACCCGAGCTACCACACACTTTCCCAGTGTTCTCCCACTCCCCCACCCCCCAACAAGGTCAGTACCTGGGGAAAGGGATTTGGGAGTGGGAGGAAGGATCATTAGGTTTGGGATTTGGGGAAAGCTGGAGAAGAGGAGCAGGCTTAGAGGAGGGAGACTAGGCTGGTAGGAGGATTGGATCAGTTGAAGGAACTAGGGATGGTCAGCCTGGAAAAGACCCAGAGGGAAGATGATTATAGCCTTTCAGTTTCTGAAGATCTGTCATGTAGCAGAGGGATTATATGTTCTGCTTGGCCCAACAGTAGAACTAGAAGCATTGGACAGAAGTATTTGGACAGCTCTGATTGCCCAGTATTTTTTCCTTACCTGGAGCCCCAAAGGGAAATGGGCCATGGGTATCTTTAAGTAGAGACCTGGATGCTCACTTGTCCAGGATGTTCCATTAGCTCTGTTAATGTATAGGTTGGACAAGGTGACCTTCTTTCCTAACTCTGCTCTCTGGTTATTCTGTTGTTCTCATAATGCTGAATTCACCACCTCCCAGGTGCCAGGCACTCAGCTCTTTGGTAGCCTCCAGGCCCCAGAACACCCTGGTGCTTATGGGCAAGACAGCCATGCCACACTGCCTGCTGACTGGAAACATCACAAGGAGCTCCCCCCTGGGCATCGGGAAAGGGGTATAGGATTTTGTATATCTAGGTATTAAGTAGGGGGGAAGGAAGGGTGGATGTGGGAAAAGCATCCTATTCTGAGACCATGGGATTCTGTGTCAGTATGAATGAGGAGTAAGGGTATCTGTATGTCTGGGACCCTCTGAAGGAGAAGAGTGTAGGTGTCCTTCCCCATGACAGTGGGATGGGTGAAGACCTGAGTCAGGTTGACGATCTTAGCTTTATTCCATACTAGGAAAAAGTAACTTCCTTTGGGCCTCAGTTTACTCTTCTATAAAAGGAAGAGAGTTGGATAGCAATGATCTTGATTTTCAATTCTCAATCCTATGATATTCCTGTGACATTCTAAGCAGGGCCTTGACAGTGGGTCTGTCTCTTTTCCCAGGGAGAAGCCTATTGGATCGTTACAGCTACAGTTCTGGCAATGGCCTAGGACACCTCTACACTAAAAGTAAATGCAGTGGGAAGGTGGAAGGGGGTGGGTAGTAGGGAGTCACTTGGCAGATGGACAAAAGGACATGGGCTGATCTGAAAACTGAAAAGGCTTGGGGGAGGGCACAGCATGACTGGAGGCTGGGGTACCTCAGCTGAGCCCTGATCTTGCTCCCCCTCGCCTAGGGCCCATCCCAGAAGAGGGATTAAGGGCCAGCGTAAGCTCCCTGTGCAGCGAGAACCCCTATGCCACCATCCGAGACCTGCCCAGCCTGCTGGGCCCAGCCAGCGAGGGCAGCTACATGGAAATGAAAGGTCCTTCGTGTGCTACAGCTGAGGCCCTGGGAGAGCCCAGTCCACCTCGAAGGCATGTGCCCCAGCCTCGGAAAAGTCAAAGATTTCGAAGCCCTGACAACCAGAGGGACAGTGGCACCTATGAACAGCCAAACCCGCCAGCCCCTGGTGAGAACTATCACAGTCCTGAGCCAGGCAAGGTCTACCCTAGGATCAAGTGAGGGGGTGGGGAGAGACTGTAAAGAAAAGACGGTGAGAATTTACTCTGAGATTTTTATGGTTCCACCAAAAGTAATTACTGGGGTGAGGACCGGGATAGGGGGTGGAAATGTGTGTGTGTGTGTGTGTGTGTGTCCCTGTGGCCAGTATTAGCTATCCGGACGACCTAGACAGGAACCAGTAGGGAGGAGAGAGGGGAGAGAATAGAAAGGAATAGAAGGAAGGAGGAAGAGTGAGCGGATGATGAAAATCCATTAGGAAGAAGACTCAGAGTTGGGCGGGGGGGGGGGGGGGGGGGG
>CM053626.1:210997243-211014313 GCA_028646595.1 Phalanger gymnotis
AGGATCGTTGAAAGGATGGGGGGGGGCATTCAGAGATAGCGCCCCCCCTCCATGGCCAGGCCCAGAAACTAAGGACCTAACGCGCAGAACACACTTTCTCCTCCTTACCTCTTGGGTTATCAGGGGGTAAACCATTCCTGGAGGGAAAAGGTCCGGGGATGCCCGGTTCTGAAGCCTCTCCCCCAACCCCCCGCCTTAGAGGCAGCCCTCGGATGGCTGAAGAGAAAAGGAGCTGGGAGCCAGGATTCCTGGGTCCCAGGAGAGTGAGGGCAACCACCATCGAACTTGGGGGACTGGATGACAGGACGTCACGGTTATTCTCTTGCTCTGCTACTGCTCCCCAAGCCCTGGGTTTCCCGGATGGGGAACCCTGCCCTGTGTCCGTAAATAAAGTTGTTGGATTTCTCGTGGTCCTGAGCATCTTTGATTCGGCGGAGACGGTCCTGAGCTCTGCGGGAGGGAGGGCTGCAAGCCCGGAGAGCGGCCTCTGCAAAAGTAGGGGGTGACGGGGAGGGAGGGCTTGAAGCCCGAGGGCAGAGTCCCCTGGGGCTGAGACCTTATTAACTCATTAACTGTTTAATTAACTGAGTCTCCAAGCCCCTTCATGGATCAATAGATCTGAGATCAATCGATACTCAGAGCTACACCACCGGCTGGACCCTCCACGGCTGCCACTGTCCCTGTCACTCAGCAGCGCCGCTGCCTAGGGGACCCTGGAGCCCCGTGTCCAGCTCCGCCCTGTCCCGAAGCCTAGACACATAGACACGCATGCGCTCTGAGACAGCAGCTCGACAGGCACTCCTGGCACCTCAGCTCCCTCTGCAGACCGCGCGAGCGACTCGCAGTTGTCTCTTGGCCCACCGCACCCGACAGCGAGCCAGCCCTTCCTGGCTCAAATCCCGTTGTCCTGGAGAAAAAGGGACGCACAGGAGCCGGGGGTGCAGGTCGGGAGTCAAGGAGTGGCCCTCCTCCAAATCCCAATCCCCAGAACTCTTCCGTCCCACTTCCCCCAGTCCCTCTGACTGTACCCTGGTCTCCGACCGCCACCTCCACTGCCCCAGCCCCAGCTTCAATTCCCCCAACCTCCTTGGCTTCTCCTCTCCCCCGCCCTCCCCCAGCCAGGTCCACTCCAGCCTCACCCAGTCGAATCCTCCAATTTCCCCTCCAGTTTCTCCCAGACCCTTCCCCTTCAGCTTTTCCTCCCAGTTCCTTTCTCTTCCAGCCTCCTCCCTTCTCACGGACTTTCCCCATTCTCTTCCCCTCCACTCTAGACCCCGCTCCATCCTTTCCTTCCAATCTCGCTTTGTTGCATCCACTTCAGGTGACTCTCGATTGAGCCTTCCAGCTCAGATCGGGATACGATAAATTGGCTGTCATTCCTTTCTCTTAGCCCCCAACACGCAGAGTCTGAGAGAGAGGCTGGGAAATACCAGTATTTGGAGCGAACGAGGGTTGGGAGGGAGAGAACCCTCAAATCTCTAGGACCAAAGTGGAATTCGACTCCTAGGAGGGATAAAGAGGGATGGGTTCAACCGGGTCTCCCCTTTCCCACATTTCTCCAGTGCCTAAAACCCCCGATGTCTCAGGCAAGATGGTGAAGAAAGGGGACAGGCTGGTAAAGGAGAAGCTGCCACCTACCCTACCACCTGTGGGCGAGGAAGAACCAAAAAATCCAGGTATGACTTAAAGGGGAGAGGAGGAAAATAAGGGAAAGAAGAAAACAGCGTACCAGGACACACAGAGCTTCCTGACCAGAAGTGTGGGGTACGGGGCAGAGCAGTGGATTTGGATTCTGAGGACCCGGGTTCAAATTCTAAATCTTATGCTAAATAGCCAGGTGTCTAGATTTGGACAACTCACTTAACTTCTCTAGGCCTTCATTGACTCATTTGTAAAAGAAGGGATTCGTATTAGGTGAGGTCTGCGACCACAGTCAGCTCTAGAGCCTAAAAGCTCACCTATAGCATCATCCATCCATTTGTTCAAAGCTTTTAACTTTTCAAAACATTCACATTCATCATCTGTCCTCTATTAATTGGCTCAAACTCTTGTGGAAACTAAGGCCAGAGACCTTAAGTGACTTCCTCATCTCCCATCACTGCTTTATATGAACCCTCTCTTCCAGCCAAACTGGTTCCTTCACTGCCTCCCAGATCCTTCTAGTACATTCCCATGCTGGTATGTATCTGCTCACACCTGCATTGTCTTCTACCCTCACCCTCCCAGTAGTGATCCAAATCTCATCCATCTTTCAAGGCCCAACTCAAATGCCATCTTTTCCAGGAAGCCTTTCTTGATTACCACCAATCCAAGATGCGCTGATCCTTGGAACTCCTATATGGAATGGATAGAGCTGGAAAAGGCTTTCCTTCTTAGAGGCTATCTGGTCCAAGTCTTTGATTTTACAGATTGGGAACTGAGGACTAGAAAGGCGAAGTTGTTTATTTGCTTAAAATCATACAGGTAGTAAGAAGCCTGGATTGTTAGACTGAATTGTAAACTCCATAAGGGGAGGGATCATATTTGTATCTAAACTTTTTATGTCCCCTAACACCTAGCTCTGTGCTCTGTGTACAATATAGTAGGGCCTAGTAAATGTTGGTGGAGTCCTGGGGCACCTCACATGCTGTCTTATTATTTTAATATTTACTTGAATTTTGTCCTACTTCTTAGACTAGACTGAAAGCTGTTGGACTGATTGAGGTCTTGGTTACCTTTGCATTTCCTTCTCTACCCACTACGGTGCCAGGTGCATAGCATGCCCACAGTAAATGCCTGATGAAATAACTTTCCCACAGAAAGTTACTGGCAGAACCAGGACTAGATCCAGGTCATTTGACTCCTATTCCAGGGCTCTTTGTTCTTCAGCGCATTGTTCCTGCCCAGAGCAGGGCTCTGAGGTTGCAAAGGGCTCAGGAGGGGATGAGGAGACAGGGGAGAAGAGGAAGGGATGAGGAGATAGAATAGAAGGGCAGAGGGTAAGGAAGCTCCACAGGATAGGATAGGGCAGGGAGACGAAGACACAATGGGACAGGAAAAAATGGTAAGACAAATCTGTGTTCCAGTTTCCTCAGGAGCCGCAGTCAGGATTCCTGGTCTTTGTTTCCTCCTGGTGGACAAGATGCGCCATCGAAGAGGATCCAGGCTGATCCCTCTCCCTTCTCTCCTTTCCTCCCTTAGAGGAGTATCAGTGCGTGGGGATCTTGGAACAGGACTTTGTTGAACTCTGTACTCGTTCTGGATACAGAGATTTCCCCAAAGTTGTTGTCCGAAACCATGGTCGCTTTACCTCCACCTCTGAAAAGCTGGTGGGTGAGTGAACTCAGTTTCTACCTTCTCACCATTCCCAACAGTCTCAGACGGGCCTGGGCCCTTTTGACTCTGCTCCACCAGCCTCCCTATCAGACTTATCCTGGGGCCCAGGGCTGTGAACGGGAGAGTCCTCAGAAGGAAATGCAAGGGCCCTAGGGACTATATAAAGGTTAGTGATGATTTAGACTAAGGGAAGTACTCTTTCTCTGCTATTTCTCCTGGTCACTCAACCCCATGCGGACTGGGAGATAGGTATACCTAGGCTCTCTTTCCTAACTCTTCTAAGTTTTTTTCCCCTCTACATCTTCAAATGTTCTGCATCCTGGGGTTCAGAACCCCAAGGAATAAGGTGCTTGGAGACTGGGTGCTTACTACTTGTATGAACCTTGCAGAGACAGACAGATCACCTGACCTTTTTTGATCATCTCTTACAGATGTATAGATAAGGTTTTCTTCACCTGTAAATGAATTGGACTCAGTTGTCTCTAAGGTTCCTTTTAGCCCTCGATCTAGGATTCTTTGATAGACTCATCTCCTTTGGGCATTCCTGAAAGGGCTAGAATGAGATGGGGGGGGGAGGACAAGATGGAGGAGGGGAAGAGGGGATGATTAAGATCCCCTACCCACATGTCCACAGTGGAGGAACAGCGGATCTCTGCCTCCTGTAGCCAAAACAGCCTCCTCCAGATTGAGACCAAGTATGCCTTCTTCCGGCCCACTATACAGGTGGAGCTGGAGCAGGAGGACCCCAAGACAGTTCGGGAAATCTTCATCCGAGGTAAGCCTCTCTCCTCTGTTCCCTGCCCCAGGATTTAACCCTTCCTACTCAGGCTCAGCCTCCTCTCTCTTTCCAGGTTGGAAACTGGCAGATCCAATTCTGGGTATTTTCAGCAAGTGTCTGCCCTCTCTCACCCAGTTGCAGGCCATCAAGTGAGGGGGCCCCAGAGGGACAGGGGAGAGATTTTTGGGGAGGGGGGGGGAAAGGGCTGAAGGAGAAGTGTTGAAGAGTAAGGGGAGAGTGGATCCCAGGAGAAATAAGGAGCCAGACTCTGGGCAAGGGGGTGTCAGAAAGATCCAAGTTCTAATCCTGCCTGTAATCCTGGCTATATGACCCTGGACGAATCATTTGTTTGCCTCAGTCTCCTTAACTGTAAAATGGGGATCACAATAGCACCTACCTCCCAGTGTTGTTGATAGGAAAGGGAGATTCCTAGGGGACAAGGAGACTGGGGTAGGGGTAGGACTGGAGCATTTTCTGGGAATATAGAGGGATGGGAAACTGGTGAGGTCAGGGTTAATCACAGAAAGAATTACTGGGGTAGTTATGGATCGGAGCATCTAAAGGGTAGTTTGGAAGTTCTGTGTCTGGAGGGCTAGGGAAGGGACTACCATGCTCAGGTCCTAGGTTGCTGGATGTCTGAACTTCTAAGTCTTCCTATGGCCTCCCCTTGTACTTCAGCATGTGGAAAGTGGGGCTGACGGATGAAACCTTGACCACCTTCATTGCCCTCATCCCTACTTGTGCCTCCACTCTCAAGTAAGTAGAAAAGGGCATGGAGAAGTCCTGTCCTCCACGGCCTTGAGTAGATAGGAATGGGGCAAGGAGGAGGGCTGGGAACCCATGGGCAGGTAGGAGGGTTGGTGGCACTTCTCCTTCATCTGTCTCCCCTAAGAATATCTGGTTAAAATCCTAACTCTCCTCTGAGCTTCAGTTTCCTCATGTGCAAAACCTAATTGGACCAAATAATTGTCAATGCCCTGCTGTTAGCTCTGAAAGGAATAAGCTTCTTCCTTGATCCCTCCTTCCTTTTACCCCAACACACATCTCTGAGACAGGAAATTCCAAAACCTCAAGTCCAATCCCCAATTTTATAGAGAAGGAAAATGAGGCCTTGGAGAGGTTAGATGTTGGAAGTTTTTTGTTTTGAAGAATTTTAACTAAAAAGATGAAAGGAAATAGAAAATACCAACTGTGGTAAAAGGAAGAGTTTACAGAAGACAGTCACTGGACTTCCTCCTAGATCCCAGACTCTTTCATCCACCCCCGAGGTCCCTTTCCGTGGTTGTCCTATCCCATGCAGAGGCCTGAGTGGGTCTCTGCGTTTTCTTCCCTTGGTTCCAGGCCCAATTATCCTTCCCTCAGCTTGAGAATTTTCCAGATTGGAATCTCAGAGTCTTGCCTTTCCCTGCTATCAACCATTTCCCTTTCCCTCTTCTATGTGGTCTGTCTGAAGTCCTAAGGCTGATTCTTTTCAGACAAGAATGGCAACTCACTGTGATGAAAAGCATACTGGACACACTTGGGCCTCAGTTTTTTCATTTGTAAAATGAAGGATTCAGATTAGATGGCTGAAGGTTCCTTCCGGCTCTAAATCTATGATCTTAAAAATTCATGGGAGACGATGAGATCCACAAAAGTCTAGAGCAGGAGTCTTAAACTTTTTTTTTATGTCATGAGCTACTGTGGCAGTCTGGTGAAGCCTTTGGACCCATTCTGAGAATGCGTTTTGTTTTTTTTTTAATGATAATAGAAGAAAATCTTTTTTTTTTGGTTAGAGATTGGTGAAAACAAAGATGTATATATATATATATGTATATATATATATATATATATATTATATATATTACCATCCAAGTTCACAGACTCCCTGAAATCTACCCAGGATTTGGTCACTTGAGTGTTCATGGACCCCAGGTTAAGGACCACAGATTTAAGAGAAGAGAGCCTACAACATCGTTACTGTGGAGGCAGGAGATTTTGGTTCTGTCCCAGCTCCGGCATAAGCTAGCTGTGTGACACCTCTTTGGGTATTAGTTTTCTCATCTGTAACATGAGAATAACAATACATACTGCCTCACCAAGTACAGTGAGAAAATGAATGTGAGGACAGAAAGTAAAACATAAAAATTTGTCTTTTAATAGATTTTCTTAAAATTTTAAGACAGTAAAAATAAAAAATGTGAGGGAGAGATTAGTTTTATTACTTTGGCAACCCTATTACTCTAATTTTCTGTTGATTCAACTTCATTTGCCTTTGAGAAATTGGAGAAGTCCTGAACTGATAAAAGATCACCACTTTTTACCTAGGGGCTCTGGTATAGGTGGCTAGCTACCTGTGATAGGACCTTCTCCTAAATCACTTAGACAAAGACGAGTGTCCTGACTTGAGAGTTGTACTGGAAACCAAGCACCACAAAACATTTGTAACAGTCAGTATGAAAGGCCCCCTCATCTGGGGAAGCAGAGCTGGTCAGCAGCCTATAGAGGGGAAAATGGAGACTCTAGGACACCCCAAGGCTGCTAGGGAGTCTGCCCATCCCTGGAAAGCTCAGAAGAAGTAGGTAATTTGGTCTCCTCTTATTTAAATTAATTATTCTTAACTTTTTGGGGGAGGCAATTGGGGTTAAATGACTTACCCAGGGTCACAGTGTCTGAGGCTGAATTTGAACTCAGGTCTTCCTGACTCCTGGGCCAACACTCTATCATTTTGCCACCTAGATGCCCCTAAATTAATTATCCTTGATAACTAGATGCTAAGGTCAGTTGTTTCTTCACATTTGGCATCCAAGAAACAGAATGACTACAGGGAGTCACAAAATTTACATCAAAGAGATAGATGGAACTGAAAGAGTTCTTGAAGCCAAGCACCCCCAACCCTCAATTTATCATGTTAGATTAAATCTTCCAGGGGAACCTTAGAGATCACTGAACCCAGAGGAGAAAGCTGGTGGGGGTGGGTGGTGGGGGTGCACCACGGTCACCAAGGGAAGTTCACCTGAATCTCACTGAAATTGAAGCTGGCCTGAGATGGGGTCAAATAGAACCCACATGGCTTGAGAGCTGGAAGGGGCAATGGAGATTGCATTGTCTGACACCTCTATTTTAGAAAGGAGAAAACGGAGTTGGTGTGAAAGTAGGAAGCCAAATCTGTTTTTGCAGATTCCCAGTCTAACCCTTTTTCGTCTCAGTGGCTGACAACTGGCCTCCCTTGGGGACACAGCAGTAATAGGGGGAGGGTATTGCACCTTGGTCGTTTTAACTGTACCCTGGCTCTGAACTCCCCTCCCTGCCACATACCTCCAAATAGAAAAGTTTAAACACCTTGGTGGGACAAACTTTCAAAGGAAAGAAATATCCAGGGGAAGAGGGAGGCAGAAGCGTCCCCTGGAAAGCACAGCCCTCCAAGCAGCAGGGGCTGAAGGACTGATTTGCTACCTGTCTCGTCCCTTCTGGAGTCCCCTCATCTCCCACCACCTCTGTCCCAGAGCAAACCATTCTGAAACACTACACTTGGAGAAGCATTTCTCCACCATCACCCACAAGGCCCCGACGGGGGCCAGATCCCAGATGCCCTGATCACAGGGCAGCCAGCCACATTTTCAACATGGTCTCAGTAATGTTTGAGTCAGATGAGCTGGGTTCAAATCCTAACTCCGTCACTACCTGCATGATCTTGGGGCAATTCGCTTAACCTTTCTGGGCCTGAAGTTTCCTTATCTATAAAGTGCTGGATTAGACAGTCTCAGAGGTTCCTTTTAGCTCCAGTTATGATTGTAAAGCTTCCAGGCTAGAGTAGAGTTTGGGTTTTGCCAGTGTCTGGTAGCCAGGGAATCCCAAAAGATAATCGGTCTGCTCCAGCAGCTGAAGAGGAAATCCCACTTTAACTCACCATTTTGCCACCGGCAGCTCTATTCCCATCCCGCCTCCAGGCTGCACCTGGACTCGTGATACAGTAGAATCAGAGAACCAGGGTTCAAATCCTGCCTATACCACTAACTACCTATGTGACCTTGGGCATCTCCCTAGACCTCAGTTATTTCATCTGTAAAACAAGAGGCTTGGATTAGAGGGCTTTCTGAAGTCCCATTTGGACCTAGATCTGTGACCATACCTATGAGGTACGACCAGACTGTCAACAGTTGTTTACATTTCTCATAGTTGGCTTAGGCAATTCTCAGCCCTAGTTAGTTAATCTTTGCCTCTCACACTTAGCTGCAACTACTGAAGTGCCTACAGGGTTGTAATCAGTCAGCAAAATGCTGGACACCTGCTTTTCCACCATCAGGGTGCCCCAACGTGCTTCCAGGTTGCTTGCAAGGATCCCAGCACAGTCACTCTGCTCTGGGGCTCCTTCTGTCCTTTTCCCTTCCCCTGCTCCCATTTTGAGTGCTAGACTTGGTCTCTCCTATCCATCACTGGGCTGCTATCTTTTACTGATCTCCCCAATCCCTTATCAGGAAGGTGTCTCTGGAAGGAAACCCGATAGTGGAACAGTCTTATCACAGGCTCATGGTTCCGGAAAGCACGTGAGCCTTTTCCCTTTCCTCCCATTCCTGGCATGCTGCCCTGTCCCAGGCTTTCTAATCTAGAGGGACAGTCCCTTTCTCTAGGTTCCCCATCACCTCAGATGGCCTCAGTCTAATTCACTGATCCTCCATCCCACCCCTCCAAGCCCCAATGAAATGCCCTAGCCCCCTCCCCTAGGGACCTCTCTCCCTGTTGCCCAACTCCCCTCACTGTGACCCCTGAACTTCCTTAAGTCAGGTTTCCTCAGGAATCCCTTGACCTCTGAGGTCTTCCTGCTTCCAACCCCATTTGCCCATTCCTCTGTGGCCTTTCTGTCCCTCATCCTGGTGGTCCTGGGCCTCCCACACCCTCCAACATTCCCCTTCTACCAGTATCACGCACTTATCTCTGAGGAACAACAACATCGATGATCAGGGCGCACAACTCCTGGGCCAAGCACTGTCCACGCTGCGTACCAGCAACCGAAATTTAGTCTCTCTCAACCTGGGCTACAACCACATTGGAGATGAGGGCGCTGGCTACATAGCAGATGTGAGGGGTGGAGTCATTGGTGGGCTATGAGGAATGGAGGCAGGAGGAGGGAACCCAGAGACTGGAGAGGAAAGCTACAGGGAGGGGAGAAAAGGGGCTTGTGTTGTAGATGTAGGCAGGGGCCTAGCGGTCAGGGAGGAGGGATTGTAAGGAGCTGGGGAGGGCAGGACTGAAGACAATGACCACAGGAACTAGAAGGGAAGGGCTTCATGGGAAACAGAGGCTGGAAAAGGATTCAGTGAAAGAGAATAGGCTTATGTAGAGCCACAAGAACGGAAGGGACGGAAAGGTCCTGGGGACCAGAAGGAAGGAAAAAGGGACAATGGGGAAGTAGAGTCAAGAGTTCTTGGAGACTGGAGGGAGCAGGACCAGGACATGGTGGGGAACAAGACAGGAGGTGGGGGAGGGAGGTTGTTGGGGCCTGGTAAGTAGAGGTGAACTCTCTAGCCAGGGAGGGGGACTCCCTCGAGGCCCTTGCAGCTCCTTTCTTCCTACCCCAGGGCCTACGGCTAAACCGCTCCCTGCTCTGGTTGTCTCTGGCCCACAATCGCATCCAGGACCAGGGTGCACTGAAGATAGCTGAGGTGGGTAGAAGCAGGGGGTCCCACCCTGGGGGGAATGTGTCAGAGGCGCCCTGACCTTCCCACCACCTGCCCCCTGCCTCAGGTGCTGCAGCCTTTCGAACTCACACACACAGAGGTGGTGGAACGCCGGCGACTCATGCTGGAAAAGGGGACCCAGGACCGAACGAGAATAATAAGGGGATCGGTGAGGGAGGCAGATGGGTGGAGAAATCTCTAAGTCATCCATTGGTGCCTCCCATAACCTCTGGGTAGGGTGGCCTCAAACTGGGGGACTTCTCCCTCACGCTTTAATGTGATTCTTCCTTTTCTTAGGAAGTTTTCTATGCCCCCAAACCTTTATCCATTCCTTTGTGTTTTAGTCCCCCTTTTTATGCTATCTCCCCCATGCTCCTCAGTATCTCAGAGCCCCTAACTGGACCCCATTAAAATGCCCTGGTTCCTGTCTTAGGAAGGAGGCTACCTCTTCTCTGAGTAGATTAAGGGGTACCAACTGTCTTTCTACCCCTTCCCACAGCCCACTTCCTCCCGCCATGGAGAACGAGATCGGCCTCTTTTGGGAGCTGGTAGTACTGGGACCATCGACAAACTTCAGGCACTCAAGACCACCAAAGGCGCACTGGGCAAGAAGAAGGAGAAGGTCTCTCATGATGGGTGAAACTAGGGAGGACAGGAAGGTAGCAGTTTGGCCTAGTACCCTACCCTGGCCCTGGCAAAACCCCAGAACTTTAAGAGGCCTTCAGGGGCATCAGCACAGTTAAGGGGTTCCAGACTTTGAGGAACTAAAAAGCCTCCCAATGAGGGACTCCCAAGCTGGGGTACTCTTACCCCTACCCAGGAGGGATGCAAAACTTGTCAAGGGGTTACAGGGATTACTTTCTAATTAACTATTGTCCTAATTAACTGTTTCTTATGTGCATAAGCACTGTTAAGTCCTAGAATCCATTTCCTTTCATATTGAATAGGAAGTATCGGAATGTTTACTAAAAACTGAGTAAAGGGCCTAAGAAAGGTTGGAAACCCCTGATGTAGGTGGAGACTGTTGAACTAGTCAGTAGAGACCTGGGCTGGAAGCCTGACTCCAGTATTTGATAGCAATGTAATCCTGAGCAAGGCTTCTCACTCCTGACCTAGTCTCTTCATCTCTAAAAATGGGGATGAGAACACTTATACTATCTCCCTTCCAGGGCTGTCCAGAGTAAAGTGCTTCCTAAGTCTTAAAGTACTATGTAAATGTAAGCTTTTATTATCATCTTCGGAGTGCAGCAGGAAGCAGCCAAGAAAGAGGAGAAGCCTGGGTCTGGGACATCTCCCACACAGAATGCCCCAAAGAAAGAAGATTCTATCAAGGGTTCTAAAGCGAGTGAGTATCCTGTTCACGCTCTCTGGGATATAAGATGCTTGGGGTCTGGTGCCTTCACTAGGACCTCACCTCCTGAAGGAAGGGTAGGGGGCTCTCTTCCTGTGTGGTCAGGGCTTAACCAGTTCTGCATGCTAGATGTGGGAAAAGCATAAGAACTTCTTGTGTCATTCCCTACAAAGAGGGAAATTGACACGTTATGAAGTCATATGATTTAGCAGCTCTGCCGGGCCTAGACTCCACTGCTCTCTCAACTATATACCTAGCTCAGTCTCCACTAAACCCAGTCTGACACGTCTAAGTCCCCTTCTTCTCAAAGGGGCGGAGGGGGCTTTCAAGAACCTAGGATTTCACCTCTGACCCCCTCTCCCCACCCATCAGAGGTAACCATCCCAGAACAGAAGCCTGGTCGGGGCAAGGGGGCCAAGATGGGGCCCAAGGAGAAGCGAAGTACACTTGCTGAGTCTGAAGTGGTTCAGAAAAAGGTTAGAAACTGCTTTCTATTATTGGGGAAAGGAAGGAATGTAAATAAGTACCCATCATCCTTTGGTGCCTTACAAACAGAAACCCCCTGGCTCAGTCACAACTCCCCTCCCTTCTTCCCCTCAGCACTTAGTTCCAACTAACCAGTCTCCACTCCCCAACCCTCTCCATTTTCTCTCACGCCTTCTGCAGAGAAAAAAACTAGACACTACTACTTTCCCATTTTCTCCTTCACCCCCCAACTCCACCCCATTTCAAGTTTCAATCTTCCCACCCTTTCACCGGTTTCTTTGCTGTTGGCTACGCATCTCTGGCTATGCTCTGTGGATAAAGATGGAACACAGTGATCTATATCATCTCACTAATTCTTCTTCAAGACCAGAATGAAATCTCTTCCCCTACCTCTGCTAACACAATCCAAACTCTGCCCTTGGTTTCTGGAGAGGGCATACCATTGTTTGTTGTCTCTGGCTATCCACAGGAGTGTGGAAGACCATGGAAAGAGCCCTAGCTACCTGAAGGCTCCCTCCTAAATGCCTCGCTTTTTTTCTATCCCCTTTCCTAATTCTCCTCCTTATTACCTCTGCCAATTTCAGGAAATTTTTCTGGGTTGACTTTTTATCAGCTCTGACTTCCCCATGTCTTCCCACTCCTGATATGCAAAGCAGTCTTGAAAGGCTAGGTATCCTGCCTTAACCTCCTTCTAGAGTCTGGGTGTGTTTGTCTCTTGTGGTGGAATCTGAACTTCCCAAGGATGGGGCACCATAACTTTCCCTTCCTCTAGTTCTCTCCAGCAGTAACAAGGATGAAACTGTGCCCAGACAGGGCAATCAGAATGTGTGAAAAGGACTGCTTGATAGTCCTGTCTTTTGCCTCCTGTCTGAATAGATAACCCCTGAGCCCACTGAGATCCTCAATCCTCTCCTAGAGCAAACAGAGCATAAAAATGGGAAGGTTTTCTTGCCAGGAAATAAAGTCCTTATGCACCTCAATCTTATTCGTAAGTATATCCAGCTCTCTTGACTCCCAAAGTAAGAGATTCAACACATTTCTTGGGCACCTCAGAGCTCTTTCATCACCAAGAGGAACAAAAAATCCTTTCTTCCCCACTCCCCACCACTCCCAATTCCCATCTGGAGTCAGCCTCCATGAATAACCAGTGTAGTATGCCATGGGTACAGCGTATGTTTGGATCCAGACTCGAGGCTGGCAGGGGATGGACATGGAGGGAAATAAGGAGACGGGCTTAGGAATGAGGTAGGCGGGCAGTCAGCAGTCTAATTTCTCGGGATTAAGGATGACCTAGGAGGACGAATGAGGCCTATGCGAGGAAGTGGCCTAAATAGGGAGCAGTTAGCAAGCGAGGCAGCGTTGAGAGGTAACATTCCCCTCTCGTTTATGCTTTGAGGGAACCGAATTACAGAAACAGGTCTGAGAGGCTTCCTCAGTGCTGTCCGATATCAAGTGAAGCACACCAAACCCAAAACTCCAACAAAGGGCCCATCAGGACTGCTAAAATTGATGCTGGGGGTGAGCATGAATCACTTCCCCTGTACTGGAACCCTACCCTTGGTCTTGGTCTATTGGGGGCCCATCTCTCTTTTTACCCCAACCCCAAGTAAGAGCCTACTTTTGTGCACGGTTCAAAGTCTCCCAATTCATGTCACGAAATCCTTCTTGTGACCTAGCTTCCATCATTTTTGCTGCAGGATTAGCCCATTTCTACTCACCTTTAAAAATGAAATGATGTCTTCCATAAACAAATCCCGCTATTCCCCTATTATAGGGCTTCATTCTTGGGAGTTATACTAAACTGAGATTTAACCAGCATCTTTTGTCCTCTCCTTTCTGTATCAGAAAAATTCCTTTCCCCCACAATGTGAGACCTACAACATGATCCAGGAGTTGATGCTTCCTCGAGAACTCAAGACTAAAAAAGATGAAGAAAGCCCATCTCTCTCTGTCCCCTGAGCCCCTCAAGGGTGAAGGATTAACACACCAAATTATCTCTGGGTTAATAATAAAATGCTCTTGTACCTTTATTTCTGAGGATCTCCAAGCACTTCATTATGGACTTACCTATTACTCTGGGACCAGAGAGGTATATAGCACAGTAGGACTTGGGGTACAGCCTAGATGTCTATGGGGCGCAGTTCATCCATAAAACATGTGAGAAGATGCAAACCATGCCATATGAGGATTAGTGAAAGGTTCTGAGGTAGCTTGGAAGAGAAAATGTAAGGGGAATATGATAGCTGTCTTTAAGAACTTGAAGGGGTGTCACGTGAGAGAGGAATTAGATATATGGTGCTTGGCTCTAGAGAACAGAAAGAAAAATTTCCTAACGATTAGAAATGTCCAAACAATGAGAGCCACCCAAAGTGTAATGGGCTGCTTCATAAAATAGGATCTTCAAGCAGAGGCTGGCAGTGATGTTGAGGGATTCCTGTTCAGGTTTAGGCTGGAACAGACCTCTAAGATTCTATGGACCCTCCCTGTCTGAACGCAGCCCATACTGTCTCCTCCTGTCCTCGACGTGAACGTGGAAATGTTTACTTCTGCTCACAGGATAAGCCTCCATTCCACGAGCCATGATGCAAAGATTGATGACCCCTGGGTTAGAGGGTCAGAAGCTCCGGAGTCTTTATTTATGGAGGCTTTGCTGACAATGCTCAGAGAAAAGGAGTCCAGGAGTTTGAATACCCTGCTTGGGAGCGAGATCTCAGGAGAAAAGTGATCCACAAGCAGGAGAGGCTCCATCTCAAAGTCATCTTCTCCTGTCCTACTTAACAATTCAACAAGTACTTTCCACCAAGTACCTACTATGTGCCAGGCATTGTCTCAGGGATAGGAAAACAAAATTGACCCTGCCCTTAGGGAGGGCACTCTACCAGGGCAAAACAAGAGGTGCACAGGTAAGAATACACAAAAATGGGCGTGGAGCCAAGATGGCGGCTGGAAAGCAGGGACTTGCTTAAGCTCTCCCCCAGGACCTTCCAAACACTTATAAAAATGGCTCTGAACAAATTCTAGAACTGCAGAACCCACGAAATAGCAAAGGGAAGCAGGGCTCCAGCCCAAGACAGCCTGGATGGTCACTACGTAAGGTCTATCGCACAGAGCTGGGAGTGGAACAAAGCAGAGCCCAGTGTGGGCTGCACCAGGACCAACCAGACCTGGAGCTGTGCAGAACAGGCGTAGCACCCTGAATAAGTGAGCTGTTGTAGTTACCAGACTTCTGAACCCACAAACGCCAAAGACAATAGAGAAGGTTAGTGGGAAAAGCTGCTGGGACAGAGTGAAAGGAGTTTGCAGTTAGGTCACTGCGGAGGTGGTGCAGCTCTGAGGCTACACTTGCAGTTGCTTCTGGCCCCAGGCCCATCTGGTGGGAGGAATTAAGTGGTGGATTAAACCGGGAGTACAAAGCCTGCTTTGCCCTGCCTGGATCTAGGCAGCAATCCTGGTTGGTGGTTCTTGGGGGAGAAGGAGCACTGGTGTGGCAGAGCTTGCTGTGTAGAAGTAGCTCTGAAAACAGCAGTACAGCCCCTCAAGCTTGGGACAAAGTACTCTCTACAAGCAAAAAACTCAAGGGTCAAGTAGTTGGCTGGGAATATGAACAGGCAGTGAAAACAGTCTCAGATTCAAACTCAGACTTCGGAATTCTTTTGTGGTGACAAAGAAGACCAAAACATACAGCCAGAAGAAGTCAACAAAGTCAAAGAGGCTACATCAAAAGCCTCCAAGAAAAATATGAACTGGTCTCAGGCCATGGAAGAGCTCAAAAAGGATTTGGAAAACAAGTAAGAGAAGTAGAGGAAAAATTGGGACAAGAAATGAGAATGATGCAAGAAAACCATGAAAAACAAGTCAATGACTTGCTAAAGTTAACCCAAAAAAAATACTGAAGAAAATAACACCTTAAAAAATAGACTAACTCAAATGGCAAAAGAGCTCCAAAAAGCCAATGAGGAGAAGAATGCCTTGAAAGGCAGAATTAGTCAAATAGAAAAGGAGGTCTAAAAGACCACTGAAGAAAATACTACTTTAAAAATTAGACTGGAGCAAGTAGAAGCTAGTGACTTGATGAGAAATCAAGATATTATCAAACAGAAACAAAGGAATGAAAAAATGGAAGACAACGTGAAATATCTCACAGGAAAAACCACTGACCTGGAAAACAGATCCAGGAGAGATCATTTAAAAATTAGTGGACTACCTGAAAGCCATGATCAAAAAGAGAGCCTAGACATCATCTTTCAAGAAATTATCAAAGAGAACTGTCCTGATATTTTAGAGCCAGAGGGTAAACTAGAAATTGAAAGAATCCACTGATCACCTCCTGACAAAGATCCCAAAAAGAAAACTCCTAGGAATACTGTTGCCAAATTCCAGAGCTCCCAGATCAAGGAAAATATACTGCAAGCAGCCAGAAAGAAACAATTTGAGTATTGTGGAAACACAATCAGGATAACACAAGATCTAGCAGCTTCTACATTAAAGGATCGAATGGCTTGGAGTATGATATTCTGGAGGTCAATGGATCTAGGATTAAAACCAGGAATCACCTACCCAGCAAAACTGAGTATAATGCTCCAAGGCAAAATATGGACTTTCAATAAAATTGCTTTCTCAGTGAATAGATCCGAGCTGAATAGAATATTTGACTTTCAAACACAAGAATCAAGAGAAGCATGAAAATGTAAACAAGAAAGAGAAATCATAAGGGACTTACTAGAGTGGAACTCTACATGGAAAGATGATGTGTGTAATTCATGAGACCTCAGTACTAGGGTAGCTGAAGGGAATATACACATATATATAGACAGAAGGCACAGGGTGAGTTGAATATGAAGAGATGATATCTAAAAAAATAAAACCAAATTAAGGGATGAGAGAGAAATATATTGAGGGAGGGAGAAAAGAAGAGATGGAATGGGGTAAATTACCTCACATAAAAGTGGCAAGAAAAAGAAGTTCTGTTGGAAGGGAAGAGGGGGCAGGTGAGGGGGAATGAGTGAATCTTGATCTCATCAGATTTGACTTGAGGGAATAACATACACACTCAATTGGGTATCTCACCCCAGAGGAAAGAAGGAGGAAGCAGATTAAAAAAAAGGGGGGACAATAGACAGGAGGGCAGATAGGGGGAGGAGGTAATCAAAAGCAAAAACTTTTGAAAAGGGACAGGGTCAAGGGAGAAAATCGAATAAAGGGGGACTGGATAGAAGGGAGCAAAATACAGTCTTTCCCAACATGAGTATTGTGGAAGCGTTTTGCATAATGATAAACATGTGACCTATGTTGAATTGCTTGCCTTAGGGAGGGTGGGTGGGGAGGGAAGAGGGGAGAGAATTTGGAACTCAAAGTTTTAAAAGCAGATGCTCAAAAAAAAGTTGTTTTTGCATGAAACTGGTAAATAAGATATGTAGGCAATGGGGCACAGAAATCTACCTTGTCCTATAAGAAAGTAAGGGAAAAGGGGATGGGGGGGGGAG
>CM053626.1:211014413-211051210 GCA_028646595.1 Phalanger gymnotis
TATACACAGGGGATGGTGGGCATTAGGGTAATATCCAGACATCGCTGGGTCTTGGTATTATCTGTACAATGACCACATCATATGAGGATTAGCTGAAGACTCTGGGGACATTAGCTTGGAAGAGAAAATTTAAGGGGGAAGTGATAAAGGACACGAAGACACGATGGTCTTCAAGAATTTGAAGGGCTGTCACACAGAAGAGGAATCAGATATATTCTGGAGGTGACGCACACTGACAACTGGGGAGATCAAGAAAAGTTTCTGGTAGGAGGTGACACCCAAGTTGTAGGATTGAAGGAGTCCTAAAGGCAACATGGAGTTCTGCTTTGATGGAAGCCAAGGAGCTGACAAAGTAGGGGTGAGGAGGAAGAACATGTTATGCAAGAGTGACGGAGAGCCAGTAGAGAGGCAGAGGGAATGCCACATACAAGGAACAGAGAGTCGGGCAGTTGGGTCCAAATGCCAGAATGTGTAAGGGAGAGAAAAGAGTTTGTCTGGAAAGAGAAGTCAGAGCTAGACTATGAAGGGTCGCCATCTAGCTATCTTGCTTCTATACCTCTACAGGCTGAATCAACCTGGAAGTGTCCATCCAGCCTCCTATCTCCCTGTTCCTTCCTTTTCAACTCTTCCTTTCTTGTACAAGTTCCTGAGTTGACTTCCTTGACTGTGCTTCTTTCAGTTTCCTCTAGCACTGACATCTAAAACCATCTAGATGGATTATGTACAATGTGTGTCTCTTCTCCCAATAAAACTGAGAAAAGCCCTATGGTGATCAACAGTGTATCTTCATCAGGCACCACCCCAAAGCCCATCCTGGGATTAACTAATCCCCAGGAAGCACTAGGGATAGCTGTATTTGCCAGCCTAAACAAGCTGCAGTTTTATGAATGGTGGAAGTTCTTCCCACTCAACTTCCCTATAGACTGCTAAGCCACGTCCCGACCCTCCACACTGACAATTCTCAAAAGACAAGAGGCTTTACTTGGTCCGCCACCACGTCTGGGATGGCAGTCCCCCAACTTTGGTCCTATGCTCCGTTCTATGAATGCATTTACTTCTGGTTGTACATGGACAGTACCTAGACCCACCCTCTTATACCAACCTTATTCCATGTTTCTGTTCTGATCAGTCTAACAGTCCCACAACTTTGCTTAAGTTACAGCCTCTGTGAGTGATGCTCCCTGCCCTCCCTCTCATCCTCTCTGGGCATCTAAATTTAGCAATCCTTCGAGGTTCTACTCTCTCCATTTTCTAGAATTACGGATCTTTAGAGATGGGAGGTAGCTCCGAGCTCCTTTAGAACAATTCCCTTTCTAAGGGCCAAAGAGAAAAGTAGCAAATTAGTGGAGCTAAGACTAAAACCTGACTCCCAAGTTCAGGGCTCTGCAGGCATGTGAATTTGTTTAAAACACTTTACAAAACATCACATCCCCTGTTCTCCACGGCCTACAGGACATAGGTCAAACTCCCAAACTTCGTGTTAAGGCTACCCCCTTCTCCAACTTTTCTTTGGTATGGTATATAAAAAGAACACTGGGCCAGGAGTCAGGCTGTCCTGGACTGGTCATTCACATTTGTGTGCGACCTTGGATTAATCTCTGAGTTCTAATTGCATCTTCTGTAAAATGGGATTCATATCTGTAGTGGCCAAGGCTCAAATGAGGTCATGTTTGTAAAATGCTTTACTAACTTTAAAGCACAATGTAACTGAAATTTACATCAGCCCATCTCCAGTTCTCTTTTATGAAGCCTTCCTCCAATTATTCCAGCCCAGGCTAGTCACTACCCTCACAGTGAAAGTCAAGACTAGCCAATTCAGCTTTCTTCTCTCTTGTCTTATAGCAGGGAAAGGGCCACAGGACCCAGCACATAGCCAGGGCATTGGGTGATGGGGGAGATGCTAATTACAAGCTTATGGGTGGATCATTTTATTGTGGTCACTATCTGTGGTCTTATAAGGTTATCTCTAGGCTGGTCTCAGGGTGATGAATCCTATCTAGGAAATTTAGAGAGGCTTCAATCTGCATTTAGTAGGAGGTACTCGACAAACCTAAACCTTAGCTCCTTTAAATATTGAAATATATCCTGATTTTTTGGTTTGCCTGTGCACATTATGAGCTGTGTCTGTGTAAGACCCAGATCTATTAGCATCTTTATATGAGGCTCTTAGATGAAAAGGGTGATTTAAAAACAGGCATTTGGGCAGGAGGTCCTGTTGGTGAGGCCCTCCCCAGTGCCCTCCCAGGAAAAGCCTACTCCAAGAATCACACACCACCACAGCTGAAGAATATTTAAGTTTTCTTAAAAAAAAAAAATCTTAACCATAAAAGGAAAATAAAAGATTATACATCATTTTTAACAGCAGTCATTTCCATATCTATATTTTATATATTATATATATTTATATTATATATATATATATATTATGTATATATATACACCTAGCACAGTGTGTATATTCTATTAATCTTTAAAGGGAGGACAGCTATCATGGGGACTAATGAGAAATTGCCTTCCGGGGGCAGGTTCTGGGCATGGCAGGGGTTCCAGCTGTCAATGCCCCCTGCCCATGGGACTCAGTTTTCAGCTCTTCCTAATGCGTTGGTTTCACTGGTTTCCTTTGTAGGTGTGGGAGTGAACAGAGATGGGGTGAGGGATTTAACATTTGGCTGGTTTAACACCAGATCCCCAAAGAAGCTCTCCTTGGCTTTGGGAGAGCAGGTAAGAAATACTGAGAGGGAAGAGAGAGCAACAGACAACAACAAGCTGGGAGTCCTGTTTCTCACAGTTTCTCACAGAGGGAAACATTCTGCTTCCCTCATATGCCTAGAGGAATGTGAGATAATCTGTCCTGCCTCTTCCTCAGGAGCCCCAGCCCATTCCCTCATCTCAGAGCTGAGTTAGGGATTGGGGAAGAGGTTATTTACTAGCATTTACTGAATGATGTCTCCCTCTGCCCCTGGCACTTCCCATTCAGAGCTGCCTCTAGTCTTTCCCCACCCCATCTCAGGAGCAGAAGCCTAAGAGTAAAGTTATTTACAAGAGCAAAGACGCACATACAATACATACATATTTATAGAAAACCAAAATGGCAAAGGGGAGGGAGTGGAGGTGCCTAAACTCCCTGCCTTGGGATCCTATAAGGAAAAGGGATAGGGGTGGAGAAAGTGCATTTATACAGACGACTCCATCTCTCGCTCAAAAGGACAGATGTGATAGTCAAGTCTGCAAGGTATATACACATATACAAATATGTGTATGTACACATGTTCAAGGAAGGAACGGGGACCTCTCAGATGCAATCAGCATGCACAGAGGAGACGTGAGGCTCTAGTGAGGGGAAGAGGACAGCAAACTTGACTGAGATTTGAATGGAAGAAGCAACATGCATGGAGCCAGACACCTGGCTCCCCCTCAGACCTGGCTTAGATTCCAGTCCTCCCCACAGGAAGGAGGTTTGGGGTCTTCCCTCCTGTGCCCCCTGCCCTGGGGCAGTCCCTGAGGAGGCGAGGAGCCAGGAAGTCTTGGGGGTTTCCACGATTAAAGTCCCAGTGAAACGGCTGTGTCGGCTGGACTGTCTTCTAGGCTGTCAGACCCTGCAGAATAGAGTGGGAAGGAAGAGAAAGAAGAGGTGGGATGGGTACAGGAGGCTAGGAGAGAGATGTGTTTGTCACTACAGACACTCTAGAGATCGCAACGATATAAGATGTAGCCTCTTCAGCTTTGGCCTTGCTTCACAAGAAGCAGTCTACTCTGTCTCAACAGACAGCCCAAAAGAAGTCCCCAACTTCTCTGTGTGGACATCTAATGGAGAGGGAATATCTCTGTTGTCACTTTTGGAGATAAGGCTGGGAGTCTTAACATTTTTTAGGTTTATCTCCATGGCAAAGAGCAAAGGGTGGGTTCAATAAAGGCATCTCCTACATCATGGTCTTTAGCTCTGGGAATGAACTGGGTATCTATCTCCAAAAGAGAAATTAGAACCCTCTCCCCTTCATATCCCTGTTCTTCTTTGCATACAACCCAGATGTTTTCTTCCCACCTAGTGCTATTCCTCAGTCAGGGCCACACCTTGGTGAAGATGGGGAAGTCAGCTTTACTCACCAGCCTCAGGGCCTGGTCCTTGCTCATGACTGTCCTTGGAATACAAAGAGAAGGGCTCCTTGGCTGGGGGTGAAGGGGAGCTCTCGGTCCACCTAACTGCGTCTGAGTTGAGGCCACCCACAGGTGTTGTACCACCAGATGACTCTGCCCCCAAGGATTTTAGCAGCTCCCGGTGGGCTGTCTCCAAGTCCTAAAAGAAATGTTTGTGGTGGGGTGGGGTAAATGTACTGCTCAGACACTGCTCCACCCACTGACCCCTTAGAGAAAGAGAATGGTTGTGAGTCTGCTGGTCCAGAAGGGGTCCAGAAGGAAAAGCTTTATGGTGGCGTCCAAGCATTCCCTCTCACCTTAAGCCTGTTGAGTTTTAGTGTGAGCTGCTCAATAGTCCGGAAGATCATGCCCACATCCCTGAGGGCCACGCTGGAGGCTCTACGCTGACCCCTCCTCTCATCTCCACGGCCTCCCTGGTGCTCAGGCTCTGTTGGGGAGGCACTGGGGGCATCGTGCTGCGAGAAGCTCCTGGCTACATCTGATGGGTCCGTGTCTGACTCTGGGGGTCCAGTTGGCATGCTGACATAAAAACAGTTTCCTGTTTCCCACAGCAAGAGGCAGAGGGATGGAGATTATCAGGCAGGAGTACAGAGTAAGTGGAAAGACATGCTTCCCCTCCCCATTTCCTCTGCACAAATCAGATAGGCTGAGAGAAGCAAAATACCATGCCTAACTAATACTGCCTCTATTCTAGCCACATGAATGGGCCTTTAAGCAGCTCCCCGAGCTCAGGCTCCTTGCAGGCACGGTACAGAAGAAAGGGCACAACTGGCTTGCTTCTTGCACAATGCCTTTCAAATGCCCTTCTCGGAGCATCTCATACCTTGTGCATTATCAGCACATTATGATGGGTCTCCTGCGGGTTAGTTAATATTCTCTGCTTTCAAAACAAAACAAATTCTCTGTTTTCATGTAACTCATTCTGAACTAAACCCAACCCAGGGAAGGAATAATGTCTTGGAGGGATTGGTTGATGCTTGAAGTGAGAGGAAGATGTAAGGAAAAAAAAGGTTGCAGATCACCTCAACTGGAGAAATAAGGAAGCAATGCTTTGGGGGAGGGGGGGCACGATGGACTGGGCTGGGCTGGCCATTGAGGCAGTGAGTTGGTTTAAAACCTGAATGAAAAACAAGACAGCAGTACTTTCTAGCTGGCTTTGCTTCAGAAGAGTAACATTTGTCCTCTTTTTCTTGTTTCCTCTATACCCTAGCAGAGACTCAAGATAGGTCTAAAGTGTCACAAAGGAGACCTGAGACAGAGGAGAGGGTTTGGGGAGCAGCTTTCTACTCTCATTACCTGTGGCCCTTTAATCAGCCTATTTTAATGGTGGCAAGAAGGGATGGGGAATGCATGGCTCCAGTCAGCTAGGGGGTCAAGGTGCAAGGACAAGAGTTCATGCTGGTGTTCTCTTGCACCTCCCTTTCCTGGACACTGTCTAGCTGGGACTTCTTTCGTCTATAACGGATGTGTGGCTTTTCAAAGGTGGAGATATGGGCCAAAGGTCAGCATGCCCGTCCCTCTTCACCCATACAGACCTTCACCTCACCATTCTATACCAAAAAGCTGGTAACTAGGGTTTAACTGGATCTAAAAGGGGGACCTGAAGAATTAATTCAGACAGCAGTTCCTTGCTCCCACCTGGCCTTCCTTGCAGGATCTGAACTTTTGCCCTTACTCAGTTTTCCCTACCCCTTTAGCAGCTCCCAAGAGAATCCCATATGTTACCCGCGGCATTAGGTCCGCCTCCAGCTTCTGGTGGCTCAGTTTCTGACTTGCCACACTCTGGCAATGTAGGGACAGCATTGCTGCCTGCCACCTCAGCTGCACCACCACCACCATGGAGGAAACAGAGAAAGAAAAGGGGGTAGGGGAAGGGAAGGAAAGAGAGAAGGAAGGAAAGAGAGGAAGAGAGGGAGAGGAAGATGGGGGGAGGGAGAGAGAGAAGAGAAAGGGAAGAAGAAAGAGGGAAAGACATAGAGATATACAGAAAGACAGAAAGAACAAAGGAGGTGGGAGGAAAAAAAAGGGGAAAAAAGTTAAGAAAGAACAAAGTAAACATAAGATCATACATGATTATACCCCAGGGAATGGGAGAGAACTTTCTACTGATTCACCGAAAGAGAAAGTATGAAGACTGTCAGTTCCCAGAGACCACAGAGAAAAAATACAAATCCTAAGGAAATAAATGGGAAATCCTAACAGAGAGGGTGTTTGGAAGCTGGGCTAGTCTTGATAATCAAACTGATGGAAGATTCAGACATAACAAAATCCTGGCATGTCTCTTCCAACACTATTTGGATCCCACTTCTCGCTGCCTGGCATCCTAGAGTGGTTATGCTATCATTGCCTCTCATTTCAGACCTGCAGTCTGGTCCCTCTATTAACAATCTCTCTCCTTTATGTAACTCATCTCATCCCTACAACCATCTCAGAGGTGGTAACCTTTCCTTAGCTAGTCTTGTCCTGAATCCTACTTTCCTAAGCCTTTAAAAATCCACAAAGCTCCCTTTTCCTTTCCTCTTCCATCCTCCCAGATTTCCTTTCCAACCTTGCTCTACATTCCTCTACTGGACTGACCTCTAAACCCCTTCTCATCCAATGCCCTGTAACTGCCACAGCCCCCACCCACCCCCACGCCCCTGCCCTACTGAGCTCTAGGTGGAAGGTTTGTTCTCTCACTCTCTGTATCCTATCTCCCCCCTCAGAAAAGGGATCCCCAGGGGACAACAGTCTCTATCAGAAACAACATTCTGTGAGGGCAAAGTCTATTTCTCCCATCAGGCTGGAAGCAGGTGAGGGGTGAAGCCACATCTTGTCCATTACACTTGGAGCGGCCAAAGGACAGAGATCTTTTCCAACTTCTGTGTCTCCCTTCATCATCTAATATAGCATACAGGGTGCTCAGGACGAGAGTTGGTAGGGAAAGGGAGGGTGACAGTAGTTTTTTGGAAACTCTTTCAAATCCAGTTTATGTAAGCATATATGTTTGAGTGCATTTGTGTATAAGGAGTGGTCCTAGGTACTCTCAGGTTATCTGTCTCTGACTCCTTGATTCAGAGTTACCTTTTCTGTTGTGTTTACCTTTCCTTACTACTTTGTAACTTCCAACAGCCTCTGTGGTAGGAGGCTCTTCAGTCATGTCTCTGTCCAGTTCTGGGTGCTCCCAGATTCCAGAGTTTCTGGCTCTTGGGGGCAGGTGCTCTAGGGAGCTCAGGGCTGCATCATCTAACTCCCCTGTCTCCAGCTCCAGTCGGCTAGTCATCTGATCAGAGGGTGCATGGTCATTTCCTTCCATCCCAACTGGCAGCTGCCCAGGGGATCCTGGGTCCCAGGGGTGGGAGGTGATTCCGACGACAGATGGTGTAGGTGTGAGGTCGTCTTCTGGTTCCACAGTAGCTCTAGACTCTATTGTGTGTCCAGGCAAAAGGCTCCACAGGATCAGGTGCCGAAGATTCTCCACTAGAGGGGGAAATCAGAGGTGTGGCTTCTGGGAAACTCCCCTTACTCCCTCCCTCTTTCCTATCCAGATGCCTCCTGTACAGTAGATTTGCAAATTCTTTGACAGGTGGAATTAGGGGGTAGGGGAAATTGTCCTTCTTAGATTAACAGCATTACAAGCAGATGTCAGTTGGAGATGCAGCACCTTGACCCAACAGAGTCCTGAATCAGTAGTAATTTCACCACTGGCCCTCCCCAGTCACTCTGGGAATTAAAGTAGGGGTAGTTGGGAAAGAACAAGGATCCTATAGCTCTATAGGAACCTTAAACCCCACTGAAGCCCTGCTTGAGGATCACTTCTATACTGTGAGCCTGATCCCAACAGAAGATCTGGCCTTTAAGACACAGGTGAAATGTGTGAAAAGGGATCAGGAGTGAGGGTGGGTCCCAGACTCCACTGTCTTGGGTCTGCCATGCAACTAGAATCAAATGAAATAAAGCTTAGAAAGGAATTGGGTGGGCATCAAGCAGGGAGTGAGGGGTGGGGGCAGGGCCCCTTGTTCACACACCATCTTCCAGGGCAGAGTCAGCCAATCCCTCCATCAACAATGGGCCGGGCAGGGGCAGGTGGACAGCACCTCTTGTTCTGATGCCCAAGCCCCCTCCGCCCAGGGATGAGGTGGACGTTGGGGCAACCAACTTTTCCTCACTGCCTTCCTGCTCTGGTTCTTCCAACAATGCTTGACGTTTCCCATTAACCCACTGTTGGGACCTATCACCTAACAGGAGTAAGGAAGAAGAATATTAAGAGGAGAAAGAAAGCAGTCTATTTCAAGATGTGAGCACGTTTACGTCTTGGCGCATCGCCTCTCCTGTTCTCCAGCGACATCTCCTGATATTCAGACACCCCAGAAACAAAGGAAGAAATTTAAATATGAAAAATCAACTAGCTGGGGTGAGGTAAGGTCCACGGAGATGCTGCCCATCTCCCTGGAGATAAAGATACCATCGAAAGACACCAGGGGGCAGAGGGGAAACCAAATGAATTGCTTTAGCTTCTCTCGGCCCCAGGATTCTAGAATTTTTTTTCCTCTGAGGTTAACTTCTAAATGGGGAATCTGGGGCTTCACCCTTAACCCCAAATCTCATTTCACTAATTGCATCTTTTGTCCCCATTCTCCCACAGCCTTTATTCTCTAGGTCTGGGTCCTCCATCACCTCATACCTGGTGATGGCAACAACCTCTTTGGGACCTTCAGAACTCATCTAGTCTAACCTCACCAATTATCAGTGAAGTAACTGAAAGTCCAGAGATGACATAACTTGCCTACAGTCACACAGCAGAGGTGTGAACACAGGCCCTCTGCCCTGACTTTGGTGTTCCTTCCACTATACAGTGCTGTCTTCTAGCCTCCAGTCTTTACATTCCTCCCTTCTCTTTTGACTCAGCAACTGGGAACTGCAGCCTCCAGGGCACTAGGATCTTTCTTCCAGGCTACTCCCAACCCATGGTGACATCAATGCTCTGTAGGGATTTGAGCCTCTTTCCTCTCTTTCCCCACTTCTAAGTGCCCTTTGTCTCTTGGGAAAACTGAACTGGAGCCTGTTGCAATAAGAAAACCTTATTCATTTCTATCCTCTAAATGTAACTTTTCCTCCTCTAAGCCTATTGAAAAACCAAACCAAACCAACTGATAACCTTTTGGGGATATCTTTCATTTTTATATCACTTGATTCCCTGGCTCCCCACTTCCCTCAACAAACATTCCCTTGTTACAAAGAAAAACAATTAAACAGACATCTGATACAATGATTTGCTTAGAAATGTTTACAGTCTTCTTCCCCAGTAGCCCCTAGATTTGTAACCTTGGAATCATCCTTGACCGTTTGCTCTTCCTCACCTCAACCCTCACGGCCAACAGCGGCCAACGCCATGTTGAATCTGTTCTCTTATTTCCATTCGCAACCACTGCCCTAGCTCATCTTTTGACTGGGTTATTCACATCAGTCATGTAACTCATCTCACTGCTCCTGCAGAGTCTCTTTCCTTTCCAGTCTAACCTCCAGATAGATGCCAAATTGATTTTCCTAAAACATAGCTCTGGTCAAGCTATTCTCCACCTTCTGAAAAGTCTTCAATGACTCCCTCCTATGATTAAATATGAAACTCTCTTCCAGAAATTCAAAGTCCTCCTTAATGTTGCTACTACACTTCTCAGGTTACCCCATTTTTCATCACTTAAAACTCTGTTCCTCTCAACCCCTTCCAATCATCTTTCTCTAGACGATCCTAATCATTACCATAAGACAGATCTCCGAGGAGACAGACTAGACCCACAGAGAGGAGTATTTACCTCTAGGCAGTAGTTCAACTTCTGGTTGGCAGCCATTTCCCTGGGATGCTTCTGAGTCAGAGAGCCCCATGCTGAGGAAAGAAAAGGCCTATGGTGAGACAAATGCTGAGAAGGCTGCTAGCTACCACAAAATCCCATCTCACCACTAAGCAGAGAGAATGTCATGAACATTTCATCTTGGGAACCCTGGATCCTTCTGTACCCTTCAGCATGGGGGCAAGATCGAAGGATCAGGGACAAAGGAGAGCCAAGTGTGTGTTTTCACTTGGACTGGGCTGACCTACATGGAGACTTGGAGGACAGAGAACATCTAAGCTTTTACTAGTCCTCTACTCTCACCCAGCTTACTGCCACTCTTTATCCGAGAGAAAGATAGGGAGAATAGGGGGCATATTCCCAACTTCCTGAGCCTAGGGTTATCCCTTTTCTTCTTCTAATATTTCCTTCCTGGGGTTATCCAACTCCTGTGTGTTCAGATGCCACTAAATCTCCCAAAGGCAAGGTTTAAAGCAATTACAAGTCAAAAGCCATGTGCCTGAGGAATCTGGCTACTGGGGTCCTCAGGGAGGGCTGTTTACCTTGTCGTTGTGGAGCTGTGTTGAGACGGCTGCTGGGGGGCTGTCTGAGAAAGGTGGGCAGGATTTGGTACAATGCCAGGGTTCCTGGTGGCATTCTGCACTGCACCCTCTAGAAGCTCCATCCACCTATTACTCAGTAAAAGGAAAGATGTTAACAGTGAGACTAGGGAAAGAGAAAAAGAAAGCCCCACTGCCTACCTCTATAACCTTGCATCTCTGGCCTCCCTCTCTATAAGCACCTTAACTCACTTGTTGGGCTTAGTTGTAAAAGAGTAACCAATCTGCCCTGGTTACTGTTATTTCCTAAGGTGGTCGATTCCAAGACCCTAGAGCACTCCAGGAGGCAGCACAAAAGCTAAACTGTTTGGGAACAGTAATACCTTTAAGTTCATTGTAGGGAAGAGAAAATAGAAGTTGGGGGATGGGGTAGCATGGAGAATAAAGACAGGAAAGCAGAAAAGAGATGCTAAGGCTGTAGTTGATGTTTTTCCCCACCAGATTATTCTGGAATCAAGCCTATGAGGGTTAGTTTCAGGACTTGCCATCTGCGCCAACTTGGGCTGCCCCTGCTTTCTGCCTCCGTCATCGGTTTTAGGAGCTGCTGCTCGTTTTGTCCTGAGTCTCACTGAACTCCTGCTCCCCAGACTCTCTTGGAGAGCTGGCTAAGCCAGCCTAGGGTAGAACTCTTCCCTTAGCCCTGCTCTCTTCAGGTTCCTGGCTTAAGTCCTGCCTTACCCACAACATCCAAGCTCAAGGAGAGGGGGATGATGTGAAATCATTTTTCTCACATGTTTTTATCCAATGACGTTAATGCAACCAACTCATAGATCTGCGGGGGGCCCAGCTCAGAAGTGCAGATAATGAAGAAGGCCCTTTTGTCTGTGTAAGGAAAGAGCAGAGAGTCAAGGAATGGCAGCATCATTGATATCAGTCTGGCTAGCAAGAAAGTGAAGTCAATGAAGCCCTAAACTGACCTAGATCCCAGAAAATGACCTAAAAGAGAGCCCCAAACTGACCTACGAATGTTCAGAGACACCAGACCTCCCTTCTTGCAGTCAACTTTAACAAGGTACAGGACAAGGAAGCAAATTAGCCTCAGGCTTGAAAAGACCTTTCTCTCATTGTCTTTCCTTATCTAAGGATGTTTTACCAGACCTTCATTTCCATTCTTACTGGCTCTTTTCTCTATCCTTCTGCCCAGTCCATCCATTTTTCCAATTCTTTCTTTCCAACTCTTCTCTGCCAGACCTTCCTAAGCCTGTTCCAAATTCCCCTAGAGTGTCTTCAAAGAATCTGACACAGCAACCCCAGATTAGCTCCTCCCTAGCAGTACTGATGGAAGATGTTCTCTCTTGCCCTAGCCCTTATAAGGACTCTGTGCGCTTGAGAGGGGGGAGTGTGTGTGTGTGTGTGTGTGTGTGTGTGTGTGTGTGTGTGTGTGTGTGTGTCTGTGTCTGTGTCTGTGTGTTCTCGAGCATCTGCCTGTCTTCTCTCTGTAGCTTCATCTAAGACAGTACTAGGTATATGTTCAAAGAGATCTCCCAAGATAGGGAGCCAAAAATTCTCATGTGATGCTGATTGTGGGTGCCAGTGGTGATGACTTTTTCTAAAAAACTACCTGGCCCAAGCCCAAAGGTGTCGAACACAGCCTCCAACATTCCCCAGTGGGGCCTGAACAAGATTAAAATGGACTGAGAAATGTTCTAACAAAACACATAAAAATGCAGTAAAACATAGATAACAGTACATTTTAAAACTAAATCAGTAGGTGGTCCATAGGATCTTTCCATATGAATTAATGGTTTCTGTTTCTATTTTGAGTTTGACCCTACTGGCCAAGGCCAAGTCCCTTTTCAGTGAGGCCGAGCTGCCTGCACTGAGGCAGAAGAAGAAGAGTGTACCTGTGGCCACTGAGCGGATGAGCACAGCATTGAGCTTCAGCACAGGACTGAATGTCTGCTTGTTGTCAGAGGAGCCCAGGGAGGTCTTGCTGTGACATTTGAGGAGCAGCTTTTCATCCTGCTTCTGTAGCAGTACCAGCAGGTCCTCCAGGAGCAGCACATGAAGATCTTGGGTGGGAAGGGGTAGTATAGAATACACATAGTAAACCTTAATTTTCTCAATTTTTCTACCCCAATATAACAGGTCAGCACTAACACGAAGTTCTTGAATGGATCAATCTACCTACCTACCTATGCATCTATCTATCATCTACTTTCTATTTATCTATCAACCACGTATGTATCTATCCCTACCTGTGCATCATCTACGTATCTATCAATCTATCTGTATGTGGGTATACATACACATACACACACATTTATGTAGTGTCTTAAGATCTGGAAAGCACTATACGTATATTATTCATTAGATTTATGTCCCTGGGGTTCCATGGGCCAACACTTCCATTCACCTCAGCCTCACTCTTTATCCCTCCTGTGAAGGCCCAGGCACTGCCTAGTGATTCAATTTTAGTTTGGTCCCAGGAGCTCAGAGTGCTACCCTTTAGACTTGTTGAGACCCTTTCCTCCCAACCCCTTTCCTAGCTTTGGTCAGGGGCACTGGAGGACTCAGATGAATTGGCTGGCCATCCCTTATTTCCCAAACATTTCCACTTGACCCTAGGCCACTTAATTCATACCCACAGTCTTGTCTTTGCTTATCCTCCATGTCAGAGGTCCCTCATGAATCATTCTCCTTGTTGTGAGGTCCAGGCTCTGTTGGAAGGGAAGGGGGCAGAGAAGAGACCAATAATACTCTGGCTGGGGCCATCCCACCTTATTCTTAATTCATACTTCCCCTATACATTACCTTCACACAGGCTGTTTATGCCACTGCCTGCTGCCAGGCCCTCCATCCCCCTCTGAGGACATCTTCCTTTCTCCTCTTCCCTCAAGTCCATTCTATTCCTCAACTTCCCCCTCCCTCCTAAAATCCCACTAAGTGGAAAACACTTTCCTGGACTGATTCCCTTGGCCTTGTCCTGCCTCACCACCACCCCCTACCCCTTAATACCTAGAACTCTGATGAAAACATCTCTGTCCTATATTCCTTTACAGACTATGCTGGGGGGCATAGATCTTCCTTCTCTGAGGTCTCCTTTAATGCTCCAGACAGAGCTCTTTTCAGGGGTGGTGACCAGGGTAGGGCAGAGAGCTGCTTCTGCCTTCTACCTAGTACCTTGAACTCTGCTGCCAGTGGATTGCTGGCCCTCTCCAGGGAGGTGGTGTCCAAGCGCTTCTGGTAGCCCTCGAGCCGGTGTCGGTTCTCCGTCTGTTTCACTGCCTCATTCACATACTTAAGGATCTCTCGGCACTGATCCCGGGCCTGACACAGTTTCTGATACTCAGAAGTACTGCCTGTTAAGACAGGATGAGGGTAAAATGTTACACATCAGTCTCCAGAGGCAGCTGGTGATGTGATAGGTAAAGAGTCAGGAAGACCTGTACACAAACTTGGCTTCAGACACTTACTTAGCTGTGTGACTCTGGGCAATTCTTAATCTTTGTCTGCCTCAGTTTCCTGATTGTAAAATGGAGATGATAAAAGCACCTGTCTTCCCTTTGTTGTTGTGAGGATTAAATGAGAAAATGTTTACAAAAATTGACCAGCACAGCACAGCACCTGGAACATCTTATGTGCAACAGAAATATTTCTTCCCTTCCTTCTCCCTTCCTGTGGGTATCTGAATAGAGCCGGACATTATTTGGCCAGTCATTTTCCTGATCACAGATCTAGCTTTTTATTTCCTTGGGGTTGGCACTGGGTATCAGATCTGTCATCCCTGGTCCCAAATACCTCAAACAAAAGGGTTAACTGAGTTTATTCTCAGGGTTCAGGTCATTGTTTGGGGGATGATGAACAAGGCTTGCCCAGGAGCCAAATCAAAAATACAAATATCCACTGCTAGAGACGGAGGTGGGAAGAGATGGAAGGAGTTGAGGGGACACTGGTGAGGAAAAGGAAAGGCCTGAGGAAAAACGGGAAAGAACCTAAATAACAAAGCAGGACCTCAAAGGTAGGTGTGTGAGGTAGTGACCAGAGTGGGGCAGGACTGCTTCTAACTTCCTTCTAGTATCTTAAACTGTCACATCTAGAAAAATATGGCCTAGTGAGACGGCACCTATGTTCCTAAGTCTAATGCCCCAGATGCAAAGTGAGTACATGATATTCAAAGGAGAATAAAGTCCTTGGGATAGCAGTGAGCTAACCATGTGCCCTTCCCCCTCACCCCTCAGCAAGTATGAAGCCACATTTGTCTCCATTTCCTCAAATGATGATAATACCAATCCAAAACTGTATAGTACTTTATATGGCTCAAAGTACTTTCACTTTCTTAATCTCATTTTGTCCTCAAAATAACCTCCTAATACAAGCAGGAAAGGTACTGTCATCCTGATTTTACAAATTAAAATAAAACAAAACATGTCCATGTCTTGTAAAAGGCAAATTGGAAAAGCTGACAAAAGATGGGAGAAGTTAATCCTACTGGGATTTGTGAAGATGGGCACCCTTGTGCTGGCACATTGTCTGGCAGAGTGATACATTAGTAAAACCATTTCGGAAAGCAATTTGAAATTGTGAAAATAAGTGACTAAAATGCCCATATCCTTTGACCCAAAGATTTAAGGAGGTCACTGATAGAGTGAAAAGTCTCCATACACACCAAAATATTTACTGAATTTTCTTTGTGATAGCAAAGAACTAAAAACAAAGTAGATGCACGCTGACTGGGGATGGCTATGCAAATTACGGTATATGAATTAATGGCATGTTACTGTGCTGGAAGAAATGGCAAATACTATGGATACAGAGATGTTTGGAGAGACTTACAATGTAATGATGCTGAGTGAAGTAATCAGAGCCAAGAAAACAATTTGTACAATGACTATAACAATGTCCTACAAGGTAATCAAAAGTGAATATTGCAAAGTTACAAAGAACAAATATGACCCCAAAGAAGAGATATGAGAAGATAGCTCTATCCACTCCTTACTGAGGTGAATGGTCCACAGGTATGAAACACTGTACATGTTTTCATAACTTTTCTATGTATTAAGTTGATTTTTTTCCTTCTTTTTCTTTTATTCCTTGTTAAAAAATATTTTTTGTTGTATGGAATGAGTCTTTGGGGGAGGAAGGAATAGAGGGGGAAATTTAGTTGATCTAAAACCGAAAGATGTTAATAAAATTATCTTTTAAGAAAAGCGGAGCTGGGACTCACATCCATGTCTGACACCTTAGGTGAGTCGTCTCCCCTCTACACCAGACTGCTGCACTCCCCCCACCTCTTTGACGCCACATTCCTACCGTCTGTGTATTTGATGATGTTCTCCAGCAGCAGGGGATACTTGGTGAGACGCTGCATCTCTGAGATGATCAGGTCCTTGAGCTGGAGGCGCCGGCACTGGGGATTGCTCTCAGCCTCCTGGGTAAGAAGAATGAGTAAGGAGGAATTTAAGTCACGATGGGGAAGAAGAAGGGAGATTCGGAATACCATCAAGGCAGAGACAGAGAGGGGCAAGTGTTTAAACCACTAAGTAAGAGCTGTATATCCTCTCCTGAAACAGGGAGAGGACAGTGATCTAAGGGAGTACTGGGGAGCTTCTTAGAGAAAAGGAAAATAATGAATCTTAAGAGGTTCTATTAAGCAGAAGGAAGGCCTGGAGTATATGGCAATGAGGATGCAGAATGGCTTGAGGACAAGAGATAGGTAAGGAGAAGACAGGCAGAAGAAGGGTGGACACAAGGCATTACCTGCATGAAGAGTTGGAAGCGGCTCTCCTTACGCTGTTTGGTCTTGATCAATTCTAGAGCAATTGACTGATAGGAACAGAACTGTGCCGCTACCTGCTGGAGCTCCTCCCTGGCTGCACCATCAAACTGAGGGGAGAGAATGGGCATCCAGCTAGTCCTGACACTCTTGGGCCTCTCAAGAGCCCTTCCTCCTCCCACATATCAGGACCTTGCTTTTTCTCTTGGCCTCCCAGCAGTGCTTCCCACCCCCAGTTATGATCAGAAAGGGATACCAGGGGCATACCCTGGCCAGCATAAGGTCACTGATCTCTTTGATGACAGGGCCCTCCTCCCGGAGCTTCTTCATGGCCTCACACCAAGAATCTGGGGAAGAAGGGGAGAGAAAGCACAGATACACAAAAGGCCCAGCTTTCATTGCCAGACTCTCTATGCCAAGGAGAAGGGAAGAAAAGAGAAGTATTCAAAAGTAAGAGATTGGGAATATAGGGAATGAAAGCAGAAGAGCCTGGTTTGAGGAATGAAAGGTGAACAAGGCCGGAGGTGGTGGTACTGTGGAGCTAAGGAGCAGCACTAGGAGGTTACCAAAGGGCAGCGGCCTTGACAGTGGAGCTACTTACTATGGATTTCAATAAGTTCGGGCAAGTTAGGGAAGAGGCGGGCCAGCTCCTCCCGTGGCATCAAGTTTTCCTTCTTCATGCGTTGGTAGAAAATCAAGTCCAGGACTCGTAGAGTCCGAAGATGGGATGCCTCTGTCACAAACAGCTCTGTGCCAAGAAGAGAGCTGAAATCACCTCAGGCTTTGGAGTCACAACACCTTGATTCCCCTACTCTTAGGAGAAAAGTAGTAGTTCCAAATCCCAACCCTTTTTCCCTTATCAGAAGGCCTGATTTTCTACATCTTTGATTCACAAATTTTTATGCCTTAAGAGACCTTAGATTCATATAGTCCAACCTCCTTTAACAAATAAGAAAACTTAGCACCAGACAGAGGAAGTGATTTGTCCACAGTCACCTAACTAAGAATGGGATTCAGTTCTTCTGACTCCTCGTTCAGAGAATTTCCCATTAAACTTCACTGCCTCCTTCTGGTGTTGGCATGGACCCCCAACCTCCAGAGGTTACCAAGAGACTTTTCTTCAAGGACTCTTAGTATCCAGGTAGAGTTCTTGCCCTGAGTGGGGAATAAGGATGGCCCCAGGATGGAAGACGAGGGGCAGAGCACAAGTCCTCACCATTGATAACTTCCTGTCGGTCAATCTCCCTTTGTGACAGCCCAGCTACCACATCTTTTCCCACTGTGTGCTGCCAGTTCTGGGCATCAGGCTCAGGTTCCAGGTCAGACAACTGACCCAAGTCATCCTCCAAAAGGTGAGGGAGAAGCGCATCTGTACAGTACCCAAGGCTAGGGGATTCAATGCTCCTGCAAATGATGAAGGGTTAGTGGTGAAAGATTCAGTTTATTTCTGTGGAGGAAGGGACCAAACAGGGCCCTTTCCAGCTACTTCTGTGCAAATAAGCATCATTAAGGAGTAAGAAGCTAGGGCTGGGGAACAGAGGATGCTGAATTACTTACCTGCGGCCCATTTTGGGGGTGAAAGGTGGGGTTGGGTTCTCCAGGGACCTGGGGATGGAATAAGAGTTATTAGCATCCTATTCAAAGCACTAGGCAATTATTAGGATGGCTGCTTTAATGTGTTTTTTCATCCCCTTTCAATCCTACCCACCTGGTAGAAAGGCTGGAAGCTGAAGATGAAGCCGACTGGTGGAGCCTAGTAGCCTCAGCAGCAGCATCCATATCCACATCACTTCGAGAACGGGGCACATTCTCTGCTTTCCGGGACTTCTTCATCTCCTCACGTCCTTTCAGGCTCTCTGAGCGTCCCAGACGAATTTCTGACCGTGAACTGAGTGAGGAGATGGGGAGGATTCAGACCTAGAAGTTGGGCACTTCTCTGCTCTGCACTTTCCAAGATCCAACCTTCTCCTTCCCACTCCCATCCCTCAGAAGCCAGAAGACAATCCCTCTACCTTCTCTGCATGGTCCACCTAAGCCCCAAAGGAGCACACTCTGGAATGCCAAAGGTCATCATGTCTTTCCCTTTGCCTGCACAAAGGCAACTCTCCTTTCCCTTCCCCACTGTAGCCTAATCAAGGATCTACTCTTCTAAGACCTAACAAGGAAGAGTCTAAAGGGGAAAGCAAATCCCTAGTGATGAAAGGCCAGTTCAGACTTTCAATGTGCTTTGAGTCTTTCATATTGAAGGACTAAAGGGGTAGTCTAAGACCCCCAAACTCCCCAACCTAGGAAGGTGTAGATAGCAAAGTCCCTGATCAAGGACAACAAGGCCCAGCACCACTGTTCTCCTCACCTAGGATTATCTGCGGTCATTCTATTTATCCCTCTGCCTCTGTACAGGATAGTCCCCTCTTCTGGTGCAAGCTGGGGAGGGACCCTCTTTTTTCCAAGATCTCCCAAGAAGAAAATGCAACCATCTTCTTCACTTGCCTAATCCAGGGCTTTCTGCCATTGCCTGTCAGGAAGTTCTCACTGCTTTCTAACTTTTCTCCTTTCTTGTATCTTAACAGAACTGTTGTCCCCTCCCTACTCATACCTTGGTTTCCCATTATGTCCACTATAATTGACATTTATATAGCATTTCAAAGCTTGTAAATTTCTTTATATTATCTCCTTTGGGCTTCACAATGCCACTGTGGGGTAGTCCCTACAGGTATTATTCCTATTTTACAGACAAGAAAACTGAGGCTTAGAGAGGGTCAGTGGCTCATCTATGACCAAGTATCACAATACCACACTGCCTCTCTTCTGGCCAGGTCCTTCCTAGGCAACTGCTCTTCTCCGTCTTCTAAGTTTAGCAATAAAGCACCTCAAAATAGCAAGGGGTCCTTTGTTTTCTGGGATAGGGAGTGTTGATAAGAAGTTGAGGATTCGGTGTTGTTCTTCTTGGTATTCTGTTGTGATCTGGACCCCACGACAGATGGTATTTCTGATGCCTATCTGCCCCAGGTTCCCAGCAACTACTGTGCTGTCATACATTTCTGTCACTGTTAAGACTGATCATTTGTACTCCACATTGTACACTAGGCCAAATGAATATTTAGGGGCCTCTCAAAATTTGAGCTAAGGGGCACCTGGGCAATTAGAGCACATACTGCCATGAACTAGATGCTTGATAGCCCCTGGGCTACTACCTTCATCAACTAGTGTGAACTGGCATAGGGCTAGGGCATGGGTGGGGAACCTGTGGCCTTAAGGCTACATGTGGCCCTCTAAGTCCTCAAGTGTGGCCCTTTGACTGAATCCAAACTTCAGAGAACAAATCCCCTTAATAAAAGGATCTGTTCTGTAAAACTTGGACTCAGTCAAAAGGCCGCACCCAAGGACCTAGGAGGCCACATGTTCGAGGCCATATCCTCACCCCTGGGATAAGGGATGAACTGCCTATCCATTCCAACCAGCTCTGAGAAATCTGACCCAGACCCAACCTAGTTTCAAGACCTTTCTCATAAATACCCATGTATTAACTGCTTCAGCACTAAGAAGAAATCATTGGTGTTAGTGAGGCTACAGGGTCAAAGATATGAGGGTGGCTTTCAGAAATCAGTTATTGGAGCTATTTAGGATCAATATAGCCATTTCATACCAGAAATCCACCTAATTCCTAAGCACTTTCAAGAGTATGCCTTTTAGAAAAGCTCAGATCCTTAAGTACTTTTCACTTTGAAACGTATGCTGCAAGTTTCTACCTCTCATGTCTCCATTCACTTCTTTCTATCTTCCACCTCCACCACTCTACTGAAAGTACTTTCTAGAAGTTCAACCAAGTAATTTCCAAATCACAAATCCAGCGGGCTTTTCTCTTTACCTCTTTTCTGCACGTTTTGACATTGCTGGCTACCCTTCTTTAAAATTATTTCCTTCCTAAACATCCATTCTGCACTATCCTGGATTCTATCTCCTTGACTCCTCCTCTGGCTCTTTTATCACTTCCCACCCCTTAAGTTTTATACATAAACTTAAGGGATGGGGTCTTCTCCTCTATCTTTAAAGTCTCTTCTTGGAGATATCAGCCCCTCTCCAACAAATCCCAGTAGTCCTGCTTACCTTGTTGCTTATTGGATATTTCCACTTGGATAAGATGACATTTTAAAATGAACATGTCCAAAAGAGAAATCATCTTTGCTTTCAAAATCAGTTCCTTTACTGACTTCTCTGTTTCTGTTAAAAGTGCTATCAATTCCCAGGTCACCCAAGTAACCAACCTCTAAGTTCCTAATATTCAATCAATCACAAGGTGCTGGAGTTCCTGCCTCTGTGCTCAGAGACCTCACCATGCTCCCCAAGTTCCCTCAAACTGATAAGAGACACAGGTGGACCCTCAGAGTACACATCTCTTCTAGCAGGCTGAGCCAGAGATTCCTCATCTGCTCCTTCCTCAGCATGAGAAGCTAAAAGGAAAACAGGTGAAGAAACTAAGCAAACTGTTCTTTGTCCTCTGTCTTCAAAGACCACAGATGTGGTACTCATTATAATATTACCTTCCGCTGTGATTATGCAGATGTGTTTTTTGTATCAAGACCCAGAATATTTTAAAGCTTATTAAGGTAATCCACAACTATTTAAATGAATTCAATCTAATAATCCACACAGGAAAAGGCAAGTGGATAAATTGTATTTATCATCCAGACTATGATCTACTGGGTTCCGTGTTCTAGTCCACCTAGGCATATATCTTGGATATTTAGACGGGCAATGGACTGCGCCTGGAACCAATCAGGACAACAGATGCAGGCTTGACTGAATCTGGAAAACTGCACTGCGATTTCAATGATCCTAAGCTGCTCCTGAAATAAAAACCCATCTTTCAACACACTATTCTTCCAGTGATGCTCCATGACCATGAGTCATGGAACAATTCAGTCTCAAGAAAATGACAGCTGCAGGTGACCCAAAAGAAGATGGAGAGACATACACTGGGTATCAGCAGGTAGCAGTCAATGACCACGACAAGGGACATGAAAAGGAACACTCAGAGATGCAAGATCAGAAAAAAGTGGACTGGTCTGGCTGAAAGAATGAAGAACAGAGAGATAACCAAGCTGCTACACTAGTAGCCACTAAGTGTAAAAGAGCCAAACTACCAGCACGTCAGGTTCTTTCCATACAGATAATCTGTGGGAGAATACAGACAAGGTAAACCAAGGATGAGAAAATGCCGTGGGTTGTGATTTGCACATGAGAGGGAGCTGCCATACTGATAAGGATATAGATCCACTGTAGCATCAAAGCAGCTACTACTCTCTAAGTTCTTGAAGACGCAGACTGTGTCTAAGACACTTCTGTATCCCCAACATTGAGTCCAGTACAAAATATAGTAGAAAAAGCACTGGGCCGCAGGTTCTACTCTCAACTCTGCTACGGACTTGCTATATGACTTGGACAGGTCAATCTCTTTAGTTTTTAATCCTTTTTAACCTTTATCTTTCAAATGAGGAAATTGAACAAAATGATCTTAAAGACTGTTCTAGCTCTAACACTCTGATTTTGTGACTCTTTTGTCACGTCTCATATCTAGCCTTTATTTCTTCCCACTACTATAATGTGCAAGATCCTATCTCTTTCCATTAGGACTACTGCAATGATACTCCAACTGATCTCCCTGCCTCTAGCCTACCCTCTAGTCCACCTTACACACAGCCCCAAATTAATTCTCTTAAAACACTCTTTTCATTGTGTTACCCCCACTACTCAATGGCACCATACTGCCTAGAAGATAAAACTCCAAACCTGGCATTCAAGGCCCTCCGGTCTGACCTGAATCTACCTCTGCAGCCTTCTTCCCCAGTGTTTTCCTACAGGATCCTGTGCTCATTCTTGAAGCTTCAGCCTAGACTTCCTTTCCTCTACGAGCCCAGCCTAGCCCAGTCATCTCAACTCTTCTCTCTATAACACTACTCCCTGTGTTTACTTCACTTACACTATCACTCATGTGTCAGTACTGTTTTTCCAACCAGACTCTGAGACCACCGAGGCCATCTATGAGGAATGGCTGAAGGATGCTGAGCCTGGAGAAAAGGAAGTGTAGTGAAGTAAAGCCCGCAGCACTAGGGGCCAGGAAATCTGGGGTTACCCCTTGGCTACTGTGACCTTAGGCAAGTTATTTTACTTTCTGGGCCTTATTTTCTTCATCTGTACCATGAAAGAGCTAGACTGGCTGATCTCCAAGGCCCCTTCAAGTTTTAAAATTCTATGATTACGACTTTATTATTTGAAGGGCTATCATGTGCAAGGGGATTTAGAATGACTCTATGTGACTTCAGGAAGCAGAACCAGAATCAATAGATGAGAGTTACCAAAAGGCAGATTTCAGCTCCATATAGAGAAAGAACTTGATGACAAAAGGGTCTATTCAGGAATAGAATGGCTTTGCTTATAAAGCCGTGAGCCTCCATCACTGACAAACTCACCTACAGGCTGGATGACGACTTCATGAGGATGTTCAGATGTTCAGGTACTGGGAGACTATTAACATTTTTCCCTTTCTTTCACTTGTTTACACATAAACCCAACCCTGATTCTGATTCATTTCCTTCTCTAAGGGAGGAATTAAGGTAAAGAAATAAAGTCACAAGTGACAAGGCTTTAACTGGAACCAAGGCATCCTAGTTCCTGATTCTCCCCATCCTTGGTCCAGCAGGGCAATAAGCCTGTCCCTCTAGCCACTTACTACCTTTCACTCTCCAGCAGATCCTCAGGGAAGCTTCCCGTGGAGAGTCGCTGCATCCCAGGTTCAGGGGAGTCATACTGCTGGTTGTTCTCAAAGTGCTGGATGATGTTTCTCACATTGCCAGGTTTGACTAGGGATAGGGGAGAAGTAAAGTAAAAATTCAGTCAATGATGCCCTCTTTTCTGCATAGGGACTCCTCCCAGATTCCTCATTTCTCTCTCTCAGCCAATGAGACAAAACCAAAAGCAAGAGCAGTGGATAAAATGAAGCCTCCACTATGATTTTCCTAAAAGACGTATCCAAGTAAGACGAAACAGAAATGCCACAAACATATTTGTATATCATCTATGTGCACTACTAAATGAGGCCATTCTTGCCTATTCGCAGACATTTTTCAAAAGCTGCCATTACTGTTAGGTCAAAGTTTCTTGATCTTTCTCTGTGGTCCTTCTACCCCTTCCAACTCCCAACCTCTTTAAATTCAACTCCTCATTTACCACAGGTAAAGCAGAGAAGGATAAAAAAGTGAACACCTTGAGCCAGGAAAAGAAGAAAGGATTATGCCAGGACTAGAGACCTTTCTCCTGGCCATTTACCTTCTAGCCCTGAGCCAGGCAAAACTTATAGACAGCTGTTCTATCCAGAAAAGTAGAAAGAGATAGGTGAGAGAGGGTGTGCATAGAGCCACCATAGATGTAAGGGCTGTGGAGAATTAAGACCCATACTACGCATAAATAGGACTGTTATTAGCTCCCGATATTCAGGAAAGGGGATAAGGAAATCATTCTAGAAGGTTGACTAGCCTGGCTTAGGTGTCCTAAAGATTCTGAGATTGGCGCTGGGCTACTTATATCATCATAGGGAGATGACTCTTTTATTTGGGACTTGTGAGAAGTATGGGTAAAACAAGAAAGAAAAAATATCCAAAGGACTGAGGCCCCAACAATGACCATAGCAATCCATGTTCCATATAGCCACATTCCCAAAGACCCTATTACCTAACACAAACTTACCAAACTCCATTACTTCTCATATCAAAATTTTAAAAGAAAATTTCTGATCCAGAGAACACTAGAGGAAAGAATTTGGTAAGCTTCTTTGCTTTACATCTTTTGGGGCAGGACTGGGATAATGCCTCTCTGCATCCACATACAAAATGGCTTGTATGTAGGTGGAAGAGTTAAAGAGTCACTCCCAAAGCAGCATCTAACCAGGACAGGAGATTCCAGACACATATTTTCTGTTACTTCATCACTTGGATGTGTACATAAGCCTTCGTGGGTTGGCTAGGGCTAGCATTCCTCACTCTTCCCTGAAAAGAAGGTGGCAGCTAAGTTATATGACCTCTTTAAAGTAATCTAGGTACATTTCAAAAGATAAACTCATTGGAGTTTATCCAGAGTTTATGCAGTGTTAATCCTACCTCCAGGAAAGTGTAAGTTATCCCCTATATGGTATAGAGTACAAGGTACAACTATCTTGTGGGGGATAGTTCCACCCTGGCTGTGACAAGAAATAGGGAATAATCACAGAAGTTATGTCCCTAAGAGACCTCTGAATCAAATGAGCACCACCAGAGCAAAAGTAAGTAGAAGGAAATGGGAAGGGGAGGGCAGGAAGAAATACGCTAAATGAAAGTTGACTGCATGTTATCAAATGCTGATTCTTTTTCAAAAAAAAAAATAGTGGCAGTAAAAATTAGAAATAATCATCTAAAAATTATTGTAGTCAGTCTAGTTTTTGTTACGTTATATTCTAACACGAGAAAACTGAGAAGGCTGGTGGCTTTCTGGGAATTCAGAGAGTCTGGCATTAAGTGAAGCTGTGACAAAAATTAGAGTCTGAAGCATTCAGCAGATCCTTTCACCTTATCCCCTGGAGAGGTAACACTGCACAGTGCCATCTCCCATAATGATATAAAACAATGGTTTAAATGGCTTATTCTCTAAGTCCAATGTCATGTGTACAGGGGAAATATGTGCTGAGAATTGAGTGTTTGGATTTCAGGAGCTTTTATGATCAACTGTTGCTGATCAATCAGGAATAAGTATGAGTTAAAGTCATCAGATCTGGAGATAATGGTTTAAAACAACCCCTCTCCCCCACCTTAAATAAGCAGAACAGGTAATTACCCTTGCAATACAGCTTCCATCTCCCCCATTCAAAAAGCTATTCTCTCAAAGATCATGAAAAATCTCTTAATTGATAAATCTAGTGACTTTTCTTGAGTCTTTATACTTCTTGATCTCTTAGAAACTTTTGATACTGCTGACTGCCATTATCCCATGCTTCTCAGTTCTTGGGGCAATGACTTCCTTCTTTCTATCTGACTATTTCTTCTTAGTCTCCTTGCTGGATCATCACTAATCTTCTACCCTCAAATCTGAGTAATTCCTGCCAAAGGCTCTGTCCCGGGTCCTCTTCTCTCTTTACAACTTCTTGATGAAGTTATCAACTCTTATGGCTTCTATCATCATCACTATGTATATGACCTGAATCTATATGGTCAGGCCTAATCTTTTTTTCTGAAAAGTAATTCCAAATAGTCAACTGTTTGTTAGACATACCTAACTGGATATCCCATGGATGTTTCAAACTCAGTAAGTCCAAAAGGAAATTATCATCTTTCTCTTGAAACTCACAACTCATCCATATTTCCCTGTTTCTGTTACGGGAACTACTATCCTTCCAGCAACCCAGGTGTCAAGCTCAGAGCCACCCTTGAATTTTCCCTTTCCATTAGCTCCCATATCTAATCAGCTATCTGATTCTATCTCTGAATCTTCTGAATGGGTCTCTTTCTCTATACCCACAGGGATTATTGAAAGAGTCTCCTAATCAGTCAGCAGCTTCCAAACCTCCCCAATTCATATTCCATGCACTTATCAAAATCATCTTCCTCAAGTTTTAAGTGTGAACATGTTACTTGCTAGCTTAAAAATCTCCAGGGGCTCCCTAATCTCTCTAGGATAAATGACAAATGCTTCACATGTAATACTACTTAATTTCATGCACCACAAACTCCCGCCAAAGTAATGGCCTGCTTGCTGTTCCCTTAACTTAGCATTCCACCTCTAGTCTTGATATCTTTATACAAGCTATCCCACATGCCATGACTGGAAGGAGTCCCTTCCTTATTCCCACCTCTGAAGATTCCTGGTTTCCTTCAAAGCTCAGCTCTTGTAAGAAACCCTCACTCATCTCCCTTGGTGTTGGTCCCTTTCCCTCTTCCTCCTGCTATCACGGCTACACTTATCTATAAAAGATAAGCTCCTTGAGGGCAAAAAACTACTTTTGACTTTTGTACTCCTAGGACAATGGTTCTGCATACAAGGTAGGCATTTGAATTAACCAAGAGTAATAACACCGTCTTCAAAGACAGTGATTTCGTGGTACTGCTGAATATCAGGAATTTTTCCCAGTCAACTGGAGGAAGTCTGGAATTCTAATTGTGGAATTTCATTATGCTTTACACCCCAGTCCCATGCGGGAGCGCTGGACTCAGGAGAAGCCCTCCTCAGGGCTCTGCCACCGCTCAACTGCGGGACTTTCCCTTTCTGCTTCTTCACCAGTAAAATGATGGACGTAGGGTAAAAGGGGGGCAGACTCATTCACTAAAGGATCTCTAAAGGCCCATTCTAGGTCTGGAACCTCAATGACAGAGACAGTTTTGCAAAAACCAAGAAGAATAGGACCTCCGGGCAGAAATCTCCTTTACATCTGACACTGTTTCAGAAGCCGGTCTGGCCAAGAAGAGCTACAGTAGATGAGAGAGTTGACGAGATCTCATGGGAAAGGTAAAAAGCAGAACTTCCAGGATATCTCTATAAAACAGAAAGGGATTGCCTTAATCCTAGGCCCCTGGGCCAGATAGGGGCTCTGAGTAGTTGGGAACTCCTTCTGGGCAAAAGGGAGTGCTTGGTTGGTGGGGGAGGCAATAGGAAAGAGAGGATTCAAAGATGAAACGAATGAACTCAAAGGAAATCCCAAAAGAAAGTGGCCCTTTTACCTTCCACAGGGGACAAGAAATACTAAAACAAAAAACAAACCACGAAAAGTCGAATTAACTCTTTAAGAATCAAAACAAACAAAAAATCACATCAAACCAGAAAATTAAAATAGAGGAGCAAAATGAAAGATGACCCAGAAATAATTCCCACCTTCTCTGTCTTTCCACTCTGACAAGGTAGTTTTAGTCAGAAAGCTCCACCCTTGTTCTTTTCTCATAGCACCCTCCCCAACTCTCATTCCTTGGGGGCAGAAGAGTAAAGCAAACAAGTGACTAGATGAGGGGCAGGAGAGAAGGTAGAACAGCAATTCCTTCCTAACACCACACATACGTAAGGTCAGTTAAGTAGAGGTGGTCAGCTTTGAGATCCCTTGGGCATCAGGTCATTGTCAAGACCGGCAGCATCTCTGAGACGGAATCAACTCCATCAAAGGTCTAAAACTGACCTAAACTTCTAAGGATTTTCTGTAGCAGGGACACACCTCAGGGTTGAGGAGAGTAATGAGGGCGGGGGAGTTAGCACCAGAAGACAATACTTTTTTCCCCCTTACACCCTCCTACCCAAGGAAAACCATAGGTTGAGCCTAGGAATGTACTGGTTCAGAGAGCTTTTCAAATATCTCTAATTTGGTTGGAATTCTTGAATCAAGTACCTGGCTCTAAACGATTTCTTCTAGTTCTAAAAATCTCAAACAGATGTAACCTGAGGTGAGACTGAGCAGTGCTGAAGGGAACCTGCCAATTCACAGAAGCAGGGCACTGTTGGCTTCCAGCTTTCAGGAAAATGGGAGCAACCTGGATACTCACTGTTCTGAGAGGAACTTTTCGGCTTCCCAATGTATTTGAGGATAGGGTTCCGCTTCTTGTCCTCCAAAGTATCCTTTTCCTTCTTGGCATTGCTACTCTGCTGAAATAGGAAGGAATTATTGTGGGACTGTGGTTGGAAAGCCCCAAGAGTAAGCTTTGCCAGTCAATTCTCCCCCCAAGTCTGATACTGACTAGAAAATGGTATGGTAGATGTCCATGTGTACTGATAGTTATGGGGTGACAGTTAAGTCTTTATTTTAAAAAAATGAGAGGAAGTAAGTTCTGGGGCATTCTCATCTCCCACCAGTTTGGCAGATGCCTGTATTCGAATTTATTCCAAGGCTAAAAAGGGCTATCTCTGGGGTGGTTGTTAAATAGCAGCCCTCTTTTAGCCCAAAAGTATGATAATTTAAAGAGAATAATCATAAGACTTTCTTAAACTCCTCAAAGAATATTTTAATGAGAAAATAAAGGCCATTCACCACATGTTCTCTCTTTTCCCCTTCTCTACATATAGAAAACCTTGACATCATCCCCTAACCTCTAAAAGGTGGCCATTCTTGCCAAGGCCAAGCCCTTTCCATGCACCCTCGACCCCATCCTCTCCCATCTCTCCAGCAAGTTGTCCATACTTCTTCATCCAATTCTCAATCTCCACCTACTGGTTCCTTGCCTGCTGCCTACTGATAGACCCAGGTCTCTCTCATCCTTAAAAAATTCACTTAGCTCTACTCTCCCACCTCAGTTACAGTACTCTAATTCTTTCCTTTCACAACCAAACTCCTAGAAAAAGCTCTCTACTCTACTCCACTTCTTTTTGTCTTACTCATTTCTTAGTCCTTTGCAGTCTAGTTTCTGACCTCATCATTCAACTGAAACATCTTTCTCCAAAGTCACCAATAGTCTTTCAACTGACATATCTGACGTTTTCTTTTCAATTTGTATTCTTGACTTCTCTGCAGCATTTGACACTCAACCACACTCTCTTCATGGATATTCCTCTCTGGATTGTTTTTAATGAACTGCTCTCTTGGTTCTCCTTTGACCTTTTTGACCTCTTCTCAGTTTTCTTTGCTGAATAATTATACATATCCCATCCCAAGTGTGAATGTACCCCCAGGGTCTGCCCTAGACTCTCTTCTCCCTACACTGTGACCTCATTAGCAATCACAGGTTTAATTCCCTTCTCTATGCCTATGACTCTTAGATCTATATACTTAGTCCTCCTCTCTGTCCTGAGCTCCAGTCTTATAGCAATCAACAAGCATTTATTAAGTGCCTTATGTGTCAAACATCATACTAAGTGTTGAGGATATAAAAACAAAAATACAACATTGTCTGCCTTCAAGGTGCTTACTTCTTCTACCAGAAGAGACAACACGTACATCCTTAAGTCTATTCATAAACATAAGGTAATGTTAGGAGGAAAAGCAGCGAGGGGTTAAGGAAAGGTCTCATGTTCACAGTGGTACCTGAATGAAGTTTTGAAGGAGGGAAGGAATTCTAAAGAGATAGAAGTGAGATGGCAGTGCATTCTAGGCATGGTGAGCAATTTGTGCAAAAGCATAGATGGAAAATGAAGTTTTTCATGTACGAGAAACGCTAAGAAGGGCAGTTTCCCTAAAATGTAGAACTTGTGAAGGGAAGTAATGGACATTCTCAACTAGATATTGCAAAGGCTTCTAAAATGTATTATGTCAAAAACACACCTCAATCTTTTTCTCACAAACTTACTCCCTCTTTTGAAATGTCCTTCATTCTGTTGAAAGCACCACTATCTTTTCAGCTATGTAGGTTAACAACAATGAAATTAATTTTTCACTCTCCTTCACCCCAAAATCTAATTGTTTGACAAATCTGGTTTCTACCTCTCTTTGTTTTTGTATACATGACCACTATGCTATTCCTGGTTTTATCACCTTTCTCCCAGACAACGGCAATAGCTTTCTGATTGGTCTCCCTGCCTTAAATTCCTTCCCATTCCTAATCCATCCCCAACATATTTGCCGAGGTGATATTGCTATAAAGCACAGGTCTAATCATTCTATTTTCAGACTCAATAAAGTTCAGTGACTTTGTATTGTCTCTAGAATGTAAACTTAGTAAACTTTGAGATTTAAAATTCCTCTCAGTCTCCTTTGCTGGATCTTCATCCAAGTCTTGCCCACTAACTGTGGATACCCCCAAGGCTGTGTCCTGGGTCCCCTTCCCTTCTCCCTCTATACTATTGTACTTGATGAACTCATCAGCACCCACAGATTCAGTTTTATCATCATTATGCAAATAATCCTCAGATCTACTCATCCAGCCTTAACCTTTCTGCTGAATAAACTCCAGCCTCGCAACTCAAAATGCCTTTTCGAACATCTCAAAATGGAAATTCTATAGACATGCCTAAAACTGAACTTATTCTTTCTCCCCCTGAACCAGGGGTGGGGAACCTGTGGTCTTGAGGACACACGTGGCCCTTTAGGTCCTCGAGTGCAGCCCTCTGACTGAATCCAAGGACCTAGAAGGCCACATGTGACCTGGAGGCTGCAGGTTTCCACCCCTTCGCCTGAACCCTTTCCTTTCTTAAGTTCCCAAGCTTGCAACCTAGGTATCATCCTGAACTCTTCACTCTCTCTTATCCTCCACATCCAATTACTTATTAAAGCCTATTGATTTCACCTTTGCAACACGACCCACTGGAATTCTCTTTCTCCCCAATGATACTGCCACCACTCTGATGCAGACCCTTGTTACCTCACACCTGGACTCCTGCAGATAGACTTCTGATTGATCTCTCTACCTCTCCACTCCAGTCCATCCTCATACTCAAAATTATATTCCTAAAACACAGGTCTGACTATACCACCTCTCCCTTTTTCAAAAATTCTAGTAGCTCTCTGTCACTTCTGATATCAAATCTATCCTGTTTGGTGTTCAAAGCCCTTCAGAAATCAACCTTTCCAGTATTCTTTCACTTTCTTTGCTCCTTTCCACACACTCTGACCTAGTCGTCATCATCTCCTAACTCAGCACCTGTTTGATGCCTCATGCCCAAAACTCTGTTTCCTCATCTCAGCTGAAGTCTTATCTTCTCAAAGAAGCCATTTTCCAAGTCCTTAACCTTAGTGTTGTCCCTCAAAGATTATCTCCATTTTATCTTCTACATATCTTGTTTGTTTCTACATAGTTGTTGGCATGTTGTCTCTATTAAACAGTGAACTCCTTTAAAGAGGTTTCTAAGCTCCTCTGTATCTCCAGCACTTAGCACAGTGCACAGAAGATAATACATGCTTAAAAAATGCCTGTTGACTGACTTCACAAACTGTCTCCAGCCTACCTTCCCATTTCTAACCTTATTATATTATCATTGCCTTTTATGCAGGCTAACATCTGGCCAAGCAGGCCTCCTACCTATTTCTTGTTTCCTGTCTCTCCGTTTTTGCCCAGGCTGATGCTCATGTCTGAAATGCCCTCCCTCACCTCTGCTTCCTAGAACCCCTAGTTTCCTTAGAAGCTTAGCTCAGCTCAGAAGGACCATTTTCTGTGTGAAATCTTTCCTAGCCTGCACTTTATCTCCCACCATTTCAGGAACTAAGATCCTAACTAGCAGAGATGGTCACCATTTGCACTGGCAGAGGAAGGTCCTTCCCAAGAACTCCCTACACCAATGAAATCATAGGTCTGGTTAAAAAAATACTCATACATGAAGCAAACAAAAAAACCCTATGGCAGTGTATATACTTTTTGCAGGTCCATGTTATCTAACTCAATAGAATGTAAGCTCTGAGGGCAATGATAAAGAAACAACTTCATTGCTGCCTTTGTATTCCTGATGTCTAGTACAGAGTAAGTACAGGATAAATGCCTGCTCAGTTTTCAGATGAAGAAGTCAAAACTATCTATAGTCAATAAGAAAAAATGTTCCAAATCACTTTTGATTAGAGAAACATAAATTGAAACAACTATGAGGCACCACCTCACGCTTATCAGATTGGCTAATATGACAGAAAAGGAAAATGAAAAATGTTGGAGAGAATGTTGGCAAATTGGAACAGACTGCTGGTGGAGTTGTGAATTGATCCAACTGCTCTGCAGGGCAATCTGCAACTATGGCCAAAGGGCAACCAAACTGTGTATACTGTTTTATCCAGCAATACCACTACTAGGTCTGTATCCCAAAGAGATGATAAAAGAAGGAAAAAGGACTTACATGTACAAAAATATTTATAGCAGCTCTTTTTGTGGTGGCAAAGCATTGGGAATTGAGGGGATGCCCATCAACTGAGGAATGGCTGAACAAGTTGTGGTATATGAATGTAATGGAATACTATCGTGCTATAAGAAACAATAAGCAGAATGATTTCAGAGAAACTTGGGAAGACGTGCACTGATGCAAAGTGAACAGAACCAGGACAACATCGTACACAGTATCAGCAACACTGTGTGACAAACAACTATGAATGACTTGGCTCTTCTCAGCAATACAATCATCCAGGACAATTCCGAAGGACTCATGATGAAAAATGCTATCCATCTCCAGAGAAAGAACTGATGAAGTCTGAATGCAGATGGAAGCATATTATTTTCACTTCATTTTTTTCATGTTTTTTTTTCTTTTGGCCTATTTGTTCTTTTACAATATGACTAAGAGAAATGTTTTATATGATTGCACATATATAACCTATATCAAATTGATTATCATCTTAGGGAGGGGGGAGGTAAAGGAAGAAGGGAGAAAATTTGGAACTCAAAATTTTATATAAAAACGAATGTTAAAAATTGTCTCAACATGTAATTGCAGAAAACAAAATACTATTTAATAAAAAGAATTCCTGTTTACAAACTGGCTAAAAGATCACTGCCCAGGAACACTAAAGTCACCTTCTTAGTCTTGGGGAAGAAGGGCAGCCACTTGTCCTTGTCAGGGATAGCCTGGGACTTCTCTGCTGTGGAGGGCCGTGCCTCTCGAAGTCGGATCCCAGCATGGCTCATATAGGTGTTAAGAGCAAAGTCCATTGAAACACTGCAAAAGAGAGGATGGTCAAGGCCTTTTGGTCTCAAAACTGACTTCTGAGCAAGTTAAGCTTGCCAACCACATGTGGTAAGGTCAGGGTTTTGTTTTGCCTCGGGACTCAGAACCTGCCCTGAGAAGGTTCCCTTGGGAACAGTGAATGTGGAAAAAACCTGCAAAAACTTTCTCTCTCTTAAGGCAGAATGGCATATAACTTTTCCAGATAGATAGAGGGAAGTAAATCAATACTAATACCTATCACTTTCACAGAATTTGAGAGTGAGAAGGGACCTCAGACCACCTATTCCAAACTGCCCCTGAACAAGAAGCACATTCTAAAACTACAATGCCCGACAAGTGGTCATCCAGTCTTTCCTTTAATGACCTTCAATAAAGACCTCAACAGAAGGAGCTAATAATCCCCACCCCACTGCCAGCCTCCCCAATAAAGACTACTAATATCAGTCTCAGAACAAAGGAACAAAGGCATTTGAGGGAAAGCATGAGGTCCAATGTTCGATCAGAGTGCTTCTTTCAGTTATGGTCAGGCGCCAGACCAGTTACTGGGAGCTTCCCGTTCTCCTCCAACCCTGGCACTGAAACATAAAGAACTGGAAGAAAAGCTGTGGGCAGATGAAACTTTCCAGAGTTCTGAGGTTAAAGTCAAGTCTCAATAATCTGCAGGTGAACTACCAACACCATGTGTACTATCTGCAGTAAACATTTTATCTCAGACTGGCTTCCTCTTTTCCTCCAGCACATTCCTGCTTACATGGGAACAAAATAAATTTGCATTTCTTGAATACACACACTCATTCCCCCCTTAACAAACATGGCTCAGGGATGGCAAATTCAGATCCATACTATCCAAAGGAAAAAAAAAATCAGCTTTAGTGCAAAAAAAAAAAAAGAAAATCAACATATTTTCAAAGTAAGTAGATATGATTGTTGTCTTTTAATTAATACTGACTTCTCCATTAATTCAGACAACCAAGAGTTGACTGTTATTATCATCAACATATTTGCTTTTCAGCGAAACAGAAGAGCCTTCTGGAGCTATGGAAGGTTAGACAAAAGAACATTGAATTTTAGCTAGAGCTGGCCAGATTTAATCCCTAGGCAAAAGAATGGCATAGATGAACCCTCCAACCTTTATGACCATGAAGGTCATTTAGGACTTAAACTGAGATACTAAACAGCCTTGGAATTTTGGTAACTTTTACCCACAGACAAGCAACCTGGAAGGAGGCAAAAGAGATGTTTAAAACCAACGGCCCTTTAACAGCAAGACACTACCGAAGGGCAACGTCTGGAGAATGCAAACAGAGAATGCCATCTACTTACTCACCTCCGGTCTTCCTCGTACTTGGACCTGCAAGGAGAGAAACAGAGGAAAGATGACTCAGGCAGCAAGGCAGTGCTGGTCTATGTTCAAGAACTGAAAGGAGAAAGGCGGAGGATGGAGAGGAGGGGGAGGGAATCATTTTGATAGGAAGATCAGAATCATGGCGATGGAGACAGCTTGGGGCTCAGGGGGTGAGAACTGATGCCTTGGAGGCACTCAATAAATATTGGAAGATGATCATCATATGCTTCTACCACCCTAGCTAAAGAAGGAGAGAATACAGTAGAAGTCTTTTGCAGGGCAATTCTGTATATGTCTAAGCTACTGAAGAGTTATTAGGGAAGAAAATGCCTTTTCCATTTTCACCAAGGACCAGAAGAGAACTGGGCTAAAAGTGCAGTAAAAAAGAGATGGGTTGGGAAAAAATCTTCAGAGTTTATTCAAAGAGAGCTATTTAAATTGTTAAAGGCCAAAGTCCCATTATCATAAATGAGTGGCTTAATTTGTTCCACTTTATTTCTATGATAGCTGTGGATCTCACATGGATTGCATTTCCGAAAAAATATGATCTATTAGATTCTTTCTACACAGGTGGAAGAGAGCTAATTTGTCCATTTGACAAAAAGTGAAAACAAGGTAAAATTCCTTGCTAATGTTCACACAGTGAATGTCCATAGGATCTGGGCCCAAGGTTCGGAGAGAAATTAAATGAATTGCTCAAGGTTAGAGTTAGCTAATGGCAAAGTTTGGTCCGGGATAAGAACTTACCACCACCCACAGAGGACTCTGATGTTGGGACTTACATCACAGGAGTCTATATTGCTTTGGGAAATGGAGCTGGACAGATATAGTAAGCAGCAGCTGCTCCGGAAACTACTTAATAAGCTTAGTTTAGTTTAGTTTTCCGGCCACAATTATTAAAAATGGCTCAATTTCTCTCAAGACAGGTCCATCTGCTTTCTGAAGCAAATGCTTGGGGAGAGGGGTGGGGGTGGAGTGGAGGAGAATGGAGAGAAGAGAGGAGGGCATCACTCCTAGGAAGGAATCTCATTCATAGCTTGGTCCTGAATTATCACCACTAAGTGTGTACTACATTATGACTTGAGGTTTATGGGATCATTCTGAGACGCTTCCCAAAAGGCAAAGAATGGTAGAAGAGATGGTATGCAGGAAGGAAAAGGTGGAAGGCTTACTTCCTCTGTTTCTGAAGCCCACCATTGGCCACTCACTACTGCTACAAAGCTGTTCGTTAACTTTACAAGCTCCATACTTTGTGATTCCTTTAAAAATTCTTACTGCCCATTCAAAAACTCCTGCCTTTCTAGAACAACAGAGAAAGGGAACTTATTTCTCCATCTTTAAGAGGGAAGGAATGAATCCAGAAAGGCAGCTAAAAAAGTTGGTAGGGAGAGGGTTAGGAAAGGGCCCAGGTATACTAGACACCCAGCTAAGCTTTCTGATATAAGGATCCAGACACTCACAGGATATCTCCAAGGGCAGCCAACTGTCTCTCAGCAATTTGTCGCTCTCGCTGGGGATCTCCATCCAAGTCCAGAAGGTCATTTTCTCCATAGAGACTGCCCAGGCCCATGGTTCTCTTTGTCCTACCAGAGGGCAATACAACGGCAGAAAGAGAGGGAGAGGAAGAGAGACAAAGACATGTACATATTTTAACAGAGCCACTCAGAGACAGAAAATCAGCAACAGTGAGAAACAGATCATCAGAGAAACAAGAAAAATGGGAAGACCCCCCAAAATTCATTTAAACATATCTGCAGGGAAGGTCAAAGGGAGACTGAAAAACTTAGTAGCCTCTACCAACCCTCTGGCTCACTGTCCTCTATTGGACCTGTGCTGGCCAATACTTGACTCTATTAAATAACACCCAGCCTCTTCCTGACTCTGAAGGAAAGGCTGTCACACCTGTAGTCCTGGATCTGTTCCTGGATCTCTGGCATCGCTGCTTCTTGGGCCTCAGACAATGCACTACGTATATCCTCATTGTTGCGCAGGCGCAAATCTGCCAGTGAGAGGATACAGAAGATGACAAAGACATTAATGACTTTTAGAGACCTCAAGCTATGGCTCTTCCTAACTCATTTCCCACCTCATCTTACCTGGAGTAAACTGAAACTTGGACATGCTGGGACATTCCTAGATCAAAAAACAGAGCCTGTGCATCCACGTCCCAAAAATAAGAATTGGGAGGATTTCTGGAAAATCTACTTTCTGCTGAGATGACAGCCCAACTCCTCTAACCAGAAGCCAAGTGCCATTCTCCTACCGCATGGCTAAGTTCCCAGTGACAACTAGCCCAAGCCCTTAAGAGGCTCACCTACCTGCTAGGCAAAGCTCTAGAAAGGATAGGAAACACAGACAAAAATCTGAGGCTATTTGATGAGAATTTCCTCCTCTCCCTTCTTCCTGACTTTTACATCACTCAAACTGCCTTCTGCCACTATCTTCTCTTTCACTTCTGTCTCCTGTATAGAGGTGGCCCTTCTCCTTGCCAAGGCAAACCACTCTACATGCATAAATGATCCCATTCCATCCCATATTCTCCAGCAGATTTCTTCCTCTATTATCTCTACTCTCTCATTTGTCTT
>CM053626.1:211051710-211077469 GCA_028646595.1 Phalanger gymnotis
ATGAACTTGGTGGGGAGCTCACGCCAGTCACTGCTTCCCAGGCGCCATCTTGGCTCCGCGTCCCTTCCTTACTGTTCTTCACACAAAATATTCCATCTGTGCACTGTCACAGGTTGTCCCCAGTGCCTGTAATTCTCTCCTTCTTTATTTCCTTCTCCTTTCTTCCTTAACTCCCAGCTAAAATCTCACTTTCTCTAGGGAGGCTTTCCTGATTCCTCTTAATTTTGTTACCTTTCCTCTGTTGATTTACCTCTAATTTATCACTCACTCACACACACACACATGCACACACACAATCTTGTTTGTGCATAGTTGTTTGCATGTTGTCTCCTCCATTAGAATGAACTCTTTGAGAGGGAAGTGTTTTTTGCCTTTCTTTGTTTCCCCAGTGCTAGCACAGTACCTGGCACATTGCAGCTGTTTAATAAGTGCTTACTGACTCATTGCCCTCTATCAGGTTCTGAACCTCTATAAAACACATACTGCCATGTTTCATCATGGGATGATTGTGACCCTGGGTTCTTGAAGGGAACACAGAACAAGCTTCAGAAGGATGTGACACCCTGGAAAAGCTTCAAGTACTATCAGTACTATCCTACCAAAAGACTATGTATACTATCCCATGATAAGTCTAGTTAGGCAGGTACAGAGAGCCTCATTACCTGAAATTTGACCACTAGATGACTTCTTTAATTATAGCAATACATGAAATATACAAAGTGGCCCTCAGTTTTGTGTGGTCTCCAGAAAGCCTCCAAGGGTGATTGTAGTAAAGAAGCAGAGAAGGGAGTGGAGAATCTAAAAACTGTATGATTCTTAGACCTACAAACATCAGTTTAACTGTGAGCCCATTAAGGTGAGCTATTTGAGTTGATAAGCACTGCAAATGAACAGAGTAGGACTGCTATTGAACAGAAGGAAGAGATTAGCTTGGATTACTCCTGATGCTTTCAATTATCTCAAGCTTCTCTCTGTTGTAAAGATTCATCTTTTTTAACACCAACATTCTCCCAGTGACCAAATAATGAATCAACGAAGATTAATAACTTAATATGTGCTAAGTGCTGAGAATACAAAGAACAGGAAAAAAATATCTGACCTTAGCTTAGATTTTTAATGGGAGAGGAAAACACATAAACCAAAACATACATACAACATAGAGACTACACAGAGGTAACTTTAGAGGGGACAACACTAGTAGGAGGGGGATGGGGATGGCGGGGGGGGGGGGGGGGGGGGGGGGGGGGGGGGGGGGCAGACGACGGGAAAGAATCACCAGGAAAGGCCTCCAGGAGGAGGAAGCACTTGAAATGAGTCTTCAGGAATCTACTAGGGACTCTAACGATTTGAAGTTATGAGGGAGAGCACCCCAAACATGGGGGATGGAGCACAGCAAGCATGGTTGTACTGCAGAATATCTGAAGGAGAAGAATATGAGAAGATGTTTCCACAATCTGGCTAGCAGCTTCTGTGGGGGGTCCAGCACTTAGCAAGATTCAATGAAATAGCTGAATTACTCAAAGAAAACAAAAGACAAATTCCTCAAGGGCACCTGTTGAACCAAGTGCTAAGGAGCCCATTCTGCCTTATGACACAGAAGATTGGAAAGGTATGCCAAGCAAAGAATGCTAAATTTGAGCCTATAGATAAAAGTTGGTGCTGAAGGACTGGAGCTTAGGAGAGAGATAAGGTCTGGACCTGATTATCATCTGCACAGATATAATTAAACCCACGGGAGCTGATGAGACTACCAAGTGAGAAAGTATGGAAAGAAAAGAAAAGAGGGCCCACAACAGAGCTTTCAAGAAAATCCAGTTAGTGGACATGACATAAATGAAGATTCAGGAAAAAGATTGAAAAGGAATGGCATTGCCTATGAAAATCACAACTGTAGTTGACCTAGAGGACAGTGGCAAAAATCATGGTGAGTTGCAGCACATTACTAATGAGGACTTATTGTAAAAAGTGGTTAAGAAATCATCAATCATACAAATTATCAATTAGTTAACCAGAATTTATTAAGCACCTCAAATGAGCAGATCATGTACAAAGAACAAACCTGAGTAATAAACTGGTATCTATGAAATATTACAAGATTACGATGAAAGTCTTTATGGAAAGACATGGACAAGACTTGTAGAGGAAGAAAAGATGTGAATGGATTTCAATATTTAACAATGAAGAAAGTCCTCATGCTGATGGCATATTCAAGTACATGTTTATTATAATCTAATCTGTATTACTGCTTCGTTACTAGGTCACCCTGAATATTTGTGTATGTAGCATACTGCTCCCACTAGCTTATAAACTCCATGAGGCCTTTGTCTTAGTTACCCTCCCATTTTCCCACCGTGTTGTTCTATAGGCATTGACAAATTGTTGCTAAATGACAGAAAGAAGGAACTTATTACCACTGAGCCACCAGTCTCCTGCTGGATTTTGCGCTGTAGCTGGGTGACTCGCCTCCGGGCTCCCTCAATCTGTTCCTCCAGCAGGCTGGCAGGGTTACGGCTGTACACCTCTTGGAAATGCTGGGTAATGGGGAGAGGAGAAAAGAAAACAAGAGAACACGATGAAAAATGCAGAAACTATCTTTGGAAGTACCATTAGTCACAGAAAGGTCACAAAGAAAGATCTCCCTACTAGCAAATGAGGATCCTCTCACTATTAGGAGAAGAAATCAGTAACTAGAAAATGGACTTTTGACCCATATGTACAAAAACATTTGTAGCAGCTCTTTTTGTGGTGGCCAAGAATTGGAAATTGAAAGGATGCCCGACAACTGGGGAATGGCTGAACAAGTTGTGTATATGAATGTAATGGAATACTACTGTGCTGTAAGAAATGATGAGCAGGCAGACTTCAGAAAAGCCTGGACTTATGTGAACTGATGCTGAGTGAAACGAGTAGAAACAAGACAACACTGTACACAGCAACAGCCACTCTGTGCAATGATTGCTTTTGATAGCCTCTGCTCTTCTCAGCAATGCAAGGATCTAAGACAAATCTAAAAGACTCATGATGGAAAATGCTGTCCACATCCAGAGAACTGTGGGGTCTGAATGCAGATATTAGAATACTCTTTGCTCTCTTTCTTTTTTTGGTTGTTTTGTCTTTCTCATGGTTTCCTCCATTCATTCTAATTCTTCTTTACAACATGACTGATGTGAAAATATGTTTAATGGGAATGTGTACGTAGAGCCTTTATCGAATTGCATGCCATCTTGGGGAGGGGTGAGGAGGGAGGCAGAGAAAATTTAAAACTCAAAAACTTACAGAAGTGAATGTTGAAAACTAAAATTAATTTAAAAAAAAGAAAATAGCCTTTTAAAAAAAGCATTTGAGATTGTAGATATTTTGGATGAGATATATAGTTTTGCTAGATTATTCACCAATGATTTCATAAGTTAACATCACTCATGATTTAGTTTGGCAGTGTTTTATTTATTTACTTTTTACTCATTCGTCCTTGTTGAAGCAATATGGCACACCATGAACTAGAATGAGATGATCTCTCAGTTATTACATTACTTTGAGATGCCAGGGACTAAGTGGTATTAAGGCCTAAGTTTCTAAAATTGTCCTTACTTCTACTTTACTTCCTCTCATTAAGTGCTGTTAGTGTCCCAACTCCAAGGAAGGATTGAGACTTATACAAAAGGGAGTAGAAATGTTGTCTTAGTTTTGGTGGTTGGTTTGGGTAAGCTCTACATACTTGGACTCTTTGTCATTTTCCACTTATTGCACGAGTGTTTTATTTATGCACATACTGTCCTAAAGGATTATTTGTATTCATTTCTCCTTGAGATAACATCCTGTAATTCTGAACATCATCCTTTATGATCTGTAAGCTCACATTTCTAATATCATCCATAAAAGGCAAACTGCTAAAATGTAAAAGGCAAAAAAAAAAAAAAGGATTTGGTTCACAGGAATGGGGAGAGAAAGATGTGGATACTTTGCAGGGGTATATCCAAATCCCATTCTCAACTGCTTAGCTTAGCCAGTCTCCTTCAGAAAGCCCTCAGGAGTATATGCTCCTCCGGGCTCCTGGGCATTCAGGATTAGGACCATTTGCCTTGGCACTTTGCTGCCCTGTGCTATGACTGAAATCGTTCTCCTACACGTTGTCTCTCCAGCAGAGGCTGTGTTCTTTGAGGGCAGGGATGGCAGCTCACAGTTCTACTGCAAAGAGAACATTCGGTAAACTGATCCAGTGTTGATACTTCACATTTTCTCTTACCAGAAAGAGTGGGGAGTGGGTGAACCTGATGTCTCCTATGAAGTCAAACCAACATTAAGTGCCTATGATATTCAAGGCACGGGGGAAGGAAACTCACATAACGAAGCTCCCATGAACGTGAAAGGCCTCAAGGTCTAAGAAACAGAGATACCTTCATCTTGGAAAACATGCACTCAAAGCCTACCTCAGGCACATACAGGCTGTGTGATCCTAGATGAGTCACTGATTTTCTTAGGGTTCTCACGCAATGCTCTAAGGCTAGAAAATACCAACCTACATTGGTGGAGGGAGAGCCCTTATTTCGAACTATGCCAAATTAATGCAATCAGAGGTCCAGTCCCCAGCCCTTCCCATCATCTATATAAGCACTTAAAAGTTTACAGAATTTCTGCTTTATAGCCATTATTCCAAAGATAAAGTGTCTGTTCTTAAGAAGCCGACAGTCTCAAGACACCCATCCCTCTCAGCAAGCAGTGCAAGGCTGTGCCACCTCCTTCTGCCTATTCCCTTACATCCTGTGTTGGTGGTACTTTTGTCCTCAGTCTGGGCTTCACATTCCTTGGCACTGCTAGAGGGGATGACCCATTAGTGCTCACTCTTCTAGTCACCGTCACTAAAATCTTATTAAAACAAACTGTAAGGGTCTATGCATCTTCTTTTGAAATCTTAGAATACTATTAAATGTAAGTGGGTCATCAGCTGAACCTTGCAAGTCTGCTGTCAAACAGTTCTTCATTCTAATAGGATTTGCACTCTAAGTTAGTTTATGCCTGTTAATAGGTTGTTTACAGACTTAAACAGTATTAACACTGAGTAAGATTTTAGACATCAGCTCCAATCCTTGATTTTATTGAAACTTGTGTTTCAGGACAGAGTACACATTAACTATATGATGTAAGGTAAGAAGAAAAGTAAATGAGCATGAATGGACCATTACGAACATGTAGAATCCAAGAAAACGAATCCTCCTTTGTCCATGTCTTTCTGCATTTTAAGTTTATCACCTCTCTAGCAAGAGATGAACAGCATGCTTCACTTCTGGTCTTCTGGAAGCGCTGTTTATCATTTCATTGACCGGAGTTTCAAAGTCTTTCAGAGTTGATTTTCTCTACAATGTTGCTGTCATCATATAAATTGTTCTTTTAACTGCTCATTTCACTCTGCATCAATTCAAAGAAGTCTTTCCAATTTCCTCTGAAAATGACATTTTATCATGCTTTATGGTACGATAATATCCCATTACATTCATATGCCAAAATTTGTTTGTTGTTTGTCCTTTATTTTCAAAGAGGACCAGTGACATCATGGGGTGATGACTTGACTTGCATGCAAATTGCATTTAAGCGAGGCAGAACTGCACAAAATTGTCAACATCACTTTGTCTTCCAGTCATTGAAGTCTAGTGGCAAGGCAAAAGTCAGCATGACTGGTGATGGCCCAGAATGCAGTAGATGACCTTGGCATCTTAGATATCTGACCAAGCTCTAAGAGCCCCACAGTGCCAGCTTTAGCCACCTTCATGGCTATTGGGACAAATTTTTCTCCACTGAGAGAAGTCCACTGGGAGAAGTCTTCATATGCTTGGGGTAGACATCTTCCAAACTCACCGATGGGTTTGAGTCCTGTTGGTGTATGGGTGCTCATGGAGGACTAGCGCTTCTGGTGTGAGGGTTTGCCGAGCCCTTTTCAGGGCTACTCATGTACTCTTGGTGTGTATCTATCACCCGCTTCTCACCTGTGGCTCCAAGAAGCCATTGCATGCACAGAGACCACACCCCAGTGAAACTGTCTTGGAACACAGGTTAAACCAGGTTGAGGGTAATTGATATAATTTAACTATTCCCCAATAAGGCAGCTCCTCAGTTTCCAATTTTTGGATGCTGCTCTAAAAGAGCTGCTCTAAATATTTCTGTACATATATGTCCTTTCCCTCTTTCTTTGATCTTTTTTCATTGTAGGGCTAATAGCTAGGTCAATAGATATGCACAGACTGATGGGTTTCTGAGCATAGTTCCAAATTGTTTTACAGAATAGCTGAACCAATTCACAGCTCCACCAACAGCATACAAATGTGCCTGTTTTCTCATAGTCTTTCTAATATTTGTCATTTTCGACAGTCTACTGAGTATAAGACGGGATCTCAGAATTGCTTTAATTTTGGGGCAGCTGGGTGGTACAGTGGATAGAGGACCAGTTCTGGAATCAGGAGGACCCGAGTTCAAATGCAGTCTTGGACACTTACTAAATGTGTGACCCGAGACGAGTTACTTAAGCTCAATTGCCCCCTCCCTCACAAAAAAATTGTTTCAATTTGTACTTCTCTAATTATTATGTGGAACATTTTTTAATATGGTTGTTAATAATTTAGATTTCTTCCTTTGAAAACTGCCTATTCAAATTCTTTTACCATTTATCTACTAGAGAGTGAGTCTTTTTCTTATAAATTTGAATTAGTTCCTTAGATAAAAGACTCTCATCAGAGAAACCCACTGTAAAGCTTTTCCCTTAGTTGCCTATTTCTCTTCTAAAATGTTGAAATTTTGTATAATTAAACTTGTCTATTTTATTTTGTGTACTCCTATTTAGCATTTGTTTAGTCATGAAATCTATTCCTACTCATAAATCCAAAAAGTATGTTCTCCCTCTCATTTGTTTAAGGTGTGATTTTTTTTATTATATCTAGGTATGTATCCATTTGGATCTTATCTTGGTTTATGGTGTAAGGTGTGGATCTAAATCCAATTTCTACCAGACCGCTATACAGTTTTTCAGAAGGTTTTGTTAAATAAGAAGTCCTTCCCCCAATAACTGTAGTATTGGGATTTATCAAACACCATGCTATTGTGCTTGTTTCTTTTTGTATTTTGTGTACCTAATCTGTTCCATTTTTTTAATTTTGTTTTTTAAATTTTTTACCAATTTTTAACCAATGTCAAACTGTTTCAATGCTTAATGCTTTGTAGTGCAGTTTACAATCTGGTTTTGACAAGACCACTTTCCTTTATACTTTTCCACTATTACCTTTGAGGTTCTTGTTAATCTAACATTTATAAAAACAACAGCAGATATTTAGGTAGAGCTTTAAGGTTTACAAAACACTTTACATACATTATCTCATTTGATAGTAGATACTATTTTGTTCTCATTTGACAAATGAGGAAACCGAGGCTCAGAGGTTAGTGATTTGCCCATGGTTACAAAATTATTAGGTATTGGGTTTAAACTGCGGTTTTGCCTAACCCCAAGACCAGGGCTCTTTTTAATCTGTAGGAGCTCTTTACCTTTCTTGTGTCATAGATCCCTTTGGAAATCTGGTGAAGTCTATGAACCCCTTTTCCTAATAATGTTTTTTTTAAATTCATAGTTGAAGCAAATACTAAATTTCAATTAGAAGTTAGTAAAAATAAAGATGTAATTTTTTTCCCTTATGGAAGTTCATGGACCCACTGAAATCTATCTACATCCTAGGACCACAGACTAAGAGACCCTGCACTATACCAGGATGCCTCTATGATTCTATTGTGATTGCAACTCTATGTATGAGCCCTCAAAACAGGGGCTCAATTCAAGTTATTTCCTCTCACAAACCTTGCTTACACTCTTCTGAAAAGGGATATTTTTGATTGCTTAATTGGTACTCAGGCCATTATCAGAGCGGAGGAAGGAAAGGGAGAGCATAATAGGTGAAGAATGTGGCCTGGGTAGACAGTACCTGTAACTCCTTCTCCTCCTGCCTCAGCATATTTCGTAGGATCTGGGTGGCATGCTTCTGCACTTCAGGGTCCTAGGAATAGAAGAAATCCTAGTGTTAAGGCTTAAGAGACTCACCTTAGAAACCTGGGTCCCTCTTATCCATCAATCCCAAGAGTAACAGTCAAGATAGGCAGATTCTGTATCATAAATATGTTCTACAACCCTGACCCCTCTGTTGGGATTTAGTAGATATAAAAAGTTATTTTATTTTCAATTCCCACAGTTCTTTAAAGTTTAGTGCCTCTATTCCAACTACCCGTGTAAAATTGCCTTCCATTCTCCCCACTCCTGCCCTGTCTTCCTGAACCCCCCAGGTCCAATTCTGGTTTAATCACATCTTTTCCCCTCTTTACATCTCTTTTGTGAACCTCTTCACCAAAGCTTTTTTCTCCAATGTGGAATTCCTACCCATCTTGTCTTTCTCCTTCCCAAACCTTACTTTCCTCCTCCAACATACTTCATTTGATTAAGACCTCTTCTCTAGTCGACAGCTCTATTGTATTATCTCTTTAAACCTTAAGTACAGAATTTGATTGCTGTTCATCTCCAATCATTTCCATGTGTCTGTTGTTCTACTTCTCTGCTTTCTGTGTGTCATGAATCCTGTCTCATCTAGATTTCCCTCCTCTTCACCTTAGAATGAGAATTCCCAAGTATAGGGCTCTGAACGCAGAAGAATTCAATAAATGTTGTTGAGGGATTAAACAAGAATAGCTGAACAGTAAACAACAAGGAGGAAAGTAAAGTATGTAGAAACTGCCCTCTTTTGGTTTATATTTTTGCAGCTCTTATCTCCTCAGCTTCCCTCTACATAACTATAACTTAAGCAAAATCCTTTCAATTCTACCTGCTCCCCAACATTATGAAGAAGACTTTAAAAGAAACAACAAAAGAATTGAGTCTGAGGAGAGCAAATAGAGCAGTTACCTGTAGGGGCTTGGGCCCTGTGATGCGCTGTGGAAGTGGTGGAGGGGGAGGTGGTGGAGGTGGAGGAACAACTGGGACTACTCGGGAGGGTCCTAGTGAACCTGGGTCCTGCTGGAGCCCAGACACACCAGCAGATGAAGAAGAAGAGCCCAAAAGAGTCAATGCTACATAAGCCCCAGCTAGAGAAGACAAATAAAGAAAATCATCGAGAGGTAGAACGGTGGGTTGTTACCCTCTTCCTTTTAACCTGTGACTCAGCGGATGAACTGCTCTTAACTCATGGTTGTTTCTATACCTTCTCCTTACCATTCCAATCCTATTCTCTCCCTTTCCATCTCTGTCTCTTCAATCAAACGTACGTCTTTCTTCCCTTTCTTTGTACCAACATGTATCTAATCTTAGCCAGTGAATCCCCTTCTTTCCTCCTTTAACGATTTGCTGCTTTTGTTTAGTCTTTGCTAGGTTGATGCCAGGAAGCCACTTGCACAGACTCAGCTACTGTGCCTCCCAAGTGGCTTCCTAAGACTCTCTCTCTACAGGACAGAAAGAAAGACTAAACTACAAATAGTCCTGGGGGTAGGGACTTTATTTTTGTGCCTTTATTGGAGCTCAAAAGCATAATATGAATGAAAATAAAGTTATCTGAAGAGCCTGATAGTGTAAAATAGTGAAATGATAATTGGAAACTGCAGCAGCCTCAGTTGATTACTCCATGCCAAGATTCAAGAGCTTTTTGGAGGGGCGCTCTCTCTCTCTCCCAACTCCATCCCACCCTCTCCCCTAACTCGGCCCATACTAGTCCATTCACTCTCCTGTTCTTTTCAGCTGCCCAGCTCCCTTCAACTCACATTTGATGAGCTTCACTACTTCCAAGTGTGAACTGTTGGTCACCATGGTGCCATTTACCTGTTGAAGTTAGAAAAGAGTATCAGGGTTACAGTGACAACCTCAGGTGATCTTATTATAGGCTTAAAGCTCCCTATTACCTCCAAATAAACTCTGCCCGAAACCAATCATTCCTTTACTCCAGCTTGCACTAATTTGTCCCTACCCATCTCTGTCTCTCCCCTTTTATTACATTTGCTTTATGTAGTCTACAGCTGACTGTGTTTGGTCTCTCCAATAAGGCTGTAAGCGCTTACATTTTAAATAAACTTTCACAACACCAGTTCTGAGTGCTGTTCAGTGAAGGGAGGGAGAGGTGCTTAATATATGTTGCTGACTGACCTAGTCCCAGCAGCACTTGCAGAATGAAGACTCTTCCAACTCTAGAGTCTCCTCAATGATTCCAAGACTTTCTTATGGCAAAAACAGCATAAGAGGAGCTTGATGAATCATAGAATGCCAGAGCTGGAATGAATCGTCTTTGTACTAACCTAAATCAGTACAAACTCAAATAGAAATGGATCCCTACGAGCTGCATACTGACTTAGAAAACCACTAATTAACATTATCTGTGTTGTGTTGTATTTATTTTGCATCTCCCAATTACACTTTAATTAGGATTTAATTAGCATGATTTGACACTTCTGATCTAAACCTTTCATTTTACAGATGAGGAGACTGAAGCCCAAAGAAAGTTAGAGACTGTGCAAATTACCCAGTTCATTCATTTTAATAGCAGAGCCAGGGCTAGAACACGTCTCCTGACTCCTAAAAGGGATGAGTGAAAGAGGAAGGAGAACACTGACCTTGATTTACCAATCCCCCTGAAGCAGTTTTATGGATTCATAGGGAAACTAGGAATGGAGAACGGGTATCTTTATTATAGTCCCCTCCTTCATGATATACATTATCACCTCTACTTCTTTCCTACCCAAACATTCCCTATTCTCCACTCAGAAGTGGATGACCTTCTGTTCTGAGACAAATGGAAAGCATAAAGAAAAGCTGCCTTGTCCCTCTTGCCACCTGTATGGGAGCTGACTCACTTTGATGATCCGGTCACCCTCCTTTACACCAGCTTTCATAGCTGCACCTCCTGTAATGAAAAGACAAAGTATAACCAATTTCTCCCATAAACTTCTAAATCAGCCCCGCTGAGTCTACCAGATACCACAGACTTGCCCATCTATGTCTTCTCTTTGCCTAAGTTTTATCTCATTTGACTTGTCTTAGCTGGGTGCCTCAGGGGCCAGGGTTAAGCCCTGCTATTCCACTGTCCAATACCTCCACTGCATCGCTGGTAAGAAGTACAATTTTCATTATAGCCACTGAATTATCTGAAATTTCCTCCCTTCTCATTTCTACTGCTCGGCCTGGACAATAAGATTAAGGGGATGAGGAGGGGGTAGCGGGAACAAAAGGCAGCACACAGGTAGTTGGGCCCAGGCACTGGGGAAGAGTGAATGCAGGTAGGAATGGGCACATGACAGCCTTCTGTTCAACAAAAATTACTTCTTAATAAAGCATTCTTCTTGACCCTTTTCCCTAGAGTAAAGAATTAAAAATTGATTGTATTAAAGATGACTAATGACTCTCATTCACAGAATGCTTAAGGTTTAAAAAGTGCTTTCCTAAGCAATCCCCTTCTGAGATGGGCAGTCCAGTTAGGATCCCCATTTTCTAAATAAAGAAACTAAGGCTCAGAAAGATTACTTGATTTGTCCAGAGATACATAGCCAATAATTGTCAGAGCCAGGACTGACACCTAGGTCCTTCTGAACAAATGAATGAGTAAAGATTTCATTAGGTGCAAAGCACTAGTGATACAAATAAAAAACACAGTCTGTGCTCTCAACAAGCTCTCATTCTAATAGGAGAAACACCACATAGAGAAGCCTTCAGCTATAAGCCAGATGGAAAAGTCCCATGATTTTGAATGTCCTTCCAATTCTAAAAAACAATGCTCCATCATTATACCATGATGCTTCTAACTCTAAAGTAATAAAATACTAAGAATGTGACTTGCTCTCTACTTACTGGACATTTCAAACTGGATGTCCCATAAGCACCTCAACTTAACATGTCCAAAACAAAATTCAACATCTTTTCTCTCCAAACCACTCTTCTTTCAAATTTTTTTATTCTTGTCCTGCACCAACTATCCTTCCAGTCACCCATGCTTACAACCCTCAGTGTCATGCTGGACTCCTCATCTCCTTTATCTCCCAAGTCTACTCTACTGCCAAAACTTGTACCTCTAAGACATCTTACACATCTATCACCTCCTCTCCACTCACACAACTTGGCACCTGGCTAAGCTGGAAAAGTAATCTAGGGCTAGTTGTGGAAAGCTCTTATTGCCTGTGGTAGAAAATATACAATGTGATGTTTGCCATTTAAAGTGTCTCACAACGGTGGTCCCATCCTATCTTTCAAGCCCTGCTACGCTTATTCCCCTTTACATACATTATGGTTTAGTCCACGTGGTCTTCTGGCTGGTCCTTACACATGACTCTCACCTCCTTTCCTTTGCTCTACATGCCACTCATGCCTGAGCACAATGCCTCCTCAAATCCCTGGCTTCCTTCACGGCTCAGCTTCAGCTTCCCCCCCAGCTTTTAGTGCCTATATCTTTTATAGCTGGAAGGAGCCTAAAAGGCCATCTAGTCCAACTCCTTCATTTTATAGATCAAGAAACATTAAATGACTTGCCCAGGAAACACAGCTAGTGCCAAGAGGCCAGTCCTGTAGGCGATCCACTAAGCCACACCGCCTCATGTTGTCTCTTTCCTAGACTGTTAACCCCAGGAGGGCAGAAGCACTTTTATCTTTGCATGCCCAGGGCCTCACACGGGGTCCAGCACCTAACAGGCCCTTGATAAATGCCTACTGATTAACTGATTGATCTCTACTGAGTAAAGAACCAGAGTGACTGAATCTGACATTCCAATAAAAAGAATGAAGGTGGATAGCAATTTTATTATTTTTTTAAAAAGCACTCTGTGAATATGAGATAAGCAAGAATGTTTTTCTATAAAAGTATCAAAAAAAAAAAGAGATCCTTCTTGACCTAGCCTAGACTATAATCACAGAATTTCAGAGGAGTCAACTACACAGTCATCCGATTCAACCCCTATCTCAACCAGAATGCCTTCTAGCGTCCCTAATAATTGGTCATCTCTCTGCCTGGAGACTTCTAGTGAAAAGGGGCCCATTCCCTCCAGGGATAGCCATTCTAAGCTGATATCATTTTCATTTTTAGAGAGTTTCGCCTTCCATCTGGCCTTTCTGTCTTCACCCATCACTCCTATTTTTGCCCTTTGTTGCCAAAAAGAACAAATCAAATTCCTATAGCATATGACATCACTTCCAATAAAGGAATAGGAATAAGTTATCCTGCTTGGAGAAGGAATACAATAACTTCATACTATTTGGTGTTTAATAATAAATAGGAAGTTGGCAGAGAAATCTACTAAACATACACAGACTAAGAAAAAGAAGGAAACTCTAAGCTGAGTTCCTTGTTTTTTGGCCACTTCAAATCCATGATCATATTAAAACTTCAGTCCCCTCATAGAACATTCACTCTTGAAGCAGGGGGAAACATCTTCTAAAAACTGACACTACTATAAACTAATACCAGATTCTTGCCCTGCCCTTTCTGGGTCTGCAACCATTTTTTAAGTGTCTGTGGACTGGTGCAGAGAAAGACTGAGGGCTGCTGAGATGGCATCTTTTGAAGTATTTCCCTATTCTCTATATTAAATATCCCAGCAATAGTGACTGCTAGTCAGCACCACTGCTCTTGAAGTTACTGCTACCAAAGCCTTGGGGAAAAGCACAACCTTTGTAGCTCCAATCCCTTTATTTCTGAAAATAAGTCTGCCATTCATAGTACAGATCCAGATAACTGACATCCTCAGCCAATTCACACACTTCACAAATAAGAAATTTCTTCATTGTCTTTCACCAACACTCTATCCCAAAACTTTATCTGAAACAGGGGAAAATTATTTTCCACCTCCCATCTTTTGCTGTGGGTGAAAAAAGAGGGGAAGGACTAGGTTAGAGACTGGGTGATTCACAATACTGACGACAGCCTCAAAAGTTCAAAGTTGCCCCAGTCTGTATCCCAGCCCAAGACCTCTTCATCCCACTTCACCACTCCTCAGTCAGCTCCACTCTTCTCAGGGCCCTTCCTACCACCACCATGGGGCTTCTCACCTTAGCTGACCCTAGACTTGTCCCACTGAATAACAACATCCCTCCTTTTCAGCTTTTCCAAGCACTTTCATAGACATTTTTGCTTAATTCATTTGCTGGCTGTAACCTCCTACCTGTGTCTGGCCTTTCCTACATGCTACCTAGTACATCAAGCTGTTTCCTTTCTGTCTTAGACTGTTTCTGAAATCTCATCCATTCCAGGATGCCTTCCTAAACTTTTCAGGGGAAGACGGTATCTTTGTCTACTAAAACCTCCCCAAATTAAGAGCTTCCAAAGGCTCTCCTCCTATTTGCCCTTTGCTTGTAAACCTCATTTTTGTAGCACTTTCCCCACAAGAGCTCTGTGAGGTAATCACTGTTCAATATTATTACAGAGAAGAAGCTCAGAACTACTCTTGAGGACTTTTCCCTGTGTATTTCTAATTATACTCTCTGCACATTCCTCTGTATTAGTCTTTCTAATTCAGATTATAAGTCCTACTACCATTAAGATAGTAAATGTGGCTAACTTTTTTCTACAATACTTAGCACAACAATATGTACTGATGGGTTCAAAAAGAAGGCCTCTGCCTTTTGATTCCTCCTCCTCCTCTTCCTTCAGTGGTATTCTTTTGGTCCCACTGTGCATCTGCCCAGCAGCCATTCTTTCCTTTCTGCAATTTTCCAGTAGCGGTAAGTCAGTAGGACATTCTGCCTTCGTGGTCTGGGATTATTGGGGGGATGGGGTGTTCCTCAATCTCCTCTATGGAGTTGGTCCATTACCAGGAAACAAGCCAGAATCATTCATGGCATTTTGGCAGCTCGCCTCTCCCTCCCTTCCCCTGGTATGTTACGAAGAGTCACTTTAAAAAAGGGTAAGATACGTGCATGCAAGGTGCTACTATTATTATTATTATTATTATTATTATTATTATTATTATTAATCCTCCTCCTCCAGGCAGGAAGGATGGGACAATCACCAGGCCGGACAGACTGCACCAGGACAATGCGATCACCACTGACTGTGAAGCCAAAGCCATGCTGGTCCTTCTGGATGATGACACACCGCTGGACGAGACCTGGGGAGGGGAAAGAGAGAAGGGCAGGGACGGAATCAGGGGCTCCAATCACCTATTAGCCAGAGGAGGAGCAAGGGGCCAAGAACTGGATGGTTAGAGCAAAGAAGGCAAGTTCAGCCCAAGAGAAAGCTCCAGTAGGTTGTCCTCCAGAAAGCTTTTTTTTGACTAATTTAGACTAGCTTCCCCTAGGCCCATCCTGCCCAAATATGCAACTAACTATGGTGACCCTATCAATGACTTATAGATGTACTTACCATTTCCTTATATATAACATAAAAACTATTCTCATCTATAGAAGCACTCAAACTGTGTATCCTCTCCTCTGCATGTTTGTATGAGAGTTGTTATAACCGAATTACAAATTAGGTTGCTGGAGGGAGTACACTAGGAAACCCTCTCAGTGTTTAGCATTAGAGCACAGTAACCCCCAGTAATGAAGTTCTTATAGACTGCAAGATTTGATAAGAGCTCCATTGTACCAACTGAATGATGCTCTCCATTTCTGTCTGTCCAAATTGACTCAAGTCACTCAAATTGACCTTGGCCTTTTATTCTGTGCCCTCCCCTACCACTACCATCAGAATAAAGCCAGATCCAGCAAAGGAGAAATATTACAGATTCTTTACAGCTCGGAAAGACTTTATTAATCACCTAGCCTGTCGTTTTTGGATGAAGTCAACGAACCCCAGATAAGTGAAAAGTTTTTTCCCCCTTAAACACACATATATCCTTCATATCAAAAAGGTAACAGAGAACGTGACTCACTGACACACTACTGTACAGGGTATGAATATTGGTTATATGAACTGCTAATATGTGTGGGTCTACATCTGGGGGTAAGGATGCATGTGTATGTACATGTAGGTAAGCTGGATATGTTTGCATTTGTGATCCAGTGTGGTTACCTGTAGTCTCACAGGAGTCAGAAGATTGGCGGTGGTGGTCAGGGGTCTTTTGCTCAGGAGCCGAATCACTCAGGGAAGACAGGTTACTCAACCTGGAGAAAGAAGAGAGAGGGAGGAAAGAGAGGGGAGGGGAGGAGAAGGACGGACAAAGGAGAGGGGAGGAGAGTACAGAGAGAGAAAGTGCAGAAGAAAGAGGAGGAGAAGGGGAGAGGAAGGGGGGGGCGGTGAAGAGAGAGAGAGTATGAGAAAAGAGAGATAAGCTGAGGAAATCCAACCTGACAATGCCTAAGGGGATGCCCACCCAGAGAGAGAAAGAGAGACTGATCACACCACCCAAAATCCTAGTCAACCCAGAGGGAATAAAGCAGCTACATCAGTATCAGTGACAACATCACCTCTCCAGAGTCCTAGGGTAGTGGGACCTGTACAATATTTCTAAAACCCAGAAGAGGTTAAAAATAGTCACAGCTCCTCCCAGCATTAGGAGGAAGTAAAAGACAACAAAGAGAAAGAGATGGGTGCTCACACACTGTGCTGAGTCTTACCAGGCTGTAATAGGGCTGATGGAACAGAACGAAGCAGCAGAGAGAATGAATGTGGGAGAAACACAGGGAAAAAACAAACAGCTCATTAGTTTTATGGAATGGTTTGCAAAGGGAAAGGAAAACCAAAATGTAGGCAAGTATGACGCTGGATCAGAAAAAAGGAGAACATGCAGTGGGCAGGGGACAGCATCAACTGGAAGAGACAACCTTCCCATTTTCCTTCTTTTTATCCCTGCAAACTCCACCTATCTAAAAGGGGAAACTCCCAGAAGGCAAGTGGACATTTGCTTGTGGACTCTGCATTTTTTTTTTCTGAAGGAGGGGAAAAAAGCAATGAGGTGCATAAGCTCAACTCTTCCAGATTGCCCTAGGGCCCTTGTATTGAAGGAACTAGAAACCATAAAATCCATGCACTCCCAGGCCAATGAGCCAGATCCTGGATATTGTGACTATAGTCAGAGGGGGCCCAGGACTAACACAGATCCCCACCGTAGCTGGCCCTTGAAACTCCTGAATGACAAAGAAAAGAGAATGTGAGTTACTAAGTCCCCCATTGCTATTGCCGCTTAAAAGGCTGCTTACTCACAACCTTCCCAGCATCCCTCTTACCTTGATAATTGAGACTGCTTTTTACTGGCTGGTCTAAGAGACAAGAGATCAAAGGGTGCCAAGGAAGAAAATATTGTAGAGCCCAGGAGGCATCAATGTAGGACAAGAGTGGAAAAAAGAGGAGGGAGAGAGAGAGAACACAAGATGTAAACCAGACAAGACAGTAAAGATGTAAAGACATAACAAAAACAAGAGATATACATAGGATAGGGTTAGTTTCTGCTCTTTTAAGGCTGAGTGGGCTCTTCAGGGGCCAGATCTGGCATATGATAACCCCAAAGGAGCATGCTGGGAATTGTCCAGTGGCCAGTGGCTTAACACTTATTTAAGGAAAAAAAACATATATGAACTTGACAAATAACACATTTTTATGCAAAAAGAACAGGAAAAAGGAGTTTATGAAATCATGAAAACCATTTCTACTATGTACAGCTTGTTTTTTAAAAAGTATATATTAAATTTAACATCTGCACCAACATTATCTGTGTCCACTTTTGAACTTCTGTTCTCTCCTGTGATTTTTTTTCTTCTTTTTATATCACTATTAATACACCGCGCCCCCCCCAACCCCATCTGACAAAAAAAAAATCTGCCCTTCCTTGTAATATATACATTTAATCAAATAAAATAAATCTCTACATTGGTCATTGGTTCTGACTAGAACATGTTCATCATTCTACAACTCTAGTACACCATCTCTTGGCTAAGAAGTGGAGAGCATACTCCAGCACACCTTCTGGAGTTGTAACTAAGTGCTTCGCTGAAGAGAGCGCTCATGGTCTTCAATGTTATTTCCCTTTTAGTTGTTGTAGCTACTTGTATGGCTTGTTCTAGTTATGTTCACTTCATTCTTCATCAGTTCATCTAAGTTTTCTTCAGGTTTCTCTGAATCTGTCCCTTTCATTATCTCTTATAACACAATAATATTCAATTACATTCATATGCCATAATGTGTTTAGCCATTCCTCAATTAATGGGCACCATGTTCTGTTTTCAGTTTCTTGCCATGAGTGCTACTACAAATATGTTTGTACATATGAGAGCTTTCCCTCTGTCTTTGATTTCTTTGGGGTAAATCCCTAGTTATGGTACCACTGTCCACTACTAAACTTTGGAATACACAGTTTAATGACTTATGGGGCATAGTTCCAATTGATTTCCAGAATGATCTGGACCAACTGACAGCTCCACTGAACAGTCCACTAATGTGCCTGTCCTTCCACAGCCCTTCCAGCAATTGCATTTTCCTTTTATGTCATCTTTACCAATCTCATAGATACGAGATAGAAACTCAATGTTGTTTTAATTACAATTTCTTTTATAAGTAATTGAAGCATCTTTTCATATGATTTGACTTATACTTTTTTAAGGTACACTGGGAGTAAGAGTAGTATTAGGAGCCTCTGGAAACTGGTATCCTAGAATAATTCTGGTCTGTTATAGAGATGCCATCCCATCCTGTAAAGTCCAGACCTAAACCAAGTCAAGTAAGAGGAATACATGTTCATTCCCCTCACCATGAGCCTTTTGCTGTAAGTGATTAAGGATAGCCTCTGGCCAGCTGGAAAAATGCTCACCAAGGGAACCATATGAGCCAGTTGAAAGAAACCAAAAGCTACTACCCAGCTGGATCCCATTAACTAAGGGACTCAACTCCAATCTGAAGCCAGGTTCCTTTTCTAGCCTAAGGCCTTAAGAGTGAGTGTAAAAAAGATAAGGCAGTTGGAAATGTAGATACTGCTACCATTCTGAAAGCAAATCTAGTTTTCAACAATGTATTCTTCACCTATAAAGCCAAGTAATTCATTTTTTAGTGCAGTTGTACCTACCCTCTTCTATTCTTACAACCACTGCATGAGGCAAGTAGGGCAGAAATCGTTATATTCATTTTAAAGACCAGGAAAGCGAGATCCATTGTTTGGTAGAGCTGGAAGCAGAAAAGTCTATGGACTTCTCAGCCCAATGCATATACAGCTGGACATCCGTGTCTTGCCCATTTCAAGATAGAATAGGAGTGACCTAGGAGCGGCAGCTTTTGCCTATCTCCACAAATGCAGGTCTGCAACTTTGTTGTAATTTATCATCATAGAGAGCTGCAACTTTGTTGTAATTTATCATCATAGAGAGTTGCCCAGGTCACTGAGATATTAAGTAACTTACACAGGGCCCATAGTTATTGTGTATCAGACTGTAGTACTTGCATCTAAGTATTTCTGGCCCCAAAGCCTGACCTTGAATCACCGTGTGGTGGTGGATAGTGATGATAATGATGATGACAATGAGAGCAACAGCTAATATTTGTATACTGCTATAAGGTTTGCAACATTTTACATACATTATCCCATTATCTTTGAGGTAGATACTTCAACTACTATTATCCATTTTACAGATGAAGAAACTGAGGCTAAGAGACTTATCCATAGTCCTACAGATTGTAAATGTCAGAAAGGTCACACACACACACACACACAAAATAGTCACAACAGCTCTTTTATGGTAGCAAACCAAATAGATACTTGTCTATTCAGAAATGAATAAATTTTGGCATATGAAAATAATGTAATATAACTGTACCATTAATAAGAATACAAAGAGTTCAAAGGTAGACAAATTGGAAAGCTACTGCAATAGTACAGACTAGAAGTGAAGAGGGCCTGAACTAGGATGGTGATTGAGTATAGAGAAAAGGAGGTGAATACAAGGGATGTTGCAGAAAAAGAACTTTTAAAACTTGGTAACTGACTGGATACAAACAGGCAAAAATGACAAAATATGGCAACAGTCACTGTTGGAGGCACTGTGGAAAGATAGACACAATAATACATTATTGATAGAGCTGTGAAATGGTATAACCATTTTGGAAATCAATTTGGAATTATGAAAATAAAGTGACTAAAATGTCCATACCTTTTGAACCAGAACTCATTACTGAGCTTATACCCCAAGGAAGGCATTGATAAGAAAAAAGCCTCCATATACTCCAAAATATTTATAGCAGCACTTTTTGTGATAGCTAAAAACCAGAAACAAAATTATAAACCTATCAATTTGGGAAGGGCTAAACAAATTATGCTACTGTACTGGGCATGGAAGAAATAGAATACTACTGTGCTATAAGATGTGTGTGATGAACATAGAGAAAACTGGAAAGATCTATATGAACTGACAAAGTAGAGCCAAGAAAATAACAGACACAATGATTACAACAATGTAACTGAAAAGAATGATGGCACACCAAAATGTAACAAAGTTATAAAGAATAAGTGGGACTAAAATGAAGAGATATGAGAAGACAATCCCAACCTACCCCTTTATGGAGATGGGAGGCCCACGGGTGTTACACTTTGCGTAGGTTTTTGTACTGATCAGTTGTGCTGACTTTTTTCTCTTTTCCTCTCAAAAAATGTTATTTGTTATATGGGATGGCTCTCTGGGTGGGGTTGGGGGAGAGATATATGAGAATACTATGTTGATGTAAGAAACAGAAAATAATAATAATAGTTAACATTTATACCCAGAAGAAGTAAATGGCAACCCATTCTAGTATCTTTGCCAAGAAAGCCCTATGGACAGTACTGATACGCTATGGTCCACGGGATCAGGAAGAGTCGGACATCACTGAACAACTGAATAACAATATTTATATATAGCACTTACTATGTGATAAACACTGAACTAAGCACTTTACAGTTATCTCATCTGATCCTCATAACAACCCTGGAAAGTATAGGTGCTATTATTATCCTGAGGAAACTGAGGCCAACTAGAAGTTAAGTGACTTGCCCAGAAAGACACAACTAGTAATTGAGGATGGATGAAAGCTCAGGTTTTCCTGACTCCAGGCCCACTACTCTATCTACTGTACCACCCAGAGGCCCAATTAAATCTTATTTTTAAAAAACAAAAGGATAAAAGAGACTTGGGCATATTTACAGGCAGCACGGAGGGAATGACTAACGAGAAGGGAGAAAGCTGGGGCAACCTGTTGCAGAAGATGGAAGGAGATCGGATCACAAAATACAAGTAGAGGACTTGTCCTTGTGGACAAGATTCTCTTTATCAGAGACTAGAGTAAAGGAGGAAACAGCATGGGATAATGCCAAATGATGTGTACAGAAGGGGATAAGAAAGTACAGAGAGAAAGGCCTGCATAGGAAATGAGAAAAGGGATGGTTTCAGAGAAACCAGGGGAGACTTTATCAACTGATGTGGAATAAAATAAGCAGAACCAAGTGGATAATTTATAAAATAACCACACTGTAAAAAAAAAAAAAAAGACTTGAGAACTCTGATCAATGCAATGACCAACTAGGATTCCAGACTGCCAGAGATGAAGAAGACATTTTTTGGACATGGTCGATGTGGGAATTTGTTTTGCCTGACATGGTTTAGTGGTTCTGTTTTTTGTTTCTTTTCTCCCTAGTGGGGATAGAGGAAATGGGAGGGGAAAAAAATCCACAAATGCTTATTAATTGAAAAAAAATTTTAATGAGGATGGTCTCTATTTCTCAGTAATATGAGTGTAGGAGAAGGGGATTTATTGTGTTTGGCTACTTTGCAGGATATCTCTACCTGGATGTTTCTTTGGATACTTCAAACACACAGGACCATATGATTTAGACCTGAAAAGAATCTCAAGAGACCATCTAATCCAAGTCCCCCATTTTACAGATGAGAAAAACTGAGGCCCAGACACCTAAAACTTGCAAAAAGTCTGATGGATAGTAAGTAGTAGTTGCAGGACTTAAATCTAGGTCATCCAAATCTAAATCTTGTATTCTTGCCATTATGCTGCCACTGAACACTTCCAAAACTGAACTCATCATAGTCCCCCATAAACCTGCCTCTTTTCCAACTTCCTTATTTCCAACCGCTCTCTCCTAATCACCTAAGCTTAAAACTTCAAAATCACCTTTGACTCTCCTCTCACTACCTCCACAGCCTATCGGTTTAAGTCCAGAAAATTCTATCTCCACAAAATCCTTTCCTCCTCTCCACTCTTTCATCACCCTAATTCAGACTCTCTCACCTCTGCCCTTACTACTCAAGTCTCTTCTCTCCGGGCTCTCGCTTCTCCAATCTATCCTTCACAAAATTTCTTGATCTTCCTGTCTATTTCACTCCCCTGTTCAAAAACCTTCAATAGTTCCTTATTGGCTACAGAATCACATATAAACTCCTTAAAAGCTGACATTTAAGACTCTCTATAATCTGGCTCCAAATAAGGCTCTGCAGCCTTATTTCACACTACTTTTCTTCCTACGCTCGGAATTCCTGCCAAACTGGACTACTAATTATTCCTAAATCTTATCCTGCACTCTCCTACTTCTATATACTGGCAGGCTATCTCCTATTTCTGGAATTACTCTTTCCCTAACTTCATCTGTTGAAATTCCTCTTTTTCTTTTATTAAAGCCCCACTCAAATGTTGCTTTCTTTTAAAAAGCTTTTCTTTAATTTTGCAAAATGCTTATTAAGCTTTTTTTAACCTTTAATTTTTCTAAAGCTCTTTGGATCTGTGATTTACCCTTACCATAGTCTTTATTTCATACTTATATCTGAATACATGTCACATATCCGCTGTTAAATTATATACTTGTTGAGGGTAGTCACTATATTGTTTCTTTAAAAAAAAATTAATTCTCTAGTGCTAGCATGGGTAGCTTGTACATTTCTTGGTGTTAAGAAAAATCTCACAATTAGAGAATGGACTGATTTGGAAGGGAGTGACTTCCCTTTTGTTGAAGGTTCTCAAGCAGACAGGCTAGATGACCATTTCGTCAGGTGTTTTTTTCAAGTCTGAGTTGGACTAAATGGCTCCTGAGATTCCTTCCACAACTCAAATTCTGTGATTCTATGATAAGCATTTATTGTTTATTGATGAACATTTACAGACTAGAATGAGGTTTATCCAAATTTCTCTTGCCTTCCATTTTAGAGAAGGGGAAAAGAAAGGAAGGCCTAGATACCATCACATGATAATACATATTTGTTAAGCATCTTTCCCCGGGTAGCAGTCTAATAAAAAGAGTTTTAGAGAGAATCTGAATTTTGTCCTCTGCTCCAACACACTGTTTGATAACAGTCATCAGTCAATCTCAATGGGCCTCAGATCCCCATCTGTAAAACAAGGAGAATAAACCCAAACTCCACCTACCAGACCAGTATCTTCAAATGAGGTATAGTGGTAGCATGTTAATCTTTGATTAAAACACGCTTGGCCAATTGATTACCCAGCCCACACCAAGCTCGGCTGATGAAATCAGAGAAGGGGCAACTAACATAGATAGCTAGGTCCTTTCTGAAGTGTTAGTTAGCTTTGATGGAACTGGAAAACCAGTTGGTCATTGGCTAGCCAAAGATTGGTCACAGTCCTTAAAAAGCAAGCTTGTAAACTCTATGAAGCAGTCAAAGCAGGGAATAGCTTCAAAAAGTATGATATAAAAAAAAAGTATGATATGACCCTTGACAGTCTAGGGTGAAGTCATCTGTGGAACAGCTCAAGTCTTGAGAGGAGATCTTTCTTTGCCTTTACTTTTTCCTCCTCTCCCAACCATAAGGCATCAGGGAATGGAAAGGGGAAGGTATTTCTCCACTCACCCATCCCCAATCCCTGCCCAATCAGTTGAGACGGCTTAAAGAGAAGATACCAGCCCCAGAGGAGATAGCATACTCTGCAAAGAGCAGGCTGACTCAGTGGTGGCAGCTACAATGACTGTGACCCCTGGCAGAAGAGAAGAGAACCAACTTTGGAAAAGGGGAACTGCCTCTGGAAATTGAGAGTCAAGTTGTAGAGATGAAACAGGCTTATAGAACCCAGCTGAACAACCTTTCTAAGAGAGATGCTGCACCCAAGGAGGAACAGAGTAAGAACATCACAAGAAGAGAAAGGTGATCTGTACCCTACAGTGCTGGAGGTATGAGTTACTCATGCCACAAGTATTCCCTACACATGTGCCCCACTTACCCACTGATGCTATGTATATTTGTGGTAGACTGTGCATCAGGTATATGGGAGTATTTTGTAGCTACTATTCTTAATGTGCTCTCTCAGTAAAAATGCTTTTGCTTTTATTTAATTGATTTTATTTAATATAATTATCTATTGGCTGAATATTAAAGGTAAGTGTACCAACAGGGCCCCAGGAGCTATAGTTTTTGGATTTTTACACCACAGAATACCATGACATTAAGGTAATATCTCTCTGGAAGACCCAACTCATGAGTATGAGTTCAAGTTGGAGAGAAGGAGCACTACAGAGATAATTAGGTGTAAAATAGCTATATAGCTGTTTTCATGAAGTATTCCTTTAAAATTATATGTAAATTAAATTATATTCTATATGCAGAGCTCACTGAGTAAAGGAAGCTTATAGTAAATCTTCTTGTAAAATGAAGAATTTCCTTTAACAAATCCTTCCCTAATTACTATCTGTTTTGGTTTTCAGTAGAATTTCAGTAGTATTTCAATTCAACAAACACTTAGTCCCTACTGTGTGCAAGATAAAAAAAAAATCATAGATAGAATTTCCTCAAGCAGGGCCTACTTACTGGTGAAAGCAATAATAATTTTTTTTTTATGATTTTCTTTACTATTCTACTAAAACCCTACTCTAGCAACTTGCTTTGACAAGATTCTAACCTAGATTCTCTAATGCTAGGAGACTAGAGTACAAAGCTCAGGCAAGTCTGACAAAGCTGAAGAGACAGTAGTGGATTTTATGTACTAGCCTAGATACAGTCATACAGGTTCATAAATAGAAAGTTGGCATCAGGTAACGAGTTTTTTACAGCCATAGCAATTAATGAAAACTAGCTCCTGAGGCAGATCGCAATCTCTATGATCAAGAGGAGTACTCAAACACTGATGAAATTATAATTCTTTTAAGTAGTGGAGCATCATTATTACTATCACATTCAAAAGCCATGATGCAGATAATCCAGAAAAATAAATAATCCTCAAATTACATATTTCATGTTCATGTATTTTTCTTTCAACAGAGAAGGCAGCAGAGAAGGAAAGATAATTCTCTAATTTTCTTTGCTGAAACTATGTTTAAATGAGTTCTATTTTCTGAATTCACACTAGCAGATACTGACAGCAGATGTTCCAGAAGTGTGCTGCATGGCAGACAAAAGCATGTCTTAGATAATTATAAAATAATTAAAAAAACAAAAACAAAACAAAAGCTGCCACAGATAATCCATAAATTCACCATCTTTACTATCTTGGAAATCTCTATCATTTAGATTAGGTAGATGCTGCAGTAAGAACCTGCTGTGGTTGTCCCACAAATCCAAATTTCCTTCCTCCTTCAACACTTGGTTCAAAATTCCTTTCCTTTTAGCATTTATATATTCAGCCTATAGAGCTAAATTATTTCATATCTGGGACTCAATTTTCTCATATATAAAATGTGAGGTTTGGGCTCCAAGGCTCCTTCTAGCTCTAGCATTTGTCTGTGTTACCCTCCCTTCCTACCTTCCTTCCACAAGCATTTATTAACTGTCCACTATGAACACTGTTAGAAGTTGGGGATAACGAGGGAGGGGGCGGAGCCAAGATGGCGGCTGGGAAGCAGTGACTGGCGTGAGCTCCCCACCAAGTTC
>CM053626.1:211077969-211119611 GCA_028646595.1 Phalanger gymnotis
AATATAGTTAGTCTTTCACAACATGAGTATTGTGGAAGGGTTATACATAATGATATGCATGGGGCCCATGTTGAATTGCTTGACTTCCTAGGGAGGGTGGATGGGAAGGGAACAGGGGAGAGAGGAAGGAAAAGGGGGATGGGAGGGGAATGGGGCGACGGAGGGGAGGGCAGACTGGGGAACAGGGCAACCAGAATGTATGCCATCTTGGAATGGGGGCGGGGGAGGAAATGGGGAGAAAATTTGTAATTCAAACGCCTGTGAAAATCAATGCTGAAAACCAAACATGTCCAAAAAAAAAAAAGAAGTTGGGGATACAAAGACTAAAAAAAGAAACAGTCCCTGCCCTAAAGGAGATTACATTTGATTGGAGGGGAGGAACGAACACACAGACACACACACACACAGAGAAAAGTAAATGCAAAATATATATGCAACACCTGGGGGCATCTTCAACTTGCAGAGTGTGTCCCACAAGTACAAGATAATCTGTGGATCCACATCCTCAAACCACAGCTTTGAAGGGTTCCAAAGACATCCCTCCTACCCCTTCTCTTAAATAACACTGTATATTTCCCAAAGATCATAGAATCATAGAATCACAGATCTAGAACTAAAAGGGACGTCAGAGACCATCTAGTTCAACCCTCTCATTTTACAGATGAGGAAACTGAGGCTCAGGGAAGTCAACTGACTTCTGTGAGGTCACACAGGTGCTAAAGTCTAGCTTTGAATCTAGGTCCTCTGACTTCAAAGTCAGTTTCTTTCTACTATACCATACTGTCTGAACTGCTTTGATTCTCCAAAATACTAAAGCTGTCTGGCACTCAGGACATCAAGGTCATGTACACATGTGGCTAGCTAAGAGACAGCCAGATGAAAACAGGATATATTTCCTTAGGCTCCTACTTCTCTTGCTCTCTGACCAGTTTTAATACTGAAGAATACAATTTAGAGCCCTCTGAATCCTTTTCCATCTACTCCTTTGAATGATAGGGACAACTGATTAGGATCTCCATTAATGATAACAGCTGGCATTTAATCAGAGCTTTGGGGTAACTAGGTGGCACAGCAGATAGAGTGCTGGGCCTGGAGTCAGGAACTCATTCAAATCTTGCCTCAGATACTTCCTAGCAGTGTGACCCTGGGCAAGTCACTTAACTCTATTTGCCTCAGTTTCCTCATCTGTAAAAATGAGCTGGAGAAGGAAAAGTAAAACCATTCTAGTATTTCTACCAAGAAAACCCCAAATGGGGTCATGAAGAGTTGGATGCACTGAAAATGACACAACAACAATCAGAGCTTTAGGGTTTGCAGAGCACTTTACATCATTTCATTTGAACCTCACAATGACACTAGGCACTAGGGTTATCTCCATTCAACTTAGATATTATGACTTGCCATGACTTGCCCACTGTCACACAGCTAAGTGTCACAGCAAGGACCTGAACCCAGGCATTTCTGACTCTACGTCCAGAGTCCTGGAATGTAAACATAATAGTTTCTCTAAAGCAATCCAAAATGACTGAAACAAATATATGCCTGCAAGGGAAAGATAGAGAGTAAGAGGAGGGGGAATGGAAGGAGAAGGGTCAACAAACTAAAGAAATGTTAAGCATAGCTCAGTCCAGATTCCTGTCAGCTCTGATAAATGTATTCTAGAAAAATAAAATAGCCTCAGCTTTCTCTGTGGGAACATTTCTGGCTATAAAGTGGCCTTGGAAAAGCTGGATACCAAGAGGCCTTCGGGGCAGTGGACCTGGAAAACAATATGGTGCAGTAGAAAGAGCACTGGATTTGAAGTCTCAGGACCTGAATATGAATTCTAGTTCTGTTATGTAATTAACACATCTGATTTCACAGATGTCACTTCCTTCTCTGGCCCCTTGTTTTCTCATCTGTAAAATAAGGGCCCTTCCAACTCTATTTATTCTTACTGCTTTTCCCCTGGCTTTGTCCATCAGCAGTATTCTGATTTTAAAATATTCCTCTTACACATTTCATAGAGGCAATCACAAAAGATAAAAAAGTGAATTACATGAAATTGAAAAGCTTTTGCAAAAACAAAATTAAACTAAACAGTCAAATGGGGGAGAAAATCTTTGCTTCAAATATCTCTGACAAAAGAAGCAGACAAGCAGGACAGTTTTGAAACTAATGTATGGAATTTATTATGTAGTTTTTTTAAAAGTGGTATTATATGAAGATTTATGGTTTCCTATACAATTTCATTTGTATACTGCTGTATGTATAGAAATTTCTTGGTGTTTAATTTCAGAACAAAAAAAATTAACTTAGAAAAAATCTGACAAGGATCTGATACATTATTTATAAGAAACTAACACAAATACATAAATACAACAAAAAACTATGTCCCGATGGTTACGTAGTCAAAGGATATGAAAAATAGTTCTCAAAAAAACAACTGTAAACTATCAATCAAACTGAAAATCACTTCATCTCATTAGTGAAATTAAAATCAAAATAAACCTGAGGTTTCATCTCACACATAGCAAAATGATTAACTTGATAAAAGAGGAATAAATGGAAGATTTGTGGACAGGTACACTAAAATATAATATAGAGACAGTATGAGTCAGCCCAACCATTTTGGAAAGTAATGTGGCATTATACTAAGAAAGTGACTAAAATGTCCATACTCTTTGACCCCAAGCTCTCACTCATAAGCATATATTTCCAAGGAAATCAATGATTTTAAAGGGGGAAAGCTCCCCCTTTTACAGCAGCACTTTTTGTAGTAGCAAAGAACTGGAAATAAAATAGATGCTCACTGATCAGATAATGGCTTAAAAAATGTGATACATAAATGTAATGGAATATTATTATTGTACTATAAGAAACAACAATGAATATAGAAAAGGATGTGAAGACTTACACTTACTAATGCAAAGTGGGATGAGTAGAACCAGGAAAACAATATACACAGTAACTACAAGAATCTAAAGGTAATGAATAACAACAAAATGATGGAAACTTGATGTTGTGAAATTATAATAACCATTTTTTGCCACAAAAGTTACAAAAACACATGTTAAAGATATATGAAAATGCATATCCCTCATTTGTTTGCAGATATCGGCATTAAATAATGGCAATGAAACACTGAATATATCAGAGTTGGTTAATATGATAAGTTTTACTGAACTTTTTCCTCCCTTCTTTTCAATTCTTTATTTTAAAGGATGGTCTTCTGGTAGGGAAGGGATATAGAAGGGAAAAGATAATATAAAAACAAAAGATTTCAACAAAAATTAAAAACTGGAGTTGGAAAAAAACTGAGTTCAGACTCCGCCTCTGACCCTGTACTAACCTCCTGAAGCTCACTCACTTCCTTATCTATAAAATGGGCATAATAATATTTATACTGTTTCAAGGATCAAGTGAGTTACTGTATCCTAAATTACGAATAGAGGCAGCTAGGCAAGATAAGTGGAGTTGGGAAAAACTGAGTGCGAATCCTGCCTTGACACTCACTAGCTGTGTGATCTTGAGCAAGTCACTTAACTTCTCTATCCCTCAGTTTTCTCATATGGAAGATATAAGGATAAAATAATATATAAAGTGCTTTACAAATTTCTAAGTGATACATAAATGATAGCTATCATCATCATTATTAAATTGTTTCATATACCTTAAAGCACTACAGAAGAGTGAGTTATTAATTACTGTGTAGCATCAGTCCCTAACTCTCACAACAATCTCAATACAGAATTCAAAATTGGAAGGGATGTCAGTGGCCACCTAGTCCAGCTCTTAGCCAAAAAAGAAACCTCTGTACAACACAGCTGAAAGGTGATCATCTGGCTTTAGCTTGAAGACTTCCAATGAAGGGGAACCCATCATTTCCTTATACAGCCCCTTCTACTTTCAAATAGCTCTGCTGGGAAAATGTTCCTTACATCAAGTCTAAATTTGCCTCTTTTTAACTTTTAACTTCTACCCAGCTGTCCTCTAAGGCCAAGGGGAACAAGATTCATCTCTCTTCCACATAACAACCTTTCAAATACAACTACCATGTCCTCTTCTCCCACCTCCACACATTTCACATCAGACTTTTATTTTCTAGGATAAACATTCCCATTGCCTCAATCTGATCTTTCTATTTCATGAATTAGGGATGTTTTGCCACGCTAGCGGCCCTTCTATCACTATCCTTCTTAAAATGTGGCAACCTTTAAAAGACAGGAATAGTTTTCAAAAATAAGAAATCTAAGCTATCGATAGTCATATTAAAATATTAATTTAATATTATTTACTTTAAAGCAGCTCTGAAGTCCCACCTGCAAAAGAAGAAAATGTCAAATACTGGAGAGGCTATGGGAAAATAAGCACTTTAATGTACTACTGGTGGGGCTGTAAACTGGCACAGCCATTGTGGAAAGCAATTCCAAACTATGCCCCAAAGTCACTAAACTGTGCCTACTGTTTGACCCAGCAAATACCATTAGTAGGCCTATACCCCAAAGAGGGAAAATACCTATAGATACAAAAATATTTGTGAATTGGAAACTAAGGGGGTGTTTATTGTGAAATGGCTGAACAAATTATGGCATATGAATATAATGGAAAAGCACTGTGCCATAAGAATGATTAAGAGGAGAGTTTCAAAGAAACCTGAGAAAATTTTGATGCAGAGTAAAGTGAGCAGAACCAGAAGAACAATTTATACAACGACATCACCGTAGCAACAACTCCAAAAGTCAGTGAACTCTGCTCAACACGATGACCAGTTGTGATTCCAGAAGACCAACAACGGATAGAGATGATGGAATAAGACACACAGGTATGTGTGTCTATGTACGTAAAAGTGACACAGCCAATCCAGGAATGCTTGCTTTACTAAACAAATTTATTGCAAGGATTTTGTTTTTCTTTTTTTCTGTCGGGGAAGGGGGTAGGTAAGAAAAGAAAATCTTTATTTTCTTAATTTAAAAAACAATAACTATTTATTGCTTTTTTTTAAATGTGGTGATCAAAACGAATGCAATACTTGAAAGCAGTCTGACCAGAATAGAGTGCCAGGGAACCATCACCTCCCTATTCTTGGAGGCTATACTTCTTTTAAAGTAGACCTCGGACCAAGGTCACCCACCCTCCAGGGGTGCAACAATCTTGCATACAAAACAAGCTCAAACTGCCAGCTCCTGATCCTGCCCAAACTCCTCCAAGTTGTACTTTCACTTGTTCCCACCTGTTTTAAGGTGAGCGTATAGGGCTCTGCAGAACACGTTCCCGTTAACCTGCCAGGAGTTCTTACAAACTCTAGGGAGTTTGTAAGTGAATAGGCTCATCACCTCTGTTCCACAAAACACATGTCCCTAGCCACTGATATTCTGCCAGGACTTATTCCTCAGTGGTTACCATATTGCCAAATCCTTATACTCAACTAGGCAGAACAGTGGATGAAGCACTGGATTTGGGAGACAGGAAGACCCGAGTTCAATTCCTGCCTCAGACACTTACTGTGTGAGCCTGGGCAAGTTACTTAACCTCTTAGTTAGTTAACTTCCTCCTTTGCCAAGTGGGGATAATAACAGTACCTACCTCACGAGGTTGTTGTGCTGAGTGTGTTGTTGAGTTGAAATGCAATGATATGACATGTAAAAAACAATGAAAACTTTAAAGTTCTATCTAAATGTTAGGTTATTGTTGTCATTCCCAAGATCTTCAACTCCTCTCCTGACTGTCAGTGTACAAATCCTATTCCCCCTCTCACTACCTACGCCCATATTCCCATTCCCCTTGGTCCTACCTCCACAATGTCCTATTCCAGACCTACCAGGCCTTTCCACTGTGCTATCTGGAATGTTAACTGCTCCATAATTAAAAAAAAACCAACTTATTTTCATCTTATACCTTCTTCTTTCTCACTCCCTCCATCATCTGGCTCACAATGAGAATTGGCTGTCTCCTGATGACACTGAATCTCTTGCCATCATTTCCAGTACTGGTTGTATTTCAACTTATACAACACGGGTCTGACCATGTCAAACATCCCCTACCCAATAAACTCTAGTGGCTCCCTAGTACTTCTAGGATGAAACGCTCTTCCCAACCTAACCCCTCCCAACCTTCCCAGTCTTTTTACAATTCACTCTCCTCCATGATCTAGTGTCAGACACTGGCCACCTTCTTGTTCTTTGCACGTGACACTTCATATCTAGATTCTTTGACTTTGCACTAGCTGTCTGTGCCTGGAATACTATGCCACCCTCCCCCACGCCCATCCCCACCACTAGCCACCTTCTGCCTCCAAGTTTTCTTCAAATCCTACCTTCTACAAAAGGCCCTTCCCAGTGTTCTCTACTGCTAGTGCCTTCCTTCAGAAATTACATTTACATTGTAGCTATCTGTTATGTACATTTTTTGCATGTTATGTTCCCCACATTAGAATGTGAGCTTCTCCATGGCAGGGACCATGCTTTTGCTCTTCCTTACACTGACACGGCGAAGAATAGCGCTTGGCACCTAGGAAAGGCTAAATAAAAGTTTGTAGCACATTAGCTTTTTTGGCTGCCATAACTGTTGACTCAAACTGAGTTTGCAGCGTATCAAAACTCCAAGATCTTTTTTCAAATAAACTGCAATTCGGCCATTCCTCCTCAATTTTATGCCCGAGTTTAAAAAAAAAAATAAACTTCACAAGTAAAAGAACTACATTTATCCCTATTAAGTTTCAATTTAGTAAATTCATTCCAATGTTCTAGACCAGGGGTCGAACTAAGGACAGTTTTTACATTTGTAAATAAAGTTTTATTTTATTTTAAAATGTTAAAACCATTCTTACTTAGTTTGCCAACTCCTGTTCTAGACTGTCATTCGGTGCCCTCCTAGCTTTTTGTCGGGCAAATCTGATAAAGATGCCTTTATGCTTTCATCCAAGTCACTAACAAAAATGTCATTAAAAAGCACAGAGCTAAGCACATATCCCTGGAACATTCCATTGGAGTCTTCCTTCCAAGCTGACATCAACCTGTAGCTACTTTTTTTTAAACCTAGCCATTCAATCAATTCTGAAACCACATCTCTCCAAATGATCTAACACCAAATCCAGAATTCAAACCCAGTTCTTGTGACCCCAAACCTAGGTTCTTTCCACCTAGTACAGGATTATGCAAAAACAGATGTCTTAAAGAAGCTCTGCAATGATGATGCTATGCAAATATGTAAAAAAGCATCTGTAGTTACGTGGAATATCCTGGCATGCTGACATGGAAAGAGCACTTAGTTTGTTGTCAGAGGAAATCATTTCACCTTTTTGGCTTTCAGTCTCCTCATCTGGGAAGTGAGAGCTGAACCAGATAAGCTCTAAGGTCTATTTCAGTTCTAACAAGTATGACCACTCAGCTTGAAGAAAGAATTGTATATAATTGTAAAGAAACAAAGCCTGCAGTTGCCCTTCATTACTGTAACAGTTTCATTGCTAAAGCACTTTCTCAACTACTAGCTTGGTTTTATAAATCCCTAGTGAGCTAATTAAGGATTATTCTTTTCAAGTGAGATAGGAAAACTAAGGCCCTGAAAGGGTTTAGGTGACTGGCCCTAAAATCACACAATCAATTAACAGGCCTGTTCTCTTGAGTCCCAGATAAATTAAAGGATTTCCCCAAACCATACAGTAAATAATAGAGTTGATGTCTTAGGCAGGGGTGGGGAACCTTCGGCCTCAAGGCCACATGTGGCCCTCTAGATCCTCAAATGAGGCCCCTTGACTGAATGCAAACTTTACAGAATAAATCCCCTTAATAAAAGGATTTGCTCTGTAAAACTTGGGACTCAGTTAAAAGGCTGCATTCAAGGACCTAGAAGGCTATATATGTGGCCTCAAGGCCACAGGTTCCCCACCCCTGTTCTTAGGTCTCAGTTCAGAGCTTCTTTCTACCACCATCTTAGTTCTCTGGGTATTTCTGTAGTATTTTAAAACTGTAGGCAGATTCTGAACCAGCCACCAAAACACAAGACCAACAGCCTGACTACCAACTTGATCACCATCCTCTGGGACCCCAAGGGACCACTCCCTCTCTACGACTGAGGAAGACTACTGGGAAAGTCATTCTAAATGGAAAATTCAACACCATCCCAGGCAGAAACCCCAAATCTCTGCTGTTCCAGCAATTTCCAGGACGTGCTGGTTCCCTTAAACCACAATTACAGGCAAGCTCAAGGCAGAGAGGTAATTAGGCCCATTCCATCTGCTCAGCAGTCCCTTGGCCTCTCCCTTCAGGGCTGACTCCATTGGCCTCTATCTGCCTTCACCCGCCCCCACCCCAAACTAGTGCACAGTGTGGAGGAATAAAATGGGAATTTCCATCCTTTCTTTTTTTCGCCTTTCCCAACCCCCCCCCCCATCCTTTCCAGGAAAACTCAAGGAGGAAGGGGAAGATAGGCCAAAAAAGGAGCAAAAGGAAAGGAATCCCATAGCTCACAGAGGCAACTGAGTAACACCAAGAAATGAAAATAAATCCAAGGGAAATGAATGTGGTACTTGTCCTGACCCCCTCATTCCCTCCTTTTCTCCTCAACCACAACAATAACATCAAAAAGGATTTCCTAATTGTCCAAGGTGGGAGATTCTAAAATGTGTAAATAAGCACGTGGAGGAGAAGAATTGTTTTCCAGAACCTCAATCTGACCAGGATAGGCACACTCAAACATAATGCTGCCTGATAAGGAGGAGGAGGGAGGAGTATAGGTGAGATAATTACTAGAAACTGAAGGAATTTAAGATTCCAACCCATAATTCTAAGAGTCTGGAAGGGCTCTATTCCTCAGTAAAGAGAAATCCTTGTTCCTCAAAACTCCTAGGTGATTCCTAATCCTGGACAACAGGGAAACATTCCGTACCTCCTCTCCTTGTTGTCGTTTGTTCTCCCAACCACAGAGCCTTCTAAAGAAAGTATTATGATAGTCCCTTGCTCCAAGTACCACAGAGAAGAAGTGCATGACAGAAAATCCACCTTCTTTCCAGTGATACCAGCGGCTCTTATGGAGGTGAAGATGACTTGAGCCATCCTCCAGAACCTGGTGGGACACAGCACAGTGCAGCACACTGAACAAGCAACGCAAAGGTGGAGGTGTTGTTCTAAAGACTACCTCTTCCCCACCCCTACTGTTGTCCCCAAAAGGGAGAATCCCTGGTCACCCTAGGTGGGAGACAGTTGGCTCTGCGTCCCCTCAAGATGTAGGATTTTAATGCTAGAAGGCACCTTAGAGATCATCCAGTCTAATCCTGTCTTTTCACGGTCAGCCCAGGGAGATCAAAGTCATATAGGCAGAATGTAACAGGGCAGAAAGAAGGTTGATGAAGTAGATACAAAAATCTTCTTTGATCATCATAATAAACACTGTTCTTACACTCTGGCATCAGAAACTGTCCTCAAATAAGGCTTAATAATCTTATTTTCATCATGTGGGGAATTCTAGGAGATACTGTCTGAAGGGAGGTTAAATTCAGTCAACCAGCAGATCCAGTAAACGATAAGCTTTCCCCCTCCAAACATCCTTTATGTGATTTAGAATCAAACTTGAATTTTGGCTGACAAGCTGTTATTGATACAGGGCACAAACGCAGGAAAAAAAAAAGCCATTCTTGTTTATTCTGCTACATTCAGAAAGCTTAACCATTGAAGTCAAGAGTTAAGGATAGCAAAGAGTAATCTAAAACATCCAGGGGAAGGGTTAGCTCCCTGGCACTCAGGTCTAGAGGGCAAGGAAAGGGAGACAGGATTCCTCTGTTTGTCATAATAAATGCTATGCTTACCTTTGACACAGAAAGCTGCTCCTGACTTGGGCTTCATGCCCTCTTTCTCTTTAGCACTGAGGAAAGTCAGAAGCTTCTGACTAGGCTGTTGGCTTCAATCAGGCAGCCCTTAGCAACTCAGCCTTGACAAGAGAGGGAGAACAGCAAGTGGAAAAGGGGTGGATTGGAGTCCAGAAGATGTGAGTTCAAATCCTGCCTCAGACACTTACTAGCAGTGTGAGAGTCAGTTAACCTTTCTAGGCCTCAGTTTCCATAATTGGAGATAGGAGGAGTATCTATATCATGGAGTTGTTGTAGCAAATGACCTACCAGAATGTACACCATTCTGCAAACCTGGAAGTGTTATATAAATCTTACTGTTATTATTATTCTACCACCTCACTCTCCAATTAGTACTAACCTTTAATGAACTATGTGTTATCACAAATATAATCGCCACCATCCCACAAGATGCAAAGGTGCCTAGGGCCTGAGTCAAAGGATGGGGAGCCAAATAAAGCCTTGCTCCATAGCCTTACCCTTCTTATCTCAAAGATGAACAGAGGCAAGACAACATCCTCTCCTTAGGACTTTGAGGCAACACCAAATCAGTGAAAAGTGATAAAGATGAAAAGATCAATACAGACTAAATGTCTACTCAAGGCTTCACTTATGACTTGTGTTTTTAGAGAGGCTACAGAGAGAATGGACAAAGAAAATGACTCACAGAAGGAAAAATGAAAAAATAAGAATGAGGGGAAACCCATAAGGATAACATGGTTTGAAGAACGATACAAAGATGTGTGCATATTTTATATAGAAATATAGATATCACATCCAGAGAAAGAAATGATAGAAAGTGGATACAAATCAAAGCATACTACTTTTCACTTTATTTTTTTTCTTTTGGTCTGTTTCTTCTTTCACAACATGACTAACATGGAAATATGTTTTACATGACTGCACATATATATAGCCTATATTAAATCGCTTACCATCTTAGGGAGAGCAGGGAGGTAAGGGGAGAAAATCTGGAATTCAAAATTTTAAAAAACTGAATGTTTTTACATGTAATTGGGAAAAATATTTAAAAATAAATAAATATGTATATATCTTTAGGTATTTATCTTTATCTAGGTTTATCTCTAAGTGTATGTATATGCATATATATATACATATACATATATATACACATACATATTTTTGTTCAATCATTTCAGTCATGTCTGACTCTTCCTGACCCCACCTGCAGTTTTCTTGGCAAAGATACTAGAATGGTTTGCCATTTCCTTCTTCAGCTCATTTTACAGATGAAGAAACTGAGGCAAATAGGATAAAGTGACTTGCCCAGGGTCATACAGCTAGTAAGCGTCTGAGGCCACATTTGAACTCAGGTCTTCTTGACTCCAAGCCCTGTTCAGAATCCACTGCGTTACCTAGCAGCCCATACATACATATATACCCACTCTATCTATCTATCTATCTATCTATCTATCTATCTATCTATCTATCTATCCATCCATCCATCCATCCATCCAACTCACATATTTACCAGAATTTTAGGCAAGAGATATAGTTAGAAAGGGGGAGAGAAGGGAAAGGAGACTGAATAGCTGAAATCTGGTAGCTGGTCTCTACTTTAAGCCAACCAAACTCTAGCAGTGTGTATTTGGCAGCTGTAGTATTGAATAATGGAGTTTCTCATTACTGTCTTTTGCTTTAAGACTTATAAAAGGGCTGTGAAACTATTAATTAGGGTAGAGTATCTGGCAGGCTGACTGAGAGACTAGGGAAAGGGCTAGGAATCACAGATTAGAAAAGGCTATAAAAGTCTTCCTCTTCCAGCTCCAGTTGGGCCACATGTTGCATTCAGACATGAATCAACAAAGATGGCTATAATATCCACAAGAAATCATATCTACTGAGGTCAAATTGAGGGGGAAGGAGTCACCAATGGTATGTAAGCCCCTTGAGGGAAGGGACCATTTCTTTTCCTTTGATATCTCCCAGTGCTTTGTACATAGAAGGCGTGAGAAGGAAGGGAAGTAGACAATTAGTCTCCTGCACAAGAAGGGATGTGAGCTGAACTTTGAAGGAAGCTGGGGATACTAAGAAGGAGAAATGAGAAGGGAGGACATTATAGGTGTAACCAGTGCAACATCTCAAGAGTCTGGAGATAGACTATCACCAAGTTGTGAATCAGGTATAAGAAAACTGGAAAGGGCCAGGTTGTGAAGGGCTTTTAATACAAATAGAGGCTTGTAGAATTGTCTTTATCCTTCTCCAGGACTATAAAATCCCTATCATATGTAAGGTTTGAATCTCTTCCAATATCTTCAGTATCTAGAACAGAGTTCTGCACGTAAGTGCTTAATAAAAATTCTACTACATCATGTTGTATTGTGACAATCTTACATAGAGGATATGACTGGTGGCAAGGGCAATGGCAATAAGATGGTTTAGTGAGAACACTAATAAATCATAAGCTTAAGAACAGCTCACATTTATATAGTCCTTTACAGCTTACAAAGCACTTCCACATTCATTTCATTTGGTCCTCAGAATACTCATACAGATGGTGTAAATGTGAAGATCCCATCCTACAGATGAAGAAACTGGAGGTCAAAGAGTTTAAGTAACTTGTCCAGGGTCACTCAAAAACTCAAGAGGATCTGTGACATTGTCTGTTTGAGTGTTGTTTCCCAGAAGCTTCCTCTCCATGCCTGTCCAGCCTGGAGGACACTTATCCATGCCCTCTCAAAAATCCAATGGGTCAAAAACATCCTGTGATACAATTCCTTTGTGACATCCTTTACTCCTGCTCTTCAGAATTTCTTGCTGGCTACATGTAATAGGCAGACACACCCACTTTTCTGTTACTCTCTTTGCAATACTCATCCTTAATTCTTCAGGAGTGGTATTCATCTCACTGATATATTGCAACAATAGTAAAGTGTTAGCTTTGAAAAGATGGGTCTTTGTTCTCATGGAAGCTTGAAATTAATAAAGAGCTTTCCAATTTTTACTACCTCAGAACTGAAAGACGTATAATATCCCATTTGATTTAGTAGAACAAAGGCTGCCTCACAAGCTCTTTTACAGTAAGGTGTCTCATCCACATAGCAAGATCATTCATCATCCCTTGGAAGATGTAACAGCAAAAGAAGCCTTATTCAATGACCTCTGGTAATAAAGATCAGACAAGGCATAAACATGGAGATATGGGCTAGCCAAAAGAATTCCTGATTATTGAAGGATATCCAATACAGACTTCAGGTTGATGAAGATTCCCTGTGTGTGATGAGTTACTACAGATGCTGTTTGTGGGTGACACTGTGCTGATCCCATGAAGCTCCAAGACACTGCAGAGCTTCCAGGAAGAGATTTGTTATCATTCAAAGGAGTACAGCTTGTCCATCCATATATAGGAAAGGTCAACTATAGTCTAGATTTCAACATGCACTTGGACGGACATCCTAGAGATTATGTCCAACATTATCTTTATCTGGGGCAGACATTAATGAGGACAACAAGCTGTGCTGACGGTGTAAAGAAGAGAACGAGATGGACTGCTTTCAGTCCAAGATCCAAGAGTTAAACAATGGACAAGGTGGATCTTTGGACTCCCAGTTAAGATATTTTTGCCATTCTGCTATACTGCCTTTTAGCACTAGCTCAAAAGGCCTTCTCCTAAACTGAACCTGGCAGGAAGAGGACAGAGTAGGTGGCATGCTGGACCTGGACTCGGGAAGACCTACACAGAACCCTGTCTTAGATATTGATAACTGTGTGACTTGGGCAAGTAACTTAGACTTTCAGCCTCATTTTCCTTAACCTATAAAATGGGAATGATAACAGCACCTGCCTTGATACCGTTGCAAGAATTAAATGATATAATATATACATAGTACTTGGCAAACTTTAAATAAATAAATGCTAGCTATTATTAACTTTATTATCACCATGTATCTCGAATATATTCAAAACATATTAGGGGCTTGGGTACACAATTTAGATATAAAGGCTGATACTATAAGCAAATTAGGAGAGAGAGGGGAACAGTTTATCTGTCAGATTTATGGAGAATGGAGGAATTTATGACTGAACAAGAGATAGAGAACATTATGAAGTGCAAAATGAATGATTTTGATTACATTAAATTGAAAAGTTTTTATACAAAAAAAAGTATATTTGGGTACCCATGTGGCATTGTGGATACCCAGGCCTAAAGTCAGGAAAGATTTATCTTCCTGAGTTCAAATCTGGCTTCAGACACTAGCTGTGTGACCCACCCACCCTGTCTGCTTCAGTTCCTCATCTGTAAAATGAGGCGGAGAAAAAACCACTCTAGTATCTCTACCAAGAAAACCTCAAACGGGTAACGAAGCGTCAGACACAACTTAAACAAATGAACAACAAAAAATTTTAAATATATCATATAAATGCTACTTGCTAAAACCATATTATCTGGAATATATTTAAATACTTTAAATATAAATAATAAATATAAATTTAAATATATTTAAATATAGATAATACCTTAAAAACTCTGTCTTTGCAGGAAGCTCTCCTAAACTGACTGTAGAAAAAGGGTCTGGCTTCCAGACTCCAGTCTACCTGGACATAACTACTTGATGCACTCTCTACCCCAGATCTGCCTTCATCTCTAACAAAAATATACTATAAAAAATTTTAGTATATGTTCAATGTATTTATCATATCATCTATAGGTGTCTTTTCCTCATTCAGTATGGCACAGCAGAGCACTAGTTTTGAAATCACAAGATATAAATCCAAATCCCAGCTCTGCTGCATTACTTACCTGACTTTAGACAAGTGAGGACCTCAGATGCTTCATCTGTAAAATGAAGGAACTGTAGTAGATGACCTCTAAGGTCCTTTCCAGCTCTTAATTCATACTGACTAGTTCTGTGTCATAATGACTATCTGTTGAAGACTATATGACCCAAAAGGCAACGACTACCTGGATCTCTCCCAGAGAACGTAATTTTACCAGATCTCAAACTGTGTTGGCAAAGCAATAATCATCAAAACAATATGGTACTGGCTAAGAAATAAGAGAGATGGAGCAGTGGAACAGATTAGGTACACAATACACAGTAGTAATTGACCATAATAATCTAGTGTTTGATAAATCCGAAGACCCCCGCTTTTGGGACAAGACTTCACTATTTAACAAAAACTGTCGAGAAAACTAGAAAGCAGTTTAGCAGAAACTATGTATAAACCAGTATCTCATGTTGTATACCAAGATAAAGTAAAAATGGGTACATGATACATAGACAAATTAAGAGAACACAGAAAATTTTAACCTCTCAGATCTACGAAAAAGGAAAGAATTTATGAGGAAACAAGAGATATAAAACATTACAGGATAAAAAATGGATAATTTGGGGTACATTAAATTAAAAAGGTTTTACACAAACAAAACCAATGTGGCCAAGATCAGAAGGAAAACAGAAAGCTGGAGAAAAATTTTACAGCAAGTTTCTCTGATAAAGACCTCGTTTCTCACGTACATAAGAGAACTGAGTCAAATTTGTAAGAATGCAAGTCTTCCTATTGATAAATGATCAAAGGATATGAGTTTTCAGAAGAAAGAAATCAAAGCTATCAACAGTTAAAGACCTTTGAAACCTAACCCCTTCCTACCTTTCCAATAGTCATGCATTTTACTCCCCTCCATAAACCGCTATTTCCAGGGACATTGGCTTTCTTTCTGTCCCTTGCCCAGGATCATCTCTAGTAATCCTGATCTATATCTCATCACTGGGCCCAGATGGCTCTGGAGGAGAAAGTGAGACTGGTGACTTTGCACAGCCCTCTCACTTAAATTCAACTCATTTGCATGTCATGGCATCACCTCCCTGACGTCATGGTTCTCTTCAAGAATGAAGAACAGACAACAGCACAGCTGAGGGCCTGAGAGAGGTTAAGTAATTTTGTTCAAGGTGGATGTAACCTAGTCCCCAAGTGCCTATACACTCTTCGGTAGTCACAGCCTCTGTGACTCAACTTTCTCATCTGCAAAACAGGGATATAAACCCATACATAGTACTTGAATCCAAAATGATTCCTGCTGTGGCTGAAAAAGCATAGTAATCCATCAAAAAACAAAACTACTGTCAGGAAAAATTTTTAAGTTTTTTCTTCAAATGGGGCGGGGGGGGGGGGGAGAAGAAATACATGGAGAAGGGAGAAATGTATGAGTAAATGTTTTCCCAGTTACTTCACATGGCTCTTTATTGTAAGGAGAAAAATGAAACTGTGTGTGTGTGTGTGTGTGTGTGTGTACAGCACAGACATTATAGCAGTCTGATAAATTATTGTTACTATGCCATCCAAACTTCCTACCTCCCAATGATCCTTATTCCATCAGGTAAACTGGAGCCTGGGAACAGGAAGTTACTCCCAAACAGTTTAAGAAAGATGATGGAAAAAGCTAGCTACATCCAGAGAAACAATTACCAAGTCTGAATGCAGACTGAAGTAAACTATTTGCTCTCTTTTTTCCTTCCTTTTGGATTTCGTTTCTTCTTTCTCATGATTCATTCCATTGGCTATAATTCTTCTTTATACCTTGACTATTATGTACATAAATTTAATACAAAGGCATATGTAGATCCTATATTAGATTACACTGTGTCTTGGTGGTGAGCGGGGAGGAGAGGGAGGCAGAGAATTTGGAACTCAAAAACTTGTGGAACTGAGTGTTATAAACTAAAAATAAAAAATAAATTTTAAAAAAGGACAACTTTGAGTGAATAAATCATTATGACTATTATAAATACCCAAATTAACTACAAAAGGTGTATGAAGGAAGATGCTGTCTGCATCCACTGAAAGAATTGATAAATAGATCTATAGAATGATTTTACATGTATGTATATACCATTAGACACAAATATGTATATACATACATATACATGTATGTATGCAATACACACACACATACATATTTGTATCAAACGGTAGTCATCTCAAGGGCGAGGGAGGGAGAGAAGAGAAAAAGAAAAAACTTACTTGATAATTTTATTGTGTATTTAAAAGAATAGCAAGTTTTATATAACAGATTTACATTTTCATGTACAATCTTTTTTATTTTCATGTTATGTAAATGCTTGTTTTATTCCAAAAATAAAATAAAAACTTGAAAATAACAGTTTAAGAAAGAAAGAAACCAGAAGGAGAAAAAGAACTAAAGGAAAAAGCAATATGCTTGAGGGGTTTGTAGTCTTTATCTACAGAGCTTGGCTTAAAGATTTTTCTATCAAGGATTTCAGAGCATTCTTTTAACAGTTGATCATTTACTAAGTGTCTACTCTGTGCCAGGCACTGGGGAATACAAAGACAAAAATGAAACCCCCTATTCTCAAGGAGTTTTTATTTTGTCAAGGGAAACAACATGTATATAAATAGGTATATACAATAGAAATACGATCTAAATTTTGGTACAAGCAGCTTTGGGGAGAATTCAAGAAAGGTCTTCTGTAATATTAATACCTAACATTTATGTTGAAATTAAAGACTTATAAAACACTTCATACATATTGTCTCATTTGATTCTCATGACAATTCTTTGAAGTAGGTACTATTATCTTCATTTTACAGATGACAAAACAGAGGCTGAAAGAGATTAAATGATTTTCCCAAGGTCACACAGCTAACAAATGTCTTGAGGCAGGATCTGAATTTAATTCTTCCTAACTCCAAGTTCAGAGTTCTATCATACCATCTAGCCATTTTGAAGGAAACCAGAGATCCCAAGAACTGGAGGTGAGGAAGAAGTGCATGCACGTGTGAGATGGAGAGTCATATGTAAGGAACAGCAAGAAGGCCTGTTTGACTGAGTTGTAGAACATGAGAAAGGCCAAAAAAAAAAAATCCACCCACAAAAACAAACAAAAAAAAAAAGAACATGAAAAAGGGAATAAAGTATAAGGATGGAAAGCTTGGAAGGATTGAAGTTGTAAAAGCTTTAAAAGATAAATAGAACTATGACCAAGAGGGATTTATACCAGGAATGCAGGACTAGTTCAATATTTAAAAAAAAAAAAACCATTAGCATAACTGACCACATAAATAACAAAACAGACAGAAATCATATGATTATCTCAATAGATGGAGAAAAAGCTTTGGAAAAAATACAGCACTCATTCCTATTAAAAACACTAGACAGCATAGGAATAAATGGAGCTTTCCTTAAAATGATAAATATCTAAAACCATCAGCAAGCATTATCTGCAATGGAGATAAGCTAGAAAGTCTTCCCAATAAGACTGGGGTGAAGCAAAGACAGTACTAAACGAACGACCATGGTAACCCAGTGTTTGATAAACCCAAGGTCAGAACAGCAACTCACTAACAAAATCTGCTAGGAAAACTGGAAAACAGTATGGCAGAAACTAGGTACAGACCAACATCTTATACTTTATACTAAGATAAGATCAAAATGGGTACGTAATTTAAACAAAGGGTGAGATACCATAAGCAAATGAGGAGGGCAAGGAATAATTTACCTGTCAGGTTTATGGAGAAGGGAAGAATTTACGGCCAAGCAAGAGATAAAGAACATTACGAGACATAAAATGGATAATTTTGATTATATTAAATGAAAAGGGTTTTGTACAAACAAAACCAATGCGCCCAAGATTAGAAGGAAAGCAAAAAGCTGGGAAACAATTTTTTCTGGCAAATGCTTCTGACAAAGGCCTCATTTCTCAAATATAGAGAGAACTGATTCAAATTTTTAAGAACACAAGTCATTCCCCCTGATAAATGGTCAAAGGATATGAACAGGCAGTTTTCAGATAAAGAAATCGAAGCTATCTATAGTCATATAAAAATGCTCTAAATCACTACTGATTAGAGAAATGCAAATTAAAACAACTCTAAGGTACCACCTCACACCTATTCAGATTGGCTAATGTGACAAAAAAAAAAGGAAAATGATAAATATTGGAGAGGATGTGGAAAAATTAGAACACTAATGCACTGTTGGTGGAGTTATTAACTGATCCAACTATTCTGCAAAGCAATGTGGAACTATGCCCAAAGTGCTACAAACGTGTACATAGTTTGATCCAGTAATACCACTACTAGGTCTGTATTCCAAAGAGATCGAAAAAAGGGAAAAGGACCTATTTGTACAAAAATATTCATAGCAGCTCTTTTTGTGGTGGCAAAGAATTGGAAATTGAGGGAATACCCATAAACTGCGGAATGGCTGAACAAGTTGTGCTACATGATTGTAATGGAATATTTCCGTGCTATAAGAAATAATGAGCAGGCTGATTTCAGAAAAACTTGGAAAGATTTATATGAATAGAGGCAAAGTAAAGTAAGCAGGGTCAGGAGAACATTGAACACAGTAACAGCAACACTGTACCATGATTAACTATAAAGGACTTAGCTATTCTCAGTAAAACGATGAGTCAAAGCAATTTCGAAAAGACTCATGATGAGAATGCTATTCACATCCAAAGAATGCAGATTGAAGCATAATATTTTTCATTTTTCATATTTTTCTCATGTTTTTTTCCCCTTTGGGTCTGTGTCTTCTTTCACAACATGACTAATGTAGTAATATATTTTGTGTAATTTAACATGTATAACCTATATCAAATTGCTTATTGTCTCAGGGAGGGGTATGGTAAGGGAAGGAGACAGAAAATTTGAAACTCAAAATTTTTAAAAAATGAATGTTAAAAATTGTTCTTTACATGTAACTGGAGGAAAAATAAAGTATTGTTTTAAAAAAAATGAAGAGGAGGAGGAAATGGCAAACCACTTCAGTATTTCTGCCAAGAAAACCCCAACTAGGGTCATGGAGAGTCAGACACAACTGAAAAAAAAAACAAAACAACAATAAATTTTTTGGATCTATACTGTTTTTTAAAATGTCAATTTTGATTGCTTCCTCCCAGGTTTTTTCCCCTTTTATTTGTACAGAATTTGGTCTAAGGATCTGGCTTAAACTCTGAATAATAATAATAATAACCAATTTAAAAAAAATAAACAGTACTGTTATTTAATTCTAGAGGCGAAACGGGCCAATGGCATTTATATAGTAAAGAAGTGATGTAGTCACTTAAGGAAAATTACTTTGGCAGCTGCGTATAGGAATGATTGGAAAAAGGAGAGACTGGAAGCAAGAAGTAGTGAGGGCTTAAACTAGGGTTCTCTAGGTGGCCATGTGAGTAAACAAAAGTGGACAGATACAAGATATAAACAACAAAATTTGGCAACTGATTTGATATGTCAGGTGAGAGAGAGGGCAGTCAAGGATAACGGAAAAGTTGTGAGCCTGGAGGACCCAAAGGATAGGTGTGTTTTTGACAGAAATAGGAAATTTGAAATATGGGTAGAAATAATTAGTTCAATTTTGGACATGTTGAGTTTGAATACCTGTGGGATACCCATCTAGTTTGAAATATTTAATAGGCAGGTAGAAATATGTGACTGAAGCTCAGGAGAGAGACTACAGCTAGACTGATAAGTTTAAATTATCTGCATAGAGATGGCAATTGAATTCATGGGGTGATAAGGTCACCAAGTGAGAGAATACAAAAAGAGAACAGAAAGGACCCAACACAGAGCCTTGAGTCACACTCCTAGTTAGGTTGCATGATATGGATGATGAACCAGCAAAAGAGACTGAGAAGAAGCAATCAGACTGGAAAGGAGAACAACAAAGAGGAAACAGTATAAGCAAAACTCAGAGAGGAGACAGCATCTGGAAAGAGAGGGTAATGAACAATATCAAATGAAGCAATGACAAAAAAAAAAAAAGTCAAGGTTGACAACGAAAGGCTATCTGATTTGGTAACTAAGAAAACACTGCTAACCCCGGAGAGAATAGTTTCAGCTGAGTGATGGGGTAGGAAGCTACACTGCAATCCTAATATTATGGTTCCACAGAATCCTCTAAGGATTCTTATCTCATTACTTGCTTATCAGCTGCCCACAAAGATAGTTTTACCTGTACTCTGTTTAAGGATTTTTAGAGAGAAAGAATTCCTATGCAATCCTGTTCTAAAGTTCTAAAATGTTATGACTGGATAAAATCTCATTCCTTCAGACTGTTCAAGATGCTGTCATAAAGAATACTCAACTTGAAATCCTTAGACCTGGGTTGAAATTTAGCAATGATATTAGCTGTGTAATTCTAGACAATTCATTTAACCTCTCTGAGCCTCAATTTCTTCATCTATAAAATGAAGGATATTTTTACTTAAGAGACACCTTTAAGAAACAGCTTGGTACAGTACTTGGAATTAAAAAAACACCACTCAAGTCTTTGATCCTACATTTCCTAGTTCTGTGTTTGTTGGCAAGTCATTTAACCCTCTGAGCCTTGATTTCCTAATCTATAAAATAGGGGTAATAATCCTTGTACTCACTATCTCCAAGAGCTATACAAAAGTGTCTTCAAGTCTTAAAAATATTACCATAAAAACGTGAGATAGTTATTATTGCTATTTTTATTATTTACTTAACTGGTGATTCTTTCCTCTGCTTGGATATATGATGATGTGTGCAATACAGACATAAATCTACTCCAGTAAATTCCACTTGCTGCTCAATAATAGTATCTTAAGTTACATCAGAAAACAAGCCTTTAGTTTTAAAAGAAAATTCACATTAAGGCTGATACACAGGTTCTTTTACTTCTGCTCATATATAATACTATTTACAGATTTAAATCATGTACAAAAGACATCCATTACCAACATTAATGGAGGGGAGAAGTAAAGCCGATAATTTAAAAAGCCATTTCCATTTTCCTGAAGAATGCTCAATATAATCTTGTCTCAAGGCTATTATCTCCAATTTTAGAGATGAGGAAATTAAGGCAGATGCAAGTTAAAGAGTCTTACCAAAGATCAAAAAACTAGAAAGTATCTGAGGCAGCATTTGAACTCAGGTCTTCCACTCCAAGTGAAGCACTCTAGCTACTTCACCACCTTGTTGCTCCTGCCCTTCCCGTTGCATATTATATTCCACACAGCAGGCAGCTTACCTGAGATAGTAAGTACTGAAAGCTTAAGGGCCTCTCATTGGAAGGATATAATCTTATCCATTATCCTACTTATTTCCATACTTATAATATTCTCCCATTATATCAAAATTTTACTGAGGGTTGGGTTTGCGCTATTTTATTTCCACCTACTTATTATGGTATCTTGCATATAGCAGGCTCTTAAAAAATGTTGGCTGAATTGAACTGAGTCCTCCATTGGTAAGAGGAAGGAGTATCCTTGGATATTTTCTGGGTAGCAGAAAGAAGCTAAGGAAAATCAACTCAAAGCAATGGAAAGTCAATGAAAAGTAGACTAATATAAATAACACTAATAAAAAAATCACTAATATAAATAAGCAAAATGTTCACAAATCCAATGGTTTACTTCTTGAAACTCCTTTATGGATACTATTTGCAAGGTCAAAATGAGTTTTTGTCAGCTATCAGATAAATAACCCCACTGGAATGGGTTGAATTAATCTGGACTGTTAAGGAAAAGGCAAGAATTTTCTTTCATTTTCCATTTACATGACACCCCACTAGTGGCTTGACCTTGTAAGATAGTTAAAACTTTAATGTTCCTCCCAATCAAGAGGCAGAAGTCAATGAGACCAGGGAGATTTAGACTCAAGATACTTTTTTTCAGTAGTGAAAGGGGAACTATCTCCTAATAAAGCATTAGTAAGAAATACTTGTTACAGTGTTTTGCCGATGATCTCAAAACACTAGGAGGATCTGATTGTCTTTCTCCAGGCTCCTTTGTTGGATCTTCGTGTTGTGCTTACCAATTGGTCCAAAGGCTCTACCCTGAGCCTCTTCTCTTTCTTCTCTACACTTTCTCTACCAAGTGGCTTCCTCAATTCCTATGGGATCAATTATCCTCTCAATGCAGGTGACTCCCAGATCTATATACGCAGCCCTAGCCTCTCTCCTAAGCTGCAGTCCCATATCAACAATTGCCTCTTAGATATTTCAAAATGGATGTTTTGTAGGCATATCAACTCAGCCCTCACCACAATGAAGCAATCCTTTATACCTCCCAAAATAACACACTATCACACATACCACAGCATGTATTCCAAACCATTTTATCCCTCCCCACAGGCCCCCCCATGGCATCCCTTCCCTGTTGCAGACCTTGTTTAATTAATACTTCACTGGAAAAAAAAAAAGAAACAGAAACCTGGGACTATTTACCTAGAGTTACCTCCTCCTCATCTCAAACCAGATATATTCCTCTACCTTCCTTCACCTGTCTCACACAGACATATATACACTTGATCCTATTCCATCCCATCTTACTCAGCAGATTGTCGTTCCCCACCCCACCCCCATCCCTACTTTCTCTCTTTTCCTTAATCTCTGCCTATCTCCTAGTTGCTTCCTTTCTACCTACACACATGTCCATGTCTCCCCTCTTGCCTTAAAAAAAACCCCTTACTTGATTTGACCATCCCCATTAGTCTCTCCTCACTTTTTCAGCTAAGAAAGCCATCTCTACTAGGTACCTCCACTTCCTCTCATCACTCTTCTAAATCGATTGCATTCTGGCTTTCAGACTCATCATTCAACTCAAACTGTTATCTCCAAAGTCACCAATCATTTCTTAATTGACAAATTTAATGGCCCTTTCTCTATCCTCATCTTCCTTGACCTCTGACAGCATTTGAATCTGTCAATCAATCACCTTTTCCTCCGCGATAATCTCCTCTCTGGGTTCTTGTGACACTGCATTCTCATCATTCTACTACCTGTTTGGGTGCTCACTTCTCATCTTCCTTTCCTGGCTCTTCATCCACATCATGCCTACCAACTATGCTTGTCCTCCAAGGCTTTGCATTCAGCTCCATTCTCTTCACTCTATATTCATAATCTCACTTGATCTTATCAGCTCTCATTAGTTCAATTACCTTCTCTGTACAAATAATTCCCGGATCTCTATGTCTAGCCCTGGTCTCTTTACTGAGCTACGTTTATATATGTGTATACATATATATATATATGTGTGTGTGTGTGTGTGTATATATATATATATGTCCTCTTAGACATCTCAAACTGTATGTACCAGAAGCATCTCAAACTTAGCATGTCCAAAACCTTTATCTTTCCCCAAAAAACCTCTTTCCCAACTTTCCTATTACTGTAGAAGGTATTACCATCCTCCCAGTCACCCAAGCTCATGACCTCAGTGTCATCCTTGATTCTTCACTTGCACTCAATCCCACATTTCTCATTTCTACCTTCACAACATCTTGTATACATTCCATTTTTGCCACTCATATAGCCCCAACTTCAGTACAGTCCCTCAACACCTCACACCTGTACAACTGCAATAGCCTATTGGATGGCTCTGCCTCAAGTCTCCAATCCATCCTCAGCTACCAAGGTGATCTTTCTATAGTATAAATCTGAACATGTATTCCCTCCCACACCCAAATGACTTCCAGTGGCAACTTTTTACTTCTAACATCAAATATAAAGTGCTACTCCCCTCTACAAAACCCTACAATCCAGCAACACTAGCCTCTTGTAGTTTTGCAAAACGGAGACTCCATCTCTCCATCCTGGGCTTTTGCACTGGCTATCCCACGCTCCTGCAGTGTTGTGCCTCTCAGTTTCCCTAACTTCCTTTAAGATTCTCCTCAAATCTCACCTTCTACAATAGGCCTTTGCCAGCTCCCAGCTACATGTGACTTCCTCTCTCAGATTATTTTCCTTTACTAAGTATATATCCTATATGCACCTAGTTATTTACACATTGTCTCCCTCATGAGAATATATGATCCCTGAGAACTAGGACTAATTTTTTGCCTCTATTGATATTGCCAGCACTTAGTATGGTGTCTGACATATGGACAAAATAAAATAACAGAAATCACCTCATAAGCCTCAGTTCTATTCCATTTGTTCATATTAATATAACACAGTAATAGTTTGCAAAGCACATTACACAGTTCTCATTTGACCACCATAAAACCTCCATAATACAAGTTATGTGAGAATGATAAGAGCCATTTCGCAGATGAGAAAATTGAAGCCCAGAAAGATTCAATGACTTGCCCAAGATCACAAGGCCAATAAGTATCAGAGCAGAGATTTATATCCAGCTCTTCTGACTCCAAATTCAGTGTTTTCCCACTGCAACATGTTCTCTGCATGACCTTATGTCCCCTAAGCTATCTCATAGTTATATGTGCCTTCTAATTAATGAACTGAACTCAACAATTCTGATTAATATTTAGTTGTTTTTATTACTAATATAAACAAACAATTCCTTGACATTGGCAAATACATATCATGACACTTTAAATTTCCATAGATTTTAATATCTCAAGAAGATTGATTGCATGGAATGAAAGGGCTACATATAGACATCATCTATCATCCTATTCCACAGCACAACAATACTAAAACAGCCTTTGCAAAAGAGTTTCAACTCATTCTTAAGGCTGAAGAAATTAAATCACAAATGGAAGCACTTAGTCTGCAAAGTTGCAGAGAGTTCTGCAAGGTCTACATCCCCTTGTTTCCAGCAGGCCCAGAAAACTGATTTACAGTAGCTTGGATCAGGAAAGGAGAGGATCATTTTTCTACAGCCCAAGCTTCATCATGTCCCTCCACTGTTCAAGATCGCCATCAGACACTTTCTTAGCACCCACCATGAATGAGGCCCCACCCTAGGTGCTGGGGCTACAAGGGTATAAAATGCCACCTCTGCCTTGAAGAAGCTTACACTAGTTTCTTTGGAGAAAGAAATGGAACAAAGAGTTTAAAAGACAAATAACAACACAAGCATATTTGGCAGAAGCCAAATGCATGCTACAGATCCGTAAGTACTACGAAAGTTCAAACCAGAGAGAGATTACTGTGGGCCAGGGAATACTACCTTTGTCCAAGAAATTTACAGGAATGGTGAATGAAACTATAGAGGAGCACATTGATAAACCTCATCCACAAATAATGGAAAATTTTATCAATTAAACAAATTAAGTATATGACAGAAATAAACAAATGAAGAGACCAGCACAATGTTTAATAAACTCAAAGACTCAAAATACCAAGGTAAGGATCCACCATTATTCAATAAAAACTCCTGGGAATGACAGAAAGCAATCTGGAAGAAATATTGGGTTTTGGTCCAACATCTAACACCATACAGGCTATAATGGCTATAGGACCTAATTACAAAATGTTACTTCATAAACAAATTAGAGGAGCTAGGAAAGAAAAACCTTTCCCAAATATGGACAGGGAAGAATCCTGACCAAAAAAAAAGATAGGAGGATCACAGGAGATCAAATTGACAGTATTAATTGCCTAAAATTGAAAAGGTTTTCACACAAACAAAACCAATCCAGTTAAAATTAGAAGGGAAAAACAGTTAACTGGGGAACTTTGCCCTCATCCCCTCACACTTGAGACTACTCGAATGGCCTGCTGATTAGTCTCCCTGTCTCAAGTCTCTTCCTGCTGCAATCTATGTACTATTTGTCTGTCAAAATGATGTTCTTTATGTTTAGTGTGAAGGTATATATAGAACCTTATCAGATTGCATGCCTTCTTGGGTGGGGAGGGGGGAGGAGAAAGAGGGGGAGAAAATTAGAAACTCAAAAACTCGAGGAACTGAATGTTGTAAAGTAAAACTAAAAATAAATAATTAATTTTTAAAAAGTGATCTTCTTTAGGAGATCTGACCATGTCACTCTTCAACTCAATAAATTCTAGTGGCTCCAGGATCAAATATATAATCCTGTTTGACTTTCAAATTCCTTCACGACATAGCCCCTTCCTACTTTTCCAGTCTTCTTATATCAAGTACTCCTTCCATGTGCTCTGCAATCTAGTGACACTGGCCTCTATCCCTAGACTTTTCACTGGCACCCTTCACACCTAGCCTGCTGTCCCTCTTCATCTCTGCCTCCTGGTTTCTTTGGCTTCCTTCAAGACACGGCTCAAATCCCACCTTCTGCAGGAGGCCTTTTGTGATTCCCCCTGAAAGTACCTTGCCACTGAGACTACCTCGAATTTACATTGTCTTTTATGAACACAGCTGTTTGCATGTTGTCTTCCCCATTAAAATGTAAGCTCTGTGAAGGAGGAACCAGGATGTTACTTTCCTTGTATCCTACCTCTCATTTAGCACAACACCTGGTATATAGGAAGTGCTTAATAAATGCTTGTTGTTGCTGAGAATGATATACAAGATACATAGGGAACTGGTTCAAATCTGTAAGAAGAGCCATTCCCCAATACTATGGTCAAATGATATGAATAGGCAATTCTCAAAGGAAGAAACTTAATCAATGACCATGTGACAAAATGTTCCAAATAACTTAACAGACATGAATATTAAACTAACACTGAGGTTCCTTCTCACATTCATACTGCCAAAGATGAGACAAAAGTAAAGTGACAATTATTACAGAATCTATGGTAGGACAGACAAATGACTTTTTAAATTTTATATTTTTAACTTTCAATTTATTGATGCGGTTTGTTTTTAACATTAAAAATATTTATAGATCATTCCTGCTTTGTGAGAGATCTCTAGTAACAAAGTAAAACAGTTAAATATTTAACGATACAGTAAGCTCAAGTAAAAGTTCATGAAACCTTTCACATCTGTAGCATCCCCCACCCTCTATTTTTATTTTTTATATTTTATTTTTCCCAACTGCACGCAAAACAACTTTAATACTTTTTTTAAAAACTGAGTTACAAATTCTCTCCTTCCCCCCCTCTTCTTTCCCTTTCCCAAGACAATAAGCAATTTGATATAGATTATACATGTGTAATGATGCAAAACATATTTCCATATTAGTCATGTTGAGAAAGAAAATACCAATCAAAAAACAAAAAGCAAAAAACAGTACGCTTCGATCTGCATTCAGACTCTATCAGCTTTCTCTGGAGGTGGGATAGCATTTTTCATCATGAGTCCTTTGGAAGTGTCTTAGATCGCTGTATTGCTGAGAATAGCTAGGTCATTCACAGTCGATCATCATACAATGTTGCTATTACTATGTACAATGTTCTCCTGGTTCTGCTCACTTCACTCTGCATCAGTTCATGGAAGTCCAGGTTTTTCTGAAATCATCCTGATTGTCATTTCTTATAACACAACAATATTCCATTACAGTCATACACCACAACTTGGTTTGGCCAGTTGATGGGCATCCCCTCAATTTCTAATTCTTTGCTACCACAAAAAGAACTGCTATAAATATTTTTTGTAGAAATAGGTTCTTTTCCCTTTTAAAAAAAATATCTCTGAGATACAGACCTGTTAGTAGTTATTGCTGGGTTAAAGGGTATGCACAGTTTTATAGCCCTTTGGGCATAGTTCCAAATTGCTCTCCAGAATATTTGGATCAGTCCACTCTCTTTTTAAAAAAATTAACAGAAACCTCCCCTCTACCCCAGTGCAAAACAAAACAAAACAAAAAATTTCCTGTAACAAATACACAAACTCAACCAAAATGAATTCCTCAAAAAGCTATATGCAAAAAAAGTTTGTCTCATTTCATACCCTAAATCTATCACCTCTATGTAACAGATAACATGCTTCATCCTTAATCCTCTGGAATCATGAACAGTCAGAGCACTGATCGTAGTTGTTACAGCTTCCATAGTTGTATGATTTTACAGTATTGTTTTACTGTTCACTTGGTTCTGCTCATTTCATTCTTTATCAGTTTATAAAAACCTTCAATATTGTTAATTTTTAAAATATTATAGTATAAATTGTTCCTCTGTTTCTGCTTCCTTCACTCCACATCATTTCATGTAGATTTGTCCGTGTCTTTTTGAAATATCTATGCAGTCAGACACTTACTGGCTGTGTGACCCTAGGTAAGTCACTAAACCGCTGTATGCCTCAGTTTCTTCATCTATAAAATGGGGATGATAATAATAGCACCCATCTCTCAGGGTTGTTGTGAGGAACAAATGAGATAAGTGTAAAGCATTTAGCATAGTGCTTGGCACACAGTAAGTGCTATACCAATATTAGCTATTACAGTTATCCCTTCCACATTGTGACTTTCCCCATTATGGTTTTGATACACTGCAGGTCCACATAAGAAATTAAATGGGAATTTGGGAGGAGTTTTGTGGAAGCCACAGATGACAAGCAAAGGCCAGCAGATGACACAGAAAAAGTTTAGAAACTCAGAAATGCATAAAATATATGTATAGGATTGTATAATATCAATATAGTTTATCTTTTAATACCATAATAATTCAGATTCTTCTCTGGTAAGAAGGCAAGGCCAAAAAAGTTTATGTGGATCTTCCAGATTGTGAAGACATCACACCCCTAACCCCAGCAATGTAGAAGGGATATTGTATTATCATTATTATTTATTTCCTCATTTCTTATAACACAATAATATCCCATCACATTTATATTTTATTTATATTTAATAATATAATAGTAAATATTTATATTTATAATATATATTCAGCCATTCTCCACTGCTGGACATCTCCTAGTTTCCAATTTTTTTGTCACCACAAAAAGTTGCTAAAATTACAAACATAAATGACTTTACCCCCTCTTCGTTGATGACAAGAAGCACACATTGTTCAATAATGTTTTGTGTATACCTCCAAATTGCTTTCCAGAACGGTTATTTACATTCAGAAGTCTACTAACGGTGTAGCAATTGTACCTCTTTCCCCACAGGCCTGGTCATCTTTGTCACTCTGATGTATGTGAGGTAAGATCTCAGAATTGCTTTAATTTGCATTTATCTAATTAGTAAGAATTTGGAATATTTTTCCTTTCGGCTATAAATAATCTGTATTTCTTCTCTTGAGAATTATCTGTTCATATCTTTAGGGCATTTATCATTTGGGGAATGGTTCTTTTATTTATAAATTTGAATCAGTTTCTTATATAGCTCATAAATGAGATCTTTTATCTTAGATTCACTGCAAAGATGTTCTCCCTGTTAACTGTTTCCTGAGGCAGCCAGGTAGTCCAGTGAATAAAGAAGTAGGCTTCAAGTCAGGAAGACCTGAGTTCATATCCAGCCTCAGACACTTATTAGCTATGTAATCCTGGTCACGTCACTTAACCTCTGTTTGCCTCAGTTTCCTCAAATGTAAAACAAGGCTAATTACAACCCCTTCTTCATAAGGTTGTTGTGAGGATCAAATGAAGTAATAATTGTAAAGTATTTAACACAGTACCTGGCACACTGTAAGCACTATATAAACATTAACTATTATTATCAATCTTAGCTTTATTAAATTTGTTTGTGTAAGACCTTTTTAAATTTTGTATAATTAAATTTATGCCTCTTATCTCAGCTAATAAGCATATATTAAGCACCTACTTAGAGCTAGGGACACAAAGAAAGGTAAAAGACTGTTCCTGCCCTTGAGGACGGCACAATCTAATTAGGGAGACAACATGCAAAAAGATACATACAAACAAGCGATATAGAGGAAATAATCCACAGAGGGAAGGCACTAGAATTAAGAGGGACTAGGAAAGGCTTCCTGTAGAAAGTGAGATTTTAGCTGGGGCTTGAGGCTAAGGAAGCCATAAGAGAGAGATAAAGAAGAGTAGAGAGAGATGAAATGTCTTCTTCTAAAGGCAGCTACAACTAACCTGGAATTAGGAAAACCTGAGATCAAACGCAGCCTCACACACTTACTAGCCTAGTGACCCTGGACAAGTCATTTAATTTCTGTTTGCCTCAGTTTCTTCATCTGTAAAATGGAGATAATAATAGCACCTGCCTTCCAGAGTGGTTGTGAGGCTCAAACAAGAAAACTGTATTTACACAGCATCTGCACATAGTAAGCACTATATAAATGTTAGCTTTTATCATTTTTATTATTGTTTGAAGAACGGCAAGGAGGCCAGTATCACTAGATCAAAGTGTTGGGGGAGGGAGTGCATTCAGAAGGGAGTTTAAGGTATAGTAAGACTAGAAATGTGGGGAGGAGGGTTGGGACATGGAGGCTTTAACCATCAAAAACAGAATTTTACATTTGATCCTGAAGTTAAAGGGAGCCATGGAGTTTAATGGAGTGGGAGAGGGTGAAATGAGCAGACCTTCTATGATCCTCTATTTTTTATTTGGTCTTGAACTTTTCTCCTATCCATTCATCTGATATGGAATTTTCCCAATGTTTCTCTAATTGGTCTCTAAAGGTATCTATGTAAAGTGCAGGTCTAAATCTAATTTCTCCAGTCTTATTATTCAATTTTCCCAGTAGTTTTTTTGTCAAATAATGACTTCCTGAGTAGTTGGGGCTTTTGTGTTTGTTAAATACTAGAGTATTAGATCTATTTGCTCCAGTATATTTTATACCTAACCTGTTCTACTGATCAATGTTTCTTTACTTCATTCCCATTTCTTTCCATTATTTCTCTTGACATTCTTTCTTTTCCTCTATATGAAATTTATTTTTTCTAGTTGTTTAAAGTAATCCATTGGGAGTTTTATTGGTATTGAATTGGTATTGAATAAGTAAATTAATTTAGTATTGTAATATCATCATTTTAATTATATTGGCTCATCCTACCCATGAAAAATTAATAGTTTAAAAGTGACTTAGGCCCATTTTTTATAGGGTTTTATTGATACTATATTGAAATGCTGGTGTGGTAAAGAGTTGGAAATTGAGAGGATGCTCATCAATTGGGGAATGGCTGAACAAGGTGTGGCATGTACCTGTGCTGGAGTTCTACTGTGCTATAAGAAATGACAAGGGGGATGGTTTCAGAAAAAAGATGGCAAGTCTTGTATGAACTGATTGATTCTAGATTACTGTATACAGTAACAGTAATGTTATAATAACCAGCTGTGTAAGAGCTGGCTACTCTGATCAATGATGTAAGATAATTCCATTCATAATGAAAAAAATGCTGTCTACCTCCAGAGAAACAACTGATGAACTCTGAGTATAAAGTGAAGTATAACTTTCTCACTTTTTTATTGTTTTTTTTTGTGATATAGCTAACATGGAAATATGTTTTGCATGATTTCACACACATAATTGTGTATGTATATTGTTTGCCTTCCCAGTGGGTGAAGGAAAAGAGAGAATATGGAACTCAAAATTTTTAAAGAAAAGAATGCCACAAATAAACAATTTTTTGGAGAGGGGGAATAAAAGGAATTGCCTTTACCAGTAAAATATCACCTATTCTCTTCTTTCTCTCTCTTGCACACGCATGCGCGCACACACACACACACAGAATGCTGATGATTTTAGCAGACTTATCTTATGTCCTGCAAGTTTGATAACTTTTTTAAATTAAATTTTTAGTGGATTCTTTAAATACACTATCACATTACCTGTAAGTATGTGATGCTGATGACTGCTAACTGATCAGGGTGGTGGCTGCTGAAGGTTGGGGTGTCTATGGCCATTCCTTAAAATAAGACAACAATGACGTTTCCTGAATCGACTGATTCTTCATTTCACTTGAACACTTATAAGCCACTGTAGGGTTAACTGGCCTAATTTCAATACTGTTGCGTCTCGGATAGTAGGGAGGCCCAAGGGGAGGGAGAGAGATGGAAACAGCCAGTAGGTAGAAGTCAGAACATACACAACATTTATCGATTGAAGTTCACCATCTTACATAGGCACAGTTAGTGGCGCCCCAGAACAATTACAACAGTAACATCAAAGATCACTGATCACCAAAACAGACATAATAATAATGAAAAAGTCTGAAACACTGTGCGAATTACCAAAATATGACACAGAAGCAATGTGAACACATGCTGCTGGAGTAATTGCACCCGTACACTTGCTTGATACAAGGTGCAACAAACCTTCAAACTGTAAAAAAAAAAAAAAAGTAATATCTGTGAAGCATTAAAGCAAAGCACTATCGAACAACGTATGCCTGTACTGGAAGTGTTCGTGGTTGTCCGTATCAAGTTCAGAATAATAAAAAATTAAAAGGAAAACCAGAGTCCTTAAGAAATGACTAACTAAATGAATCAAAATTGTGACACAGCAGGCCAAAAAGCTTAGGCTTCATAATTGTTACAGCGCAAGAGAGGTAAGTATATGGCTATACTCTGTCCTGGTCACATGATATCTGGAGTACTCTGTCCGGTTCATCCATGTCATGCCCAATAACTTTGGGAATGCCCCAAAGAAGATACAAGAGATTATGAAAGGAGAAGGTGGCAGTCAAATGACTCAGGTTTCAAACCTTGAAGATCAGAAGAATGGTGACAGAAATAGGGGAGTCTGGGAAGAATGCTGGTTTGTGAGAAAAGAAAATGGATTCCATTTTAGACAAAATAAATTTAAATAGTAGAAAATTGAAATAGAATGACTATTAGATTATAAACTCCATAAACACAGGAATTACCTCTTACCATCTAATATTAGGTAATTAAAATAATATTATTTGTACTCTCTATTATACCTCAAGCATGGTAAGTGCTCCATAAATCCCAGATGAATAGAATAGAAACAGCCAGTAAAGCAAGAAGTTGAAGATGGGAATAGAGTTAAGCAGAGAGAACTGAGCTACAGATGTAGATACAAGATTTGTACCATGTGTGGTACAATGGACCATGCAGAAGCAGAGGCCACACTGGAACTCAAGTCTTCCTAACTCTAGGCCCAGCACTCTACCCATTGCACCACTAAGCACTAATAAGCAAGTGACTGAATCTTACTGGGCCTCTGTTTGTTCACCCATAAAATATAAGGATGGGATAAGATTATTTCTGAGGGCCCTTTCATCTATAAAATTCCATCCTACTTCTCAGGATGCTTCTGTCTGAAATTTTTCTTCTTGCCAAAAACCAGCAACATCTACCCACTATATCCAATCACTCACAACTTCTCTCCAAAGCTTCCTCACACTCTATTTCCCATATGACTTAGAGTCAGAAGGGACCTTAGAATACATCTAAACCAGGGAACCCGCAGCCTCGAGGCCACATGTGGCCCTCTAGGTCTTCAAGTGTGGCCCTTTGACTGAGTCAATAAAAGGGCCACAAAGTGCTATACTTGAGAGAGCCATGCTTGAGGACCTAGAGGGCTACATGTGGCTTCAAGGCTTCAGGTTCCCCACCCCTGATCTAAATCAATCATCTCATTTTACAAATAAATTTTACAAACTGAGGCCTAGTGAAGGTAAGTGAATTCTTCAAGTGACATGAGTACTAACTAGTAGAACCAGAATTTAAACCCAAGTCTTATCACTTCAAATGTAGTGTTTTTTCCATTATGCTATGCGGCAGCTCACCATCTTAACTCATTTCCAAAACAGGTTCTCTGCTTCAGCCAAGCAATAATGCTCACCACTCCCCAATATGGCTTGTTCATTGTTACATTTGAGAATTTGCCACTATTTTGAATCTAACTATGTTCCTCTGTATCGAATTCACCTATTCTGATGGAATCTTCCCTAATTTTGCCACATGACTAACCACTGTACTCAAATGACAAATGTTTGGATACCTACCCTGTGTAAGGCACTGTACTAGATACTATGAGAGAGATTGAGATGAATAAGACTTGGTTTGTGCCTTAAGGGAGAAGTCTACATTTTAAGGAGACATGAAAAGCCAAGAGTCAGTGCAAACAGCACTGTCTGCAGGAAGCCTCTCCTGGTCTCCCCAGCTATTATGGCCTTCCTCTCCAAGGTTACTTTCTTCCATTCTGCATCTTGTACCTGTGTACATACAGACTATCCACCCCTATCCCATTAGACTGTAAACTCCTTAAATTTTAGGTGGGGGCTACTTTCTTTTTGTCCCCAGAAATGAGCATGGTGTTTTTGTACATAGCAAAGCACTTCATAAATTCTTGTTGTTTGATGACTGCAATGATGCAGGGACCTGATGTTGGTATTGCAGAAAAAGAAAGCCCCGATTCCAGGCCAGGAACCATTAGATGGTTCTCTCTTTCCCATCCCCTCGTCCTCTGAGCCTGCAGTCTCCCTGCATGAGTCAATTTATTTTTAATCTTGCAGCTTTCATATAAAAGGCTCTTCGTGTGATTGATGATGACAGTTTGGGCAGCCATGAAGATAAGTGGACTCCCCAACTAATTACTGCCGAGGAAGGAGAGGCATCCCCAGCCTTGGATTGCAAGACAGAAGGGCCAAAAACCCCTAAAGAGGGGCAATTCCAAAATTGGGGGCATCTGTTGAGAATGAAGTGTCCTTAGGGAGAGAGTGGGAGGAACAGAGAGAAAACATAAGGAAAAGGAAACCAAGTCCACTGAGGATGCACACCCTTTGGATTCTCTCCTCAGCCATCATCTCCCTGGCTCCTCCTCACAGGGATGTTTGTGAGGATAAAGACAGACAATAGATAGAAAGTACTTTGAAAAATAAAAACATAATACAGATGCTAGGCATTATGATGATTATCATATTAAGTGGATTCCCATCCTCTGCCAGGTTTCTACCCTGGCTTTTTCGATTGTGATGTCAGGGTGTGTACACAACTCAAAGCACACAAATGAAACTCAGAAAGCATTCCAGTCACCAGGACAGAAAGTGAAATAATCCAGAGATTTAACAACGAGCTCCAGAGTGACCTAAACATTTTCCAATTCAATTTAACAAACATTTATTAAAGGCCTACTATGTACAAAGCACTTATGCATGGGTCAGATACAAAGTTTAGATAAGCCAGTCTCAGTGCCTTCATAAAACTGACAATCTAGTAGGGAAATGTACCAAATAACTATAAATACACAGAATAATCAATGTTTAAAAGTACCATGTACCAGTCATTGTGAAGGGTTCAGGGAAGGCTTCTTAAAAGAGGTGGCATGACTATGGGAAAGAATATAGGATGTGGAATCAAAGGGCTTAGGTTCAAAACCTGTCTCTACCCCTTAACTTGGACAAGTCACAACATCTCCGATCCAATTTTCTCATTTGCAAAGGGAGGCCATTGGACCAGAAGACTGGTACAGTCCCTTCCAACTCTAGATTCTATGATCACAAAAGATGAATGGGAATTCAAAAAGGGAAACAGAGGGGAGAGCATTCTTGGAATAGGCAAAAAGATGAGAAAAAGCAAAGAGGCAACAAGAAAAGATAGGATAGGACAGCTACAGGAAACAGGGCAGTGCAATTTGGCTCAAGGGATGGAGGGAGCTGGGGAGGGAAGAAGGGAATAAAGTAAAGCTAGAAGGGTAAAGTGGTGCAGATTATAGAAGTCCTTGAAAGTCAGGCAAATGAGTGAGAAGTGGGGAAACACTGAAGATTTTCTTTTTTAAACAAAGTCATGATATGGCCAGAACTATACAAAATGAAGATTATCCTGATAGCAGCACAAAGAATGAGAGACTAAAGGCACAAAGAACAGTAAGGCTACAGCAAGGCCACTACTAAGGTGGTCCAGGTAGTGGAAATAGCAAAGAGAAGCCAGATTCAAGACATGACAGTGACAGAATTAACAAGACTTGGGTAATTATTTGGACATGAGAAATGAGGGTGAAGAAAAGTCCAAGAAGAAGCAGATACAAAAGCAAAGATAAGCTCAATTGGGGATATCTGGAGTTTGAGTGCCAAGCAGCTATCCATGTAGAGTTGGTTCTGTAGGAAGCTGGAGATTAGACATGGGAAATATCGCCAATATACCAGCCCTTTCCGTGTCACGTTCAAGGAGACCTATCAGTTAGGCACCTGCCTCTACTCTTCTTGAAAATTTTAGAGATATTTGCAAGTATTTTTTCTCTCTTTTCTACTCCATTTTCCCTCCATCTCTCTTTCCTTATTTTCTGAATACAATTCTTCCACTTCATTTCCTCTAATTTGAAGTTAATATGCACATAGAACTCCCAGGTAACAGAATCCTTGGTGCCAACAGCAAGAACAGCAGAGACAGTGCAGCTAGGTGGCGCAGTGAGTAGAGCACCAGCCCTGGAGTCAGGAGGACCTGAGTTCAAATCCAGCCTCAGACACCTGATACACTTACTAGCTGTGTGACCTTGGACAAATCACTTATTCCCAATTGCCTTGCCTTCCCCACTCCAAAAAAAAAAAAAAACCAGCATAGACACAACCAAAACAGGAAAACAAAATTGAGAGTCCCAGGGGTTGCCTATATGACCAGTTCTGGGAAGCTGGGAAGAAACAGGAGAAAAGAGGTCTGAGCCAACATCATTTTCTCAGCTTAAGGAACATAAGGTTATAAAGCAATCTGTGGAAACAGAACTATGGGACTCTTAATGGACATCAGTAGCAAACTGTGAGGGACAGTGGGCTGAACCAACACTATCCCTATCGTGGATCTTCCCACAACACTCCCAACCAAGCCTTGAAGACTGTCCCTCTATTTGGCACCATAGTAAAGGGTATAAAACTCCAAACAGCCATTTAGTAGTTAACAACAGGAACTACGGTAAGGTAAATGAAATAGGAAAATATTGAAAGAGGAGATATGGAATGCAACAAAAGACATATAAAAATGTAAATAATGTAGCATAAACTGAATGACAGGATTCAGAAGTGGAAGGGAAGCTGAGAGGTCACCCAAGTGAAACTTTTTCATTGTACAGATGAGGAAACTGAAACCTAGAGACAGTTAAGTGACTCGCCTAATTTCACATAAGTAATCAGGGCCAAAGTGGGATTTACATCCTCAGACTCCAGATCTAATGTTCCTTCTACAGTTTCACATGGGTAATGGCTAAGAGGACATAAAAACAATGGAGTCATCTGAATCAAAAAGAGGCCATAAACACAAGCTCCACAGGCAGGTGAGCTCTGGGCCACAAACTAGTTGGGGAAGAGGGACTGGGTATGAAAAAAAAATTAAAGACAGAATAACTTCCACCAAGTATCCGTATGCAGAGCACAGAATCAGCCAGCTTGGTGAGATTTTAGGTTTTGTCCCAAGGGCTGATCAGTAAAGAAGTTATCCACTACACATATTTTCAAATGTTTCTCCATGTATTCATCAGTTTTGCTGATTGTTTTTCTCTTCTTCCTCTTATTCTTTTAGATAGATAGTTTGTTATATATGGGATGGCTCTCTGGAAAGGGGAGGAGTACAAGTGGAAATTTATGCAACTTAAAAACAAAGGATAGCAATAAATTTATTTTTTAGTATGAGGTTTATCCACTGTGTAATTATGATAATCTAGCTTGGCCCAGGAAAACATCTGGGAAAATGCATCTCTATCCCTTCACTGCAGAGGTGGGGAACTATGGGTGATTTGCTGCTTTTGCTGAACCATTTTAAATTTTTTCTTCTTTTATAACCTCTGTTATAAAGGGGCTGTTGGAAAGAGGAAGAGAAGTAAGTATATTTGGAAATGTAATATAAAAACCTGAGATATCAGTTTTTTAAAATTTTAAATAAAGAAAAAAAAGAAAACAGATTAGGAGGACAATGGGAGGAATTTAGGGGTATTGGAGTACTTAAGATAACCCTGCTACCTCAAATTTACACAGAAGACAGACTATCCTAGCTGAAGCAACCAGGCACTTTGAGGGAGGGACAGGAGATATCAGACTATTTCAAATCACAGACACCTCACTTCCCCTTCAACCTCATTGGAGACAACTCAGAAACCTTCACCCAAGAGCAGCACCTCCCTGGTAACTGTCCCTACTTCCATCCATTTCCCTACCAGAATCCTATTCTCTAGCCACAGCTATGGAAGACCTGCAAAAGGAAGTTCTCAAAGTTAGAATAGGCACCATCAAATGGTTCAACCTCAGAAACTGATATGTTTTGATAAATAAAGGTGACACTGAAGATGTTGTATTATGCACCTTGCCTCCACACTCTAAGAACCACTAAGGCCTGCAGCTGAAACCTACTAGTTGCACTATCTCATCCCATTTAATTCGAGCTCCTAAAAACAGTCTTACTTTTTCTATTTGTATCCCTAGTGTTTTGTACATATTGAGCCCTTAATATGAGCTTTTTCATGCATTTATTCAGTAGCACTTCTTCCAAGGGGCACTTAGTTGAAATTCAAGAATTCCCAACCCTTCCAATCATTATTGAACCAGATTCCTGGCCATTTGTAGAAAGGAGAGAGCCAGAACTCTCCTCTGGGATAATGATGAAAACTTAAGGCTACCTATGTGACAACCTTGGGCAAATAACTCTCTGGGCCTCAGCTTCCTAATCTGTAAAGTGAGGAGGTTAGACTAGATGGCTTTAAAGATCCCTTTCAGCTCTGAAGCTATGATCCATCCTATAATTCCAAGAAGGACTTGCCTCACAAGGCAACATCAGAAAAAGGAGAATAAAACCTATAAAATTTGACTTTGGACTTTTATCACCGACTCTTTTCTTGTTAACTCTTCCATGTGGACATTTCACTCTGGCTAAGCAATTTAACCTTTAATTCCTTCATGAATTTTGCTCATTCTTTGAACTTTTTACCAGTAACTCTTCTCTTTCTCGTAATTTATATCCCATCCCTTCCTACCTTCAAAAATGGACTCAAATACTCTACTCCCCAAGAATATCATTTATACATTCAGTTTGCATTGCACTGATCTGAAGACACATTTAAGTCCTCTTCCAGCATGTAAAAGGACCCCTAACAGAAGATGTAAAAATCAAAAGGATGGATTCTTTATGCTTCCCCCTTCCTCAGTCTCTCCACTACCTCCCCACCCCAAATGTGTTTAATACATAATGACTAAAAACTACAGTATCTGAAGAGCAGACTTGATGAGGATGTAGACTGGGCCTACCAGTAAAAAGAAAAGAGTAAAAGCAGAAAAACAAAGGGCCAGTTAAAAGAAACTTGGAGATCTTGCTCCACGTGGAAGAAAGGGTAACCGATGGTCAGATTCAAAACTCCCCAAGTCAGAATTAAGTAATCCTGTTTTACTCATCTCTAACACGGGGAGTTTTGAAATTGACCAAGGAAGAGAAGCAAAAGACAAATTCTCTATCGATAAGACTGAGCTAGGCCTAATTTAGATGAATTTAAGATTGCAAATTTAAAGTCAAAAGGGACTTTAGAGATTATCTAAAATTTTGGTCTTATTTTAGAGAAGAGGAAACTGAGGGTGAGAGAAAATGACTTGCCCGAGGTCCTCAGTAACACAGCCCATATATGAACCCAGGCTTTGTGACTAGAAAGTGTGTTCTTTTCATGGCTACACCACAAGGATGTGATGTCCTTTATTCCCTTCATGCCCAGCCCAGCCCTCTCTCTGAGCCCGAATTTCTCATAACAGAGAATTTTGCCAAGGGTGTGGCTGCAGGGTGGGGTAAATTGTAGCAGTTTGGGTACTAGCCTTAGGCTGTATGCTAAAGTTTAACAATTAAAAAGTCTTCCAGGTCCCCAGTTGCTTCAGTTAAATGCAACCAACTCCAGAGGACAGGCTGAATAAAACCCTCCAACCACACTGGCTCATCAAACAGCAGGCCAGGTCCTAGTCCTACCATTCTATTAGTGCTCTGGGGTCTACTGGTCCAGAGACTAAAGAACCAGCTGAAAGCAAAAGAAGCAAACCCATGATTTAAGATGTTAAAGGATTCTTGAGAGGAGATGTGGAAGACCTGAAAGAAACTCAGCTGCATGCTCTCTTAAATTTCAGGGGAAAGAACACAGATGCTCTGGAAGTTCTGAGCTTCTGCCCCTTGAGCACAGAGGTCTGCAGGATGGATAGGCTCAGTGGTGCGATTCAAACAAATTAACAACCAGTTGTCTGCCTTAATGACCATTGTAAGTATACAAAAAGATATACCAAAAGATGGTTTAGTATCTCATGGATTTAATACTCACATAAGAACAATAAAAGAAGTACACGAGATTATGTTATATGAAAAAGTTTTAAAATATTAATGAAAAAATATTAAATAATACTTGACAAAAATGTATCCCTGTGGAGCAAAAGCAGTCACATGACCACAGTAGCCAATGTTGGAACACATGCCAAATCAAAATTCATTCTACCTATTCTCTATTTTTCCTCTACTTCCATGGCTTCCAAAATGGGTGATAAGATAACCCCTGAAATCTATATTTCCACTGATTCACTGTGTCTCAGCTTTCTGTTGGTTTCACCATTCAGGAAACACCAGCATACTCCTAATTATCTTGAGGGAATTTTGGATGTAACCTAAGGCAGAAACAAATGACAGCTTGTCACCCCCCTGGTTGTTTGCACTTTCTCTGTTTATGTTATATGTTTGTTCACCAAAGTAACAAAAACTAGGGAATTTAAATGTAGTATTTCATCAAAGGTATAATGAGTTTTAAGAAATGAATAAATAGTTTTGAGCCAAGATGGCGGCTGGAAAGCAGGGACTTGCGTGACCTCCCTGCCAGGTCCCTCCAAAAACCTATAAAAAATGGCTCTGAACAAACTCTAGAACTGCAGAACCCACAAAATAGCAGAGGGAAGCAGAGATCCAGCCCAGGACAGACTGGAGGGTCTCTGGATGAGGTCTATCGGCAGGGAGCGGAAGGGAACAGAGCCCGGCAGCGGCGGCGGCAGGACCAACCAGACTAGTAGCCAGGTGTAACAGGCCCTAGCACCCTGAATTAGTGGGCTGTGGCAGTTGCCAGACTTCTCAACCCAAAAACACCAAAGACAACAGAGAAGGTTAGTTGGAAAAGCTGCTGGGGACAGAGTGAAAAGAGTTTTGCTGTTTGGCCACCACCCCAGGGACAGCAGAGGTGGGGCAGCTACAGAACTACAGCTGCAGTTGCTTCTGGCCCCAAGCCCACCTGGTGGGAGGAATTAAGTGGCGGATCAGAGCAGGAGTGAAGAGCCTGCTGAAAATCTGAGTCCAGTCCTGGTTGGGGGTTCTTGGGGAAGGAGGAGTGCTGGTGTGGCAGAGCTGGCTGTATAGAAATAGCTCTGAAATCAACAACACATCCCCTCAAGCTTGGAAC
>CM053626.1:211120111-211158324 GCA_028646595.1 Phalanger gymnotis
CCAAGATCTAGCAGCTTCTACATTAAGAGATCGAAGGGCTTGGAATATGATATTCCTGAGGTCAGTGGAGCTAGGATTAAAACCAAGAATCACCTACCCAGCAAAACTGAGTATCATGCTCCAAGGAAAAATATGGACTTTCAATAAAATAGAGGACTTTCAAGCTTTCTCAGTGAAAAGACCAGAGCTGAATAGAAAATTTCACTTTTAAACACAAAAATCAAGAGAAGCATGAGAAGGTAATCAAGAAAAAGAACAAGAAAAAGAAATCCCACAGGACTTACTAAAGTTGAACTGTTTTGTTTACATTCCTACATGGAAAGATGACGTATATGATTCATGAGACCTCAGTATTAGGGTACCTGAAAGGAATATGCATATATATGTATATGTGTATACACACACGTGTGTGTATGTATGTATATATGTATGTGTATATATATGGGGGGGCACAGGGTGAGTTGAATATGAAGGGATGATATCTAAAAGAAATAAAATCAAATTAAGGGATGAGACAAATATATCGAGAGAGGGAGAAAGGGAGAGAGAGAATGGGGTAAATCATCTCGCATAAAAGTGGCAAGAAAAAACAGTTCTGTAGGAAGGGAAGAGAAGGCAGGTGAGGGGGAATGAGTGAATCTTGCTCTCATCAGATTTGACCTGAGGAGGGAATAACATGTACACTCAATTGGGTATCTTACCCTACAGGAAAGAAGGCGGAAGAAGATACAAACACATTCAAAAAGGGACAGGGTCAAAGGAGAAAATTGGATAAAGGGGGATAGGTTAGGAAGGAGCAAAATATAATTAGTCTTTCACAACATGAGTATTGTGGAAGGGTTTTACATAATGATACGCATGTGGCCTATGTTGAATTGCTTGACTTCTTAGGGTGAGTGGGAAGGGAATAGGGGAGAGAATTTGGAACTCAAAGTTTTAAAAACAGATGTTAAAAAACAAACAAAAAAAAAGTTTTTGCATGCAACTAGAAAATAAAATACACAGGCTACAGGGCGTAGAAATTTATCTTGCCCTACAAGAAAGGAAGAGAAAGGGGGATGGGAGGGGAGTGGGGTGACAGAAGGGAGGGCTGACTGGGTAACAGGGCAACCAGAATACATGCCATCTTGGAGTGGGGGGGGAGGGTATTAATGGGGAAAAAATTTGTAATTCAAACTCTTGTGAAAATCAACGCTGAAAACTAAATATAATAAATAAATTAAATTTAAAAAAGACAAAAACTATACTGTAGAACAAAGATTATTAACATCATGAACTCTTTTGGCAATGGTTTGATGATGGACCCCTTATCAGAGAAATGTTTTTAAATGCTCAATATAAAACATAGGATTACAAAAGAAAACAAAGTTCACTTCTGCTATAAAGGCTTGAGAAGGAAATAAATGTGAGGAGACAGAAACCCCACCCCCCATTTCCACCAAAGAAGAAAAACCTGGAAAATTTACACTTGTCTATATGGTTAAAGAAATTCAATACAACGAAAACTCAAGATAGATCAAATGTGAGGCAGAATACATGTGCACCATTAGTATAATGAAATGAAAGACAGGAGTCATGTCTAAGCAGTTGAGAAACTCTACCTTCTCTGGAAAACTGGAAAGCAAGAGGCTAGGTTAAGATCCATAATTACTACCTCAAATACTTCACATTAATGTATTAATTACTAGCAAACACTTTAGCACTTTCCTCTCTGACACAAGTCTTACTCCATTTTTCACAACAAAAGTTTCATATACTTAATAACCCAAAATGAGCATACCAAGGACTCCTCCAAGCATAGACCAATTTTGTGTTTAACATATATTATCCAAAGCATTCATGGCTCATATTGCTAAAAGCAATAAATAACAAACAAACAAAAAAAACCAAAACCCTATCTATACTTAATAGCAGCTAAAGAGGAACAGTGACTAGAGGGCCAAGCCTAGAGTCAAGATTCTTCGTCCTGATTTCAAATCTAACCTCAGACACTTACTAGCTGTGTGAACCTGGGCAAGTCACTTTACTATGTTTGGTTCCGTTTCCTCTTTTGTAAAATGAGTAGGAAAAAGAAATGGCAAACTACTTCAGTATCTTTGCCAAGGAAACCCCAAATGAGGTCACAAAGAGTCAGACATGACTGAAAAATGACTGAACGACAAATCAATGCTTAAAAGAAGACAACATAAAAAAAAATTTAAATATTAAAAAAAGACAACATATTGACCAAAGAGCAAAAAGGGTGTGCTAAAAAGTTCCAAAATATCACATAGCTATATGCCAATGAAACTGACAATTTAAGTGAAATAGATGAATATTTTTTAAAAATACAAATTGCCCAGATTAACAGAACAAGAAATAGAATACTTAAGTAAGCCTACCTTAGAAAAAGAAATTGAACAATCCATAAATGAAGTCCCAAAGAAAAAACTCCAGGAACAGATGGATATACAAGTGAATACTATAAAACATTTAAAGAATAATTAATTCCAATACTATGTAAACTGTTTTTTTTAAATAGGTAAAGAATTCTTTCCATGACACAAATATGGTCTTGCTATCTAAGCCAGGGAGAGCAAAAACTGAGGAAAAAAACTATAGATCAATTTCCCTAATGAATACTGATGCAAAAGAAATTTAAATAAAATACTAGCAAGGAGATTACAGCAATTTATCACAAAGATCACATACTATAACCAGGCTGGATTTATACCAGGAATTCAGGGCTGGTTCAATATTAGGGAAACCACAGCATGACTGACCATATTAGTAACAAAAACAAAAATCATGATTATTTCAACAGATGCAGAAAAAAAGTTTGACAAAATACAAAACTCATTCCTGTTAAAACCACTGAAGAGCATAGAAATAAAGAGGGCTTTCCTTAAAATAAGTAGCATCTATCTAAAACCAGAAGTCAACATTAACTGTAATGGGACAAGCTAGCCTTTCCAAAGAAAGCAAGAGTGAATTCTCACCATTACTATTATCACCATTACTATTCAATATTATACTAGAAATGCTAGCTAGAGCAATGAGTCAAGAAAAGGACATGAAAAGAGGCAAAGAGGAAACAAAACTATTACTTTTTGCAAATGATATGAATGTTTACTTTAAAAAACACTGGAGAATCAATCAATATTAATTGAAACAATTCTAATACCTTCAGCAAAATTGCAAAATAGAAAATAAACCCACACCAATCAGCATTTCTATATATTACCAACAAAATCCAAGAGAAAGAGAAATTTCACTTAAAATTAACTATAGACTGTATATACGACTTAGAAGTCTACCTGCTGAGACACACATAAGACCTTTACGAACACAATTACAAAACAGTTTTTACACAAATACAGGCAGATCTAAATAACTGGAGAAATTACTAAGTGCTCATTGGTAAGCCAAGCCAATAAAATAAAAATGACAACGCTACCTAAATGAATATACTTATTCAGTGTCATACCAATCAAACTACCAGAGAACTGCTTTATAGAGAAAAAATAAAAACAAAATTCATCTGGAAGATCATCAAGGTCAGCAAGGAGAAAAAAGAGGAGGAAAGGAAGGGGGCCAAGCAGTACCTGATTTCAAACCTTACTATAAAGCAGTAATTGTCAAAACAATTTGGCACTGGATAAGGTATAGAAAAGTCGGTAAGTAGAACAAATTAGGACTCAGACTTGCACAACGTACACAGTATCCTGAAGTCCAAAGATCCCAGCTATTAGGGCAAGAACTCACAAAACTCACAAAAACTGCTGGGAAAACTAGAACACTGTTCAGCAAAAACTAGGTGTAGACCAACACCCCACACTATAAACCAAGCTCCAAATGGGCACATGATTTAGGCATCAAGAGTGACATCATAAGCAAATTAGAGAAGCATGGAAGAAATTACCTCTCAGATCTATAGACAGGAGAAAAGTTTAAAACCAAACATATGTAAAAAAAAAATAGCACCTTTTTTCATGTTAGCAAAAAATTGAAAACTGAGGGGATGCCCATCAATTGAGGAATGGCTTGGACAAGTTATGGTATATGAATGTGCTGGAATACTATTGTGCTACAAGAAATGAAGGGGATGGTTTCAGAAAAACCTGGGAAAAAAAGGATGCAGAGCAAAGTAAGCAGAACAAGACTAAGAAAAGATTTAGTGACTCTGAATACAAAGATCAACTACAATCCCAAAGGCCTCAGGATAAAACATACTATCCACTTTCACACAGAGAAGTGATGGATTCAATGCACATCAAGGCATGAGTTCTTTTACTTCTTTTAAAAAATGTTTTGTACATGGCTAACGTGGAAATTCATTTTGCACGACTATACGTACTTGAAATGAGCAATAAACAAAAATTTTAAATTAAAAAGAAAGCGACTCGTTACAAATTCAACGACTACTTTTAAACAAGCCACAGGAAAGCATCTTAACCTATACTACCTTTAATGACTACTGCAATGTCAACTCTAGTGGATTTTATATATTTGTAGTACAGTATAAACTGTACTACAAATATATAAAATCGCTACAAGCACAGAGAGAACACTAGAGTATATATGATACCATATGGAAAACTATTCTCTATTTAAACTGTTTAAAATGTAACATCTTCCAGGTAGATGAATTAAGACTGTCTACCCTTAAACCTATTATCATCACTACTGAGTAGAAGTGAGTATGGCTTTTAAGTCAGAAAGGGAATCATACCAAAACATCATAATAAACACTGACATAGTGCATGACAGAGTTACATGACTGCTGAAAAACACACTAAGCAGCTATCTAATCTCATGGAAACCTCCTCCAAAGATATCATTTGGACTCAATGAGTATAAAGTTTATAATGCACAATAAAGAAACAGAGACAAAAAAGGCTCTAAGCTTTAATCAAGAAGTCAAACTTAATGGATAAATACAGTTTTATAAAAACTTGGTCTTCCCCAAACAAGTCAATCAGTAAACATTTATTAAGCACCTACTATGTGCCAGGCACAGTGCTAAGCCCTGGGAATAGGAGAAAAGAGGCCAAAAATAGTCTTTACCCTCAAGGAGCTTATCTAAAGGGGAAGACGACAATCAAATATATACAAAGCAAGCTATATACAGGATAAATAGGAAATAATATAATAAATGAGCTAGAATTAAGAGGGGTTGGAAAAGGCTTCCAATAAGGAAAATGGCATTTTAGTTGGCAATTAAAAGAAGACAAGAAAGTCAGCAAGCAGAGTTGAGGAGGGAGCACATTCCAGGCACAGGAGACATGCAAAGAAAATGCCCAGGGCCGAGAGATGGAGTGTCTCTCGTTCATGGAACAGCCAGGAGTCCAGTGTCACAGGATTAAAGAGTGTATGTTTGGGAAAAAGATGTAAGAAGACTGGAAAGGTAGGAGTGGCTAGGTTATGAAGGGCTTTGAACACCAAAAACAGTATTTTGTATTTGATCCCTGAGGCAACTGCGAACCACTGGAGTTTATTGAGTAGCGAAGTGACATCGTCAGACCTGTGCTTTAGGAAAATTGGAGTAGGGAAAGACCTGAAGTTGGCAGACCTACCAGAGCAGGCTATTACAATAGTCCAGACATGAGGTGATGAGGGCCTGCATTAAGGTGGTGGCAGTGTCAAAAACAGGCCTTGGCAATAGACTGAATGTGGAATTGATAGAGAAAAGTTGAGGGTAACCCCTGGATTGCAATCCTGAAGAATTAGGAAGGTAATGTTACCCACTACAATAATATATAAGGGAGGAACAGAGGAGGGCTTGGGAGAAAGATAATTCTGTTTTGGACATGTGAGTTCAAGATGTCTACTGGACATCCAGTTTGAGATGTCTGAAAAGTAGTTTTGAGATGTGAGATTAGAGATCAGTAGAGAGGTTGGGACAGGATAAGTAGATTTGAGAATTTTCAGCAAAGAGATGGTAATTAAATCCACAGGAGCTGATAAGATCACCTAGTTAAGTAGTATAGAGGGAGAAAACGGGAGCTCGACAGAAGCCTTTGGGACACCTACAGTTAGACAGCGTGATCTGGACGAGGATCCAGCAAAGGATATTAAGAAGGAGCAATCAGATAGGTAAGAGGACAACCTGGAGAAAATGGTGTCCCAAAAAAACTAGAGAAAAGAGAGTATTCAAGGAGAGTGATCAGCAGTGTCAAAGGCTGCAGGGAGAATAAGAATTGAGAAAAGATCACTGGGCTTGGCAACTAAGAGATCACTCACAACAAGCATAAGGCTAACAAGAAAAAGCTGAGGCTGTGTAATAATAATAATATTTGTATAACTCCTACTATTGTTAGGCACTGTGCTAACTTTACAAATATCATCTCGTTTAAACCTTACAAAAACCTTGGGAGGTAGGTTCTATTATCCCATCTTAAAGTTAGGGAAACTGAGGCAAGAAGCAGCAGTTAAGTGACTTTCCCAGAGTCATACAGCTAGTAAGTTTCTGAGGCAGAATTTGAACTCTGGTCTTCCTGACTCCAAGTGCAGTGCTCTACCCACTGGGCTAACTAAGCTGCTTACTGGCATCCTAAATTCAAAGCTTAAGCAAAGATCTTTTTTGGAGGATTTAACACACATGCAATAGCAGCCTTAATATAGACTTCTGGCACAGTTATATGGATAACGAGTCTAAAAGGTGTCCAAACAAAAACTCATATTGTGTTAATGAAAGACTATCTCATCATAAAAAAGAAAAAGGACTGATAAGAGGTTTTCTGAGCATATGATAAGCAGATTAAAAGTTTATAGAAACACAAGATGGTACAATAACAACAATAACTGAAATTTTATAACAGACCTTATACTAAACATGGGGAGGTAACGTAAAGAAAATGTTAAGAGACAAAGTTCCAGTCCTCTGGAAAGCAGGAAATGTTTACAACGTGGCTACTATTAGAAGGGAATCGGTTGATAGGGGAAAAAAATCTTTTGTAGCAACTTTCTCTGGTGAAGGTCTCATTTCCAGGATATTTAAGAAACTGATTTAATTCATAAGAATGAGAATCACTCCCCAACTGATAAATGGTCAAAGGATATGAATAGGCAGTTTTCAAAGGAAGAAGTTCAAGCTATTTTTTTAATTAGACAACTGAAAGTTAAAGCAACTCTGAGTTTTTGCCTCTTACCTGTCAAACTGGCACAGATGACAAAGAAGAAAAATGACAATAGTTGGAGGGACTGAAGGAAAATAGGCACACTAATGCACTGTCAGCGGAGCTAAGAATTGTTTCAACTACTCTGGAAAGCAATTTGGAATAATGTCCAAAAAGTCACTAAACTGTTCACACTCTTGACTCAATGACACTTTACTAGGCCTATACCCCAAAAGGATCACAGAAAAAGAAAAAGAATCTGTATGTACAAAAACATTTACAGCAGCTCCTTTTTTTAGAACTGGAATCTAAGGATTGCCCATGAATTAGGGAATGACCAAACAAACTGTGAAACACGAAAGTAATGAAGTGTTATTATGTTGTAATAAATGATGAAAACAGGTTCAGAAAAACTTTTATGATTAAGTAAACAGAACCAACAGAACAATTTATACATAACAATTTTGTAAAGAACAACTTTGAAAGCTGTAAGAAAATGCAATGACTAACCATGATTGCAGAGGACTGATCAGGAAGCATAAGCAGCTTACCTCCTGGCAGAGAGAGGCAATAGATTCCAAAACAGCAGAATGGGGCTTACATTTTTGGATGTGGCCAATGTAGGAATTTTTTTTCTTTTTTTCTTTTTAATTGAGGGTTTGGGGTAGAAAGGAGATAAAATAATTGTCAACTGAAAAGTAAGATAAGAATAATAAAGTTACTTCTGGTGTGACCTTTGGGCAAGTCACTTAACCCCCTAAGCTTTAGTTTCTTCATCTGTAAAAGGAGGGATGTTGGCCTAGGATGGCCTCTCAGGTTGTTTCAAGTTCTACACCCATAATTCTGTTTCTATAAAATAATTCATCTATATGTGTGTTGAGGGGATGTGGAGTGATACTGTTACCTAAGCTAGGAGGAGTGAACTGGTGAAGAACACTGGCCTAGAAAAAGTCTGAAGACCTACAGCAAAGTTCTCACTCGACTTTCCACAAACTGTGTGAACTTGAGTAAATGATCTTCCTCTTTAGGCCTCAGCTTCCTGATCTGTAAGATTAACATGTGGACTAGATGATTTCTAAGCTCCCTTCCAGCTCTAATATCCCACAACTTCCTAAAGGAGGGAGAAGAACAGTAAGGGGGGAGGGAGAAGGGAATATGCATTTACGTAGTATCTAATAGGTACCACGAACTGTGCTGAGTGTTTTTTACAGATATTATCTAATTTGATCCTCACAACAACCCTAGGAGGTAGATGTGATTATTAGTATTCCCATTTCACAGTTAAGGAAACTGAGGCATAAAGAGGTTAAGTGACTTGCCCAGAGTCACACAGCTAGTACCTGTATAAGGCTGGATTTGAACTCAGGTCTTCCTGACAGGAAGCCCAGCATTCTATCCACTGCACAACCAACTGTCTCCACCTAGAAGGATTGTAAGTAGGGCCAGTCTAAGAGGCAAGGGATAAATACAATGCAAATAATACTGGCTGGATTTCAAGGTGGTAAGAAATTCTGTGGAGAGAAATGTGATTGCTGGGCTGGGGTTGGGTGTCAAAAATTGGAGGAAGAAGTCATGAATCTCAAGCTAAGGAGTTTGGACTAGAATGGAAGGCATTCAGGAGCCACTGCTGGGTTTCTGGCAGAGAACATCAGCTTTAGAACGTTGTCTAAGGCAGCTGATTAAGAACTACTATGCTATGTATAACCTATATCAGACTGCTTACAGTCTTGAGGAGGGGAAAGGGAAGGGAAGGAGAAAAATTTGGAACTCGAAATCTTATTTTAAAAAAATGAATGTTGAAAATTGTCTTTACATGTAATTGGAGAAAATTAAATACTATTTTTTTAAAGTTATTATGCTAGTACTCCTCTGCTCTGCCAGTAGGCAGACATCATTAAGAATCAGAAATTTCTCCAGATACCTAATCCTATCAGCAGAAGGTCTACAGTGGTCAGACCCTCCCAGTTCCAAATGCCACAAGAGAAGGATTTAAGCCTAGATACCTCCCAGGGAACATGGAGTCTAGTCTGCTTTTTGGAAGGAGCATGGGTATGCTTCAGATTCAGGATCATCTAACATCCCCAACTCTCCCAACGCTGAACCTTCTAGAGAAATCTAGAACCAATCCCATCTCTTGGGAACAGCTTATGGCTGGTAGTAATCCAAAGAGGGCTGGTAGAAATGACTCAACTCAGGAAACAGAGTAAGAAAATACCATTCAGTTTGCTACATTCAACCAATGGGAAAAAGCCAATAGAAAAAGGATGATTTTAAACGCTAGTCCCATCTCCATTAAAGGATCAAACCTTCAGCGTCATCTTTAGCCTATCCCCCTCCTTCATCCTTCAATCCCTATTACCATGCTCCACTGCTTCTTCTTCCAGGAATCTCTCCTATCTCTTTGTCTCCAGTGCCACTTGTCACCACCCTAGTTCAGGTCCTTATCACCCTATTTCTGAATTACTGAAAGATTCTCCTAGTTTCCTTGATTCCATTCACTCCTTGCACATCGTTATCAACCTAATCTTCAAAAACAATGCTTTCATCAATTCACTACCCTGCTCAAAAACCTTCACTGCCTCTCTCTTTCCTACCTATAGTAAAACTAAATGTCTTGATTTTTATGGTTTTCCATAAATCTATTTCCTACTACATGCCTCTTATACTCGAATCAGGCTGTTGTTCTCACTAGCCTCCCATGGGCACCCTCACCTCCACACTTTGTTTACTCATATTGTTCTCATTACACGGAAAGCCTCCACTTGTCCCGATCCTAACAATCTTTCACGGACCAGTATGAGTTCTACTTCTTCCTTGAAGCAGACACTAACTTTCTGATTCAATGGAACAAAAATATATTAAGTGGCTACTGTGTCCCAGGGACTGTGGTCATCACCTGGGACATAAAAATGAAAACTGACAGCCCTTGTCCTCAGGAAGCCCACAATCTAATCACCAGGCACAAAGGTACACAAATAAATATGAATAAGAAAACACATTCACCTGGGGCAGACTAGGGGAAAAGGAATCAAGAATGGTTTCATGTAATAGGTAGCATATGAACTGTGCCATAAAGTCTATCACAAGGTGCAGGAGTGAAGAAATGCAATCCAGTCCTCAGTAATCTCCTTGGGCTCTTAATTCTTATAGTATTTCTGATCGGTACCATGTCACTGAGCACTTAGTTATATACTATTTTGTATTCTGTACTGTTTTATGTATGTTACTTTTCTGCCCCAACTAGACTGCAAAGTCCTTGAAGGCAAATACCACATATTAGCAGCTAGGTAGCAAAACACAGAAGTGCCGGACCTGGAGACAGGAAGATTTGAGTTCAAATCCAGCCTCAGACATTTACTAGCCATGAGACTCTGAGCAAGTCACTTAACTGCTGTCTGCCTCAGTTTCCTCATCTGTAAAACAGAGAAAATAATAGCACGTACCTCCCAGGGTTGCTGTGAGGATAAAATGAGATATTAGTAAAGTGCCATGCAAACCTTAAAGCACTTTATGAATAATAATGTCACTCCTATCAGTACATGAGAAATAATATTATTATTATCATACCCCCCACCCCACGCTGCCTAACATGGTAGAGGCGTGATAATTACTCCATAGTTTCGGATCAGTCTCAAGTGCTGCAGTCCTGGAGTTCTAGGGCTATCACTTAGAACACTAATGTATCAGTCCCCACTCTGGGGCCAGGACTGTCTGCAGCCGACAGCAAACCATTCTGAGGCAGCCACTTCCAAAAGCAAGAGAGAAAGGACCAAAGGCTGGGCATCAAAACTCCGGAAATCTCATTTTCAGGTGAACTATGAAGAAAAACCTTTTTCCCACTTTTGATTAACATAGGTTACAGGCCTGGCTTTGTGAAAAGAATTGCAGCACAACATGATTGCAACGCTGGGCTTGGAGGCAGGGTTCAAATCCAGCACCATGGCCAAGCCACCAAAGCTCTCTAAGCCTCAGCATTTTCACCTGTAAAAGAGGAGTAATAACGGCAGCACAGCCTATCTCAGAGTTATTATGAGATGAGAATGAGATAACTGATGTGCACAAAGCACTTCTCAAGCTTTAAAAGCGCTGTATAAAATCTGTTAGCATCGCTACAAAGAGACAGTGGCAGGCAAACATCTAGCTAGGAAGATCTAGTCAAGTCCTGCTTCTGGCATGTGCCAGATGTGACCATGGGCAAGTCCCTTAACAGCTCAGTGCCCCTGGGTAGTTATTATCTAAAACAATAGCTGTGCTGCACAGCTGTAAATTGTGACCCTGGAGTAAGTTTCTTACCCTGATGATATCACGGGACCTAACCCATTTCACACCCAAATTATCATCCAACAAAGAGGAAGATTCTTTGAAGAAGCTGAAATACTGATATTCATGGCCATTAAGGGAGGGGAAAAAATATTTGTTAAATGCCAGTCATGTGTCAGGCACTGTGCTAAGGACTTTACAAATATGATCTAATTTGATCCTCGCAACAACACTTGTGAAGATGGTTATCCCCATTTTACAGTTGAGAAAACCAAGTCAGACAGAGATTAAGTGACTAGGCCAGGATCACTCAGCCAGCGTCTTCCTGACTCCAGGTACGGCTCTCTATACACAGCTAGGTGACCTGGATTACTGACAACTAAAAGCACCAGCTGCCATGTCTAACTTATTCTACTTCTACAAGTTCTTCCCCATCAGTCCCTTTCTCTCCACTCCCAGAAAATCTATACTTAGGATCTTATTGCCTCACCTGAACTACTGCAAGTAGCTTCCTTATTGGTCCCCTTGCTTCCAGTTTCTCCCCTACCTAATCCATCCTCCACCCAAAGACTAAATTAATAATATTCCTAAGTGAGCAGACGGACTTCATTATAACCTGGAAAGACTTACATGAACTGATGCTGAGTGAGGGGAGCAGAACCAGGAGAACATTATACATAATTACAGACACACAGTATCTGTAAGGACTTTGATAGACTTGGCTCCTCTCATCAACGCAAGGTTCAAAGACAGCCCCAAAAGACTCATGATGGAAAAAGCTATGCACATCCAGAGAAAGAATTATGGAGTCTGAATGCAGTTTGAGGCAAACTATTTGCTCTCTCTTTTTTCTCCTCCTTTTTTGGTTTTGTTTCTTCTTTCTCATGATCCATTCCATTGGTTATAATTCTTCTTTACACCTGGACTATTATGTAAATAAGTTCACTGTGAAGGTATATGCAGAACCTACATTGGGTACATGCCATCTTGGGAGGTGGGGGCAGGAGAGGGAGAGAGAGAAAATGTGGAACCCCCAAAATTGTGGAACTGAGTGTTGTAAACTAAAAATAAAAAATTTTTTTTAAAAAGAAGAAAAAATAATATTCCTAACCAAGAAGTCCAACCATGATATTCCCTTGCTCATAAAACTTCAATGGTTTCCTAGTGTCTCTAAGATAAAACATAAACTCCTGGTATCTAAAGCCCTGTACAATATGCCTTCTACCTACCTTTACAGATTAATGTTGCCATGCTGCCTTCTAACCTATGATATTGCATATTGTTTCTTATGCCTAGAATGCATAACCTTCTAGAAAGTCTAGCTTCAAAACCTTTCCTCCTCATCTACCCACCCAACTGCTCTCTCCTTCCTGAAATTACTTTGTATTTACTTAAATGTGTACATGTTGTACCCTGTTATTAAAATGTAAGCTCCTTAAAGGTAGAGACTGTCATTGCACCAAACATAGTGCCTTGAACACAGAGGGCAGATAACAAATGTTTGAATTGAACTGAAAGAACAAGAAAAGTGATCTTAACCTGTAGCAGATAAAGGATCAAAATTAGATATCCAAAAGAACTTCCTGTAAAGGTTATAGAACTCTTTTTCAAAAGATGAGTAAATATGGGGAAGTTTTGTGTCTTTGTTAAGAGCAGTCTAATAACAACTACCATTATATAGTGTTTAGGGTTTGCAAAGCATTTTATATACATTAATTTCATTTGATATTCATGTAAGATATGTGTTAATATTCCCATTTTACAGATGAGGAAACTGAGCTGCCTACTACACCAGCTGTCTACAATTCAAAAAACAGTTACTCATCAGCTACTATATACAGAGTGACCCAAAAATCTTAGTAGTCTTAAGCTCTGGGACACCTTCTATATGCACTGTGGTAGAAACCAGGGATACAAAGATGAACAGCACAGACCTTCATACTCCAACTAGGAATAGATATGGAATGGACACAAGGAGAATACGAAGTCGAATGAGATGGGAAGAAAGAAGAGACTCGGACAAAGTGCTCGTAAGAAAATCAGAGGCAGCAGAAATCACAGCTCAGCCTCCTTGTTGAGAGGTTGGAGGTAAGGAAAAGCTTCATGAATGAAGAAAAAGATATCAACATAGAGAGATGAAAAGTAAGCACCTTCCTGGTTTAGGCATGGAGAAGAGTCCTATATGAATGCATGGAGACAGGAAGGGAGTGGGGAACAGCTAAGTCTAGTTTAAATGGAATATAGAATGCATGAAGAGGAAAGGGAGAAAATAAGGCTGAAAAAGTTAGCAAACCAGGCTTTGGAAGGCCTAATGTATGCCGAAGTAAGGAATTTTCATTTCATCAGCCTTTAAGTAATAAGAAGCCATTAAAGATTTTTGAGCAGGTAGATAACACTGTCAGTTCTGGAAATTAGGAACAATATTTTGGGAACTTTATAAAGGATGGATTGGAAAGGGGAAAAGATTGAAGGTAAAGACCAGCAAACAGGAAGGATCCTACAGAGCCATGGTACCCTCAGTGATTTTTCCTTCAAAACCCTACACTAACTTGCAAAAGTTTCCTATTCTCACTCATCTTTGGTTTCTCTCTCTCTCCCTTCTCTTCCTCTGTCTTTCCCTTACTCTACCCCTCTCCTTTTTTCTCTCTCCCTAACTACCCCTAATCTCAGCAAGTTGTTCCAGGCCTAGTCCTTTCTAACTTTCTTTTTCACTGGCAAATGTTCTCAGATCCCTGAAAGGAAAGGCTTCAGTCTTGTTTGGGTCTTCTAATATAACTTAGGGGAGGGGAAGAGAGAAAAAAGAAACCATGAGGGGCAAGTCAAATGATAAATCTTAGATGAAATTTTTTAAAAATCAGGACTGCATGATAGCAGAACTGCTTAAAAGGACTTAGCCCCTGGGATGAATTTTTCTGCTTCATTTTCAAATAAAGATAACTATAGGTAAGTGCCCAAGTGAATGATCCAGTCAATATTGAAAAGGGTAGGAGGAGGCATAGTGGAGGGCAGAAAGACAGGAGAAAGCTTACATTAAACTGTGAAGAGTATCAAGTGCTTAGACAAATTATACAAATAAGGACTATTATTCCATATTTTTCCCCAGGGACCACCCCACTTAAATAGCTCCTAAAATCCTACTATAGAAAACCTACTTATAGCAATCAGAAAAAAAGCAACGATTTGCCTTGGAACTCCACTATTGAGCCAGATAGGAAACTCCTACAATCCCACCCCCCATTCTCTTCTTCCTCCTAAAAAATTTACTTATCATTGTCCAATCTCACTAAAATGTACTTAGTTTTGACCTACATCTGATATCCATACTTTATTTTTTCTTCTGGATGCTGAATAAAAGAAAAATATAGCAGAATAAAAAAGAATTCAATAAGGATAAAAATATTTAGCAGTCCATATGATCTCTCTCTCTCTACATCCATCTGTCAGCTTGATACATAACGGGTCTTAGATTGTAAACTCTTAGAGGGACTATTTTCTTATGTATCATTTGGACCAGAATATAGCACCACATAAAACACTTTATAAAAGCTCTGTGATAATGATATAGGTAACAATCCCCTTCAAAGGGCTGGCTGCCTTCTCCAATGATGAATGGACGGACTCAATTCATTCTCAGTGCATCCTTAAGACTAAAGAGACCTAGAAGGTATCCGTCTCTACTTTTTCTGCCCACCTAGAATACCAATACCCTCCACCATCCTGAGTGTCAAAATGGGTAAATGGGTTTAAGCTTGTGCTGCCTTCAATTGCAAGGGTACTCTGATCTCCCAATAGCATGGGTTCAAATCCTCCTTCTGACATGTCTTCTTCTAAGTCTGAGGTAGGCAGATGTCAAAGTACTGGACTTGGAGTCAAAAAGATCTGTCCGAATCATGTATCACACTTACTGTGTGACCCTGGGCAAATCACATAACCTCTCCCTGCCTCAGTTTCCTCTTCTGTAAAATGCAAGAGTTGGTCTCTATGGCTTCCTAAGGTCCCATCCAGTGCTCTAAATCTATGATTCTATGATCCTTTCTACCAAGCAAAATACAAGCCATCCTTCAAAGCTCAATCAAGTCCCACTTCCTATAGGCAGGATTCCCAGACCACTCCAATCCGCAGTGATTTCTCCCTCCTCTGAAACTATAAATTCAGGTTTGAAGGCTCTTTCCTTTTTGAGGACAATTTTTCCTTCAACTGAGTGATTGATGGTATGTACAGTTAGGTCCTAATTACTGCAAATAATTCATATTATTTGAATTTGAGCTGTGTATTTCCATGGGGGTGAGAGAGGGAGGGTAAGAACTAATGATCATATTTTTACATCATTATGACTTCAAATAGTGGGAATTCAAATACATGTGGTCACTTTAGGAGATTTGACGTTCATACTAATCAGAATCTCACTTTAGGTACACTGCTTTATCTAATCCTAAATATCTAATAAAGAGTAATTATAGTAGTTCCGGATTTATACTCCTTTTTAAATTCAATATTTCCAGTTAACAAAAATCTAATTTCTCCCTGTCATTTTCTTCTTGGGAGGCTGGGGGAAGAACGAAAGTCTTTGTAACAAACATGCATAGTCTAACAAAAAGAAATTCCCTAACTGGCCGCATGCAAAAAAATGTCTCATTCTTCATCTTGATTCCATCACCTCTCTGTTGGGAGGTGGGTACTATGTTTAATCATCAGTCCTCCAAAATCATGTTTGGTCCTTGCATTGATAAGGCTTTTGTTAATGTATAAATTGTTCTCCTAAATTGCTCTTCACTTTGCATCAGTTAAGGTATTTTAATGTATTTTAATTAGGAAAAACACACAATCATCAAGCCAAGAAATCACAATAAGTCTTTCCCTATGTTCAAGTTAACAAGTCAACAAGCATTTTTTAAGCACATGTACCCAGTACTGGGCTCAGGCCTGGGAATACAAATATAAGCCCAATCTCCCCAGTTTTTCAAATATTTGAGAAGATTCAATAACCTTCTTTTATCACCTCTTCTATTATCTCCCAAACCTGACAATTCAAAAATTGCTCAGTCTACTTAATCTCAATCTCTTCCCCAGCAATCAAAGCTTATTTTCTCTGGTTATGTTAGTAGTGGTGATACAAAGAACTTCCAGCCATCTTTAGTCTAGGTTACTTAGTTTAAGTAGTAGAACTAGATGCTAAGAAGACCAAAGGTTTAATCTAAATGTGGGCCAACTAAGTCTGTTACAATGGCAAAATATACTCCAAACCCACTTGAGCACCTTGAAAACATTAACCATAAGGTAGATACTCTGCAAAAATGATCACCATTACTGCATTGTAACATCTTTGTTCTCAAAATGCAGTACATTTTTAAGACATTTCGTGTTTTCTCTCATTTTATCCACACCATGCCCATTAAACAGGAAGGGAATATTAACATATGGGAGTTTATCACTCTGTATTCCAGCAGCATTTGTTCTAGACTACTAGGGACAAAGTCACTCCTCCTAGCAACTGAAATTTCAAGCAAGTAAGACCTACCCCGATCTTACTGAGACTGAACTATGATATTTGTCCTGAATGGATCGAGCATCAAAATTAGATTCACCAGACTAAAGTTCAGGTTTTATCACTGACTTCTGCAAATTATCCTGTCCTTCCAGGACTTCAGTTTCCTGAACTAACCAGTCTCTCTTAACGATGGGAAGAATATAAATCAACTAATCATAATATGCCTTGAATTCACCAGACACCTTCCAAAATTTAGGAGAAAGAAAAAACATAAGAAAACGATTGTCGTTAATTTGAGATATGCCTTTTTAAAATGTGCATCAACTACTGTCATTCCCAACAGGGCAAACATTGTAAAATAAATAACCCAGAGCCCTCTACCTTGGAGCCACTCTTCAAAGCTCTAAGACCTTAGTTCTCCACTGTATCAATTCATGTCAATTACTTCTTTCTTCAAACTCAGCATCTCGGGAAGGCCTTCCTGATGACACTTCTTGACCTTGACCTATGTCCTTTCCCCATTTATATACTCAATCTGGATAGTAACATTCATTTTCTGACATCACAGAATCAGAGCTGAAAAGAACTTTAGGTCTTCTAGTCCAACCTAACATTCCAGATGAGTGATCGTCCAGCCTCCACTTGAATAATAATAAAAATAACCTTTTTTTTTTGCAAGTGTTCTTTCGCTATCTTGTATTTTCTACCTTCCAACTAGATTGTTAGCTCTTGCAATTGATGGCAGTTACTGTGTTCTCTGCATATCTTTTGAATAGTCCATAGCACCTCCTACAGAGCACTACAACACAGTATACAAAGTCTTGACTGACTGATGAACCAAAGAATTCATGACCCAAACATTCTTGAGAGCCTCTATACAATCTCATCAACACATTCTAGGACAAAAAAAATCATTCAAAATCCACAGGGTTCAGAGAATTCAGGAACCCAACCATTGTCCCTAGGCTGGGGAACAATAATCCAATGCAATTGGTCATACGTGTGAAGGCACTGGGCCCCAAAATTGTTACTTACTCTCAGGAAAGACAGTGGGAAGAAAGTGCTGATGCCCCATCAAGTTCCATTATTCCAGCGGGTGATGATGGCCTCTTAAGTAGGATGAAGAGAGTTCACAGACTAAGAGAGAGCATGACTCAGTGGAAAGAGCCTTGTGTCAGAGGCCCTAGGTTCAAATACCAGATGTCACTTACTACCTGTGTTACCTAGGGTAAGTCACCTGACTTCTCTGGGTCTCAGTGTCCTCATCTATAAAATGAGGAGGTTGGATCAGATAGCTTCAGCTCTAAGGAGATTCCAGATCTAAGGAATGGCTTGGAAACTAATGGACATTTTTCCTAATTGACAAAAGAAGACAGCAACAAACGATACCCCCAATATTCTGCAGGAAAAGTATACTATGAAAATCCAGCACAGCACAAAAGCCAAGACGTAATATAAATTCATCCCTTCTCAGAGGTATTAGAAGCAAAGGATCTCAAACCTTTCACTACTTACCACTTGGATTTCCAGTTTTCTGTGTTTCTGGATATTAAACTCAACACACAAATCCCACCATAAGAAGAGACACTTGTACCACCAGAAATGCATCTTCATGTTACAGAAGAGGAAACTGAGGCTTGGAAAAATTCTGTGCCTTCTCCAAGGTCACACGGTAGCAGAGATGAGATTCTAATCCAGGTTCCCAGTCTCTCAATGCAACATTCTTTCCACTGCATCACTTCTGCCTTAGTCCACGAATGTCCTAAAACTACATTCTAAGAGGGGAAGGAGGGAGGAAAAGGGAGAGGGAAAGAAGACATCCCACTTCCTTGCCACACCACAAGTTCCCATCTCTTATGGGCTTAGTGGCACTTTTTAGCAGAGGCCAAATCATGGAGACTGCAACGAAAGAAAAGATGGAAAAAAGGTAATATTTGTAAGTACATATCTCAGTTATACACCTGTGGATTATCTGCAGGGTGATGCACTGGAAAAAAACACTGAATTGGTAATCAAAAGAACTGGGATTAAGTCAAAAAGGCTCTGCTACTTTCTACGTGACCAAGTCACTTCCTCTGTCTCTACCTCAGTTTACTTACCCATAAAATAGAGGAATCAGACTATCTGATCTCTAAAGTACCCTTCATCTCTAAATCTATGATCCTATAATCCCAGTCACTGCCCAAGCTGGCAACAAACAGTTGCACCAGTCTAAAAGATGATCAGGGCTAGATACAGAGAAGAAGAGGACCTGGTAAGAGGCATCTACACAGTAAACTCACTCAAGGAAAGGAAGGTTTTTTCATTTTTGTCACATCCTATTCTCTTTGTCACAACTGCCTTTTATTTTTCACAACTGTAACATTCTCTTAATCACTTCGTGGGCTGCATCCCACATTCAAAAAGTAATGTCTCGGTTTTGGATCATCCATGCTATTCCCCTCCACCAGATGAGAGTTTTAAAGAAGGTTCTATGGCATGCTCACTTCACCATTATCAAATTTCTTTCAAGACCAGCTGATTTATTAATTCAGCTAAAATTATGCAGTACTGTATTCACTGAATATGATTCTAAAGTATTTTATGTTTTTAATGGGGGGGCAGGTTGGAAAGATGGAGAGAAATGGGTTAAGAAGAAGAAAGGATGAGAACGTAAATCTGCACACCCCTCCCTCCAATGATGCACCATTCCTTTGAAGGTGGCCCATTCTCCTGGAGGTACTACACTCTCAAAACAATATCATCAACAGCAAAAGAGTTCTGGGGTCTCTAGGACATACCCCAGGTGGTGGGGGTACTGTGGCTGGGAAGGTAAAAGGGTCAATGACTATCATGCTTTAAGGAATCCAGGCTAAGATTCTGTTTCCAAGACACATTAGGCCAAGAAAGACCCATTTTGTAGAACCACGAAGAGCACAGGAAAGTAATTTCAATGGCAGGGTTTAAGGCTGAATTTTAAACCCTGAACTTAAAGGGAAGAAATTCTAAAGCTCCCCATACATTGTGGAGCGAGAGCTATCAACTACTGACAAAATTACTCTGCATCCTGAAAGGCAACCCTGTCCTCTACCATTATGCCATTTTCTCTCCCCCCAAAAGCACTGTCCCCTCCCCTTCAAGACACTGATAACGTCCAAATCAATATGGTCCTCAATTCCATAAATGACCAGTCCTGGCCCAGGCAAGTAGCTTTCCCCAGCACTGCAAATGCCACCCCCCCCAATTTCAAATTCAGTTTGGTTCGAACACCTAGCTCAAACCCAAAACATCAAATGTCAGTCTTAGCCAACCTTGAGAGGCTGGCATATCTGAGGCCAGAATCTCCCCTCTACCCACACACCCCCCAATTAGCACACTGGGTATCAGAAAAAATTCCAACCTTGCAGAAACCCAGAGAAGGCATAAGGGTATCAGATAGCCCCTACCCCACAGTTCACAATTTACATTAAAATATGCCATTAGACTATACACCATATATATAAACACAAAAAACCAGCCCCCCCCATCACACATAAACACACATACCCATCCCCAGAGGCCAACAGGAACGGCTATCCCCCTCTGCCTGCTTGCTCCACAACCATTTTGAAGCCCACAGCTCACCCTGCTCTCTTGCTGCAACCCTTTTAAAGCATTGCCCCCTCCCACCCTCAGCTCAATCTTTTACTATACATTTTAAAACCAAATTGTCAGCAAACCTACCTGTCTATCGTCTGGGGTAACCTTACACTCATGGTTCTTCGGGTGTCTCCACTGATCCAAATGCTGTGGCTTTAGTCTTGATGGAAATCGAATCACTTGCAATTCAAACAAATTTTGAAAAAAAAGGGAGGGGGGAGGGAAGAGAATACCAACTTGGGGGGCTGAATCTTTTTTCCTTCAAGCTCTCAGGACCCTGGTAACTGAAGCTCCATAATGCCTCTACCAGTTAACATGCTATCCTTTCTTAACCCCCTGTTCCCCTCCCCCCACTTCAAAAACCGAAAGGAAAAACAGAGACCGAGAGAAAAACTATGACCTTATTAACCAAAAACCCAACCACAAATCTCAAGGTTAGAACCACAAGCTAAAAAATAAAAGTATAAAAAAGAAGCCTGCCTTCAAAATATCCGTCTTAGCTGTAAAACAAAAATAAAAAGCATCCTTTTAATCGTTTTCCCAACTATCCCTTTTGTGGGCAGGTTCCCAAAGGAGGAAAAAAAATGTCTGGTCTCCAATACTTAAAACAACAAGAGGCTGCAGCTGAAAAACAGAAGCATAAATCCAAAAGGGTGCTTGGAAAAAAAATGTTCCAATTTGTACAGTAAAAAATAAATAAATAAAATCATACAATGGGATATATACAACAGTTTTTTCCCAAGTCCAGTTCAATCCTTAAAAAAAAATGGACTTCCTAATTTTTAAAAATTGACAGACTATATACATTGATGGCTCTGCAATCTCTACGAGTCCCTGCCCCAAAGCTCCCAAATTAAAAGCTGCAATTTCCTCCCTTCAAAATAACAACAGCATACACAGAATCCCTGAAGAGTAATTTCTTTTTTTTTTTTCTGGTTTGGTTTTGGCTTTCCTTTACAAACTTCCAGAGGCTGTCCCCCACCCCCACCCCCTAAACTAATCCCGTCTGATCGGCCTCAGACTAAGTTCGGCCTTTTTTCTGGAAGGCAATTTCTTGACTCCGTTCTGCGGGTTTGCTCCTCCAGATCCAGGTTCCCAAAGGTTTCCTCGCCTCAGCCTCCATGAAACGGGGAATCTTTCGTCTTCCTCTTCCCCCCTTCTCTCTCTCTGCCTCCTGCCTGCAAAGCAAGCCTGCCCTGTGACTAATCTCACCCTGGATTATTATTACTGTGGCTCTGAGTTTGGGGTGGGTTTTCGGCCACACCGGCCTCCTGGAAAAAAAATGGGAAAAATCAGATCTGATCGCTTTCTCTCTCGTTCTCTCTTCCTTCCTGTGGGTTTTTTTTTTATATCCCCTTCCTACTCTCTCGCTCTTTGGTTCGTCAAGGAATTAGAAGCCCACCCCCGGCCCCTGTCCGAAAGGCCGACTCGACGCGGCCTGCCTCCCTCCTTCCTCCTCCTCGCCCCTCTCCAGAGCCTGGCCGACCGCAGGACCCCACGGCTCTCGGGGGCCTCCCCGCCCCCCACGGCGGATGGGGGGGTGGCGGCAGGGAGGGGGGAGGGAAGGCCTCTCTGCCGGTCTGCGCCCCTCCCCCTCCCTTCTCCTCCCTTTTCCCGGCCCTTTCTCCTTCCCTCGCTCCAGCTGGGAGGAGGGGAGGAGGGGGGGAGCAGTCAGGGAGGCTCCTCCCTCCACTCCCAGCCAAGGGGAGCGCCCTCCCCCTCCTTCTTCTTCCTCCTCCCTCCTCCTCCTCAGCCCCCTTCCAGGCCCTTCTCCACCAGCCCCTCCCCTCGCTCTTCACCCCACCCCCCCTCGGTTCCCACTGGCCCCGGGGCTCCCCTAAAGGCTCCCTCCTCCTCCTCCGCCGCCTCCTCTCATCTCCTGCCCTCTCTCGTGGTCTCCGCTTCCCTGATCCCTCTCAGTCCCTTCCCCAGGTGCGGCCTAACAGGATCCTCCGGTCTTTTCCCAGCCAGGCCCTACGCTGGGACGCTACTGTAGTGGGCACCCACCAGCCGCCCACCCGGTCCCTACCCTACGTAGTCCCCGTCCCTCCCCCTCGCGCCTGGCCGCCCCGGGCGCCCGCACGCGGTACCACCCCCATTCCCCCCTCTGCCCGATCTGCACTGCCCCTCCCCCTCCAACGCCCTTCCCCCTACAAGTCTCGCCCGGCGCACCCCCCCCACGCCTTCCCCGCCACGCTCTCTACCTTCGCTCCCCTCCCCCGCCTTGGCCCCCTCCTTTCTAATGGTGCATCTCCTCGCCCTCCAGCCACGATGTCTCCTCCACCACCTTTCATGCCTCTGCTCATTTTTCCTAGTCACTCTGTAAATGCCAGTGACCCTTCTCCCTTTCCTACCTTCCCTTTTTGGTGCCTCGTCCCCCTTTTCCTCACATCACCCCGACTTCTTTGTCTCTTCTCCTTTCAGGATTCCTCCATTCTTCTTTTTCTCTTCCATGTCCTTCCTTTCTCCACCCCTTCTCCGAATTTACTCTTATTCTCCCCTTTTCCTTCTCCCTTTCCCCTTGCCTTCCGTCCCCTCCAGACCTTGGCATTTCAACTCCTTCCATACCTAGCTCCCTCTCTTTTTATTTGGAGTCGATCCATGCCAGCACCAAGCCTTCCTCAAGCCTCCAGGGCTCCACATTTCAAACCTTTGTTTACTTTTCTTCATTCTCTTCGCCCCCCCATCCCACCACATCCCCCGACCTATTCCAATCACACCACCCCCCTCAGCCTCGAGACACAACCTGCCTGACCTGCTTCCTGTGGTATGGGACACACTGGAGGTCATCTTAATGCCAATCTGTATGAGCTATTTGACCCAACCGAAAAAGCTTCCTGGGATGGCTCAGGGGAGTGCTATAACCCTATTTTCCCTAGTCACGGATTGCAAATCTTGTCGATCTTGGCCTTTGTGGAAAGGCCCCAAACTTATTTTAAAATTATTAAATTAAAAAGAATTTTTTTCCCGTAAGAACTGGGTAGTGAATTTTTGTTATGCTACTCAGATTAAATATTATTTTAAAACAGGTGGTTGGCAATGCAGTACAGCATTTGCATATTTTTCTTTTGGTTCTACCTCAGAAAGCATACACACTAACACTAACATATGGTTTGTATGTGTGTTAAGGTTGCCTATGCTAGGGAGGAATTGCTTGTGGTATACAGATGGTGGAGGGTGGTATATGTCTACTAGAAGGGAGAATGGCAAATAGAGGAGAAGAGCTATCTTTCCTCTGGTCTTTCAGGACAGTTATCCCAGAGATTCAGGAGACAGGAATCAGCCCTGCCATAATAATAATTAGATTGTATATTATGCATTAAAGTTCAATTTATTTCCTTTGAACTTTAAAACAACATTGAGGTGGTACCATAGGTATTATCCCCATTTCACAGATGAAGAAACTGAGGCATAAGAATAATAAGCAGGCCATATGAACTCAGATTTTCCCCCAGTCCAAGTCCAGCAAGCAGTCTATAGTAGTCTGACAAAAGCATCATCCCAATGATCATTGAATCTTAGCCTTGAAGCTGTCATTCTGCCCTCCGTTTTCCAGGATTTCCTTAATTCAGTTCCATTAAATTTGATTGGCACTTATTAAGCTCCTACTGTGTGCCTGCCACTAAGCTAGCTACTGAGGATACAAAGACAAAAAACAAACTGGTCCCAGCCTTCAAGGACCTCCCACTCTGTTAGAGGGAAACGATAGGTAGGTGGAAAATTTTGTACAAATACACACAAAGTAATTTCCAGGAGGTATGGCGCTTAGCAACTAGAAAGATCCAGAGAGGCTTCCTGAAGTAGGTGGCACTGGAGAGGGGTTTTGCCAAAAGCTTAGGGGAATCTCTGAGGCTAAGGTCAGGAGGCAGAGCATTCCGTGCATGAGGAACAATCAGTGCTAATACATTGGTCTGGAACACAAAATGGCATATAGGAGGGGCAGGCCAGTTTTGCTAGAACATAGAATGTGTAAAGAACTTAAAGGCAGAATTATCGAGCCCTTCAATACCACAGGTATTTTTTATTAAGAAGTTTCTGTGTAGAAAACAAGGCATGGTTGAAAATTCAGAAATAAGCCAGATACAGCTCTTGCTGTCAGGAAGTTTAGAATCTCATAGGGGTTAAAATAGGTATGCAATTAACAGTCATAATACTAGCTCCCATTTATAAGACATAATTACACAGCTTTGTCACATAACATTAATCTCATTTGATCTTCAGAATACCCTATGAAAAAGACAGATTTTAACAGATAAGGAAGCAAAATTGGAGAGATTAAATGATTTTCCCAAAGTCACCATGCTAGCAAATTACAGAACCAGGATCAGAACTTATTCCAAGTCCAGTTTCCTCTTTCTGTAGCATCTAACTCACATAATAGAGATCCAAAGTCCTAGTAAGAATCCTACTGAGGTTTAAATCTTGGCTATAAGGTAGCTTTGTGACCTCGAATAACATTTATCCTCCTGAGCCTCAGTTTCTTTATCCATAAAATGGGAAGATATTTGCACTACCTCACAAGTCCTCTTTAGGGAAGGAAAGTGCTTTATAAATACTAAAGTGCTATAACATGTGAGATACTTTTATAATGGCAGGATTAGCTCTAGAAGAAGAAGGGATCTCATCCAGTAAGGTGGAATCAGAAAAGTTTTCTACAATGAAGTTGTAGAATGAAATGAAAGTTGCCACTTCCTAGATTGGAGAAAGACTTCTTATAGAGTGCTTTAAGATTTGCAAAGCAGATTCCTCATATCATTGTTGTTTTGAAGATGAAGGAATAGTCTCAGAGAGGTGACTTGCCTATTATCATCACACAATGAGTGAGTATGTGAAGCAGAAGTCAAAGCCTAGTCTTTTAGCTACAAATCTGACATCAAAATGCATCATCCTAAGAGGAATGGAGCCCCCAGAAAACTGTTGCCTTTGAGAGCATGAAAGTTGGGGAAATGATGCCTTGAATTTACCTCAGACCTTTTAACTTTTCCCCCTCTTTCCAAGCACTATTTACAGAGACCTCATTCTTTCTGCTAGTCCCCCATTTTAGAGGTGAAGAACCCCAAGTATAGAATGGTTAAATGACTGACCAACGACACAATTGGCAGAACTTGGGCTAGAACTCACTCCTGGGAAGTAAAGGAAATTTAGCAGATCAATTTTTGATGAGCCCAAAGGGCTTTGGGAAATTGTTTCTAATTGGAGGAGAGGGAGAACAAAGATGTGACTCCTGCTCTTAAGAAGTTTGTACTTTAAAAACTAAAAACAAAAGACATATTCAGGCATAGATTAAGCACTATCACGCTTACAAAGACGCTGTCCAGAAAAAGGGATAGAGGACCATGAATGTACTACTCTTTGGGCATAATATAAAGCAAATATTTATTAAGTACAAGTTACTGGGCCCAGTCCTGAAAAAGAACAAGATCATTATGGACTTGAGGAAAAGCAGTCCTTCCTAGAAGTCTCTTTTCCCTCTCAGCTATCATTCTAGCAGCTCTTAACCTAGGAACCATGAACTTATTTTAAAAATTATTTTGGTAAGTGCATTTTATTGTTATTGGTTTCCTTTGTAATCCTTTGTATTTTATTTATTCATTTAAGAACTTTATTTTGAAAAGGGGTCCCTAGACTCCCAAAAGAGTCCATGAAATAGATGGAAAAAATTTTAAAAACCCCTACACTGTAGGATCAGACCGTTTATCTCCTGGAGAGAAGAAATGTAATGGCTCCTAGTATCAATTACAATAGCTCACATTTATGTAATCCTTTAAGGTTTACAATACACTTTCTTCACATCTGTTTTGCAAGTATTATTGTCCCCATTTTAGGGATGAGGAAACTGAGACTTGGAAAGGGAAAGTGACTTGTCTGAGGTCAAACAGCTAATAAATCACGGATCTAAAATTCAGCCCTGGGACCTCGGACTCCAAGTCTTGTGCTTTTTCAGTTTTAATAAGGAATTTAATTTTAAAAGACAAAGATTCAGTTGAGTTTTTTTCAGCTACTAGATTTCTCTAGAATGTGACCCCAAAACACTTCTTTTTAATGCTAATATTCTTCAAAAGATGCTACATAGCTTCAAGATGTGGACATGGACCACTACTATACAAAGGGGGCAGCGAGGTGGTGCAGTGGATAGAGTGGTGGGTCTGGAATCAGGAAGACTCATCTTCCTGAGTTCAAATCTGGCCTCAGACATTTACTGACTGTGTGACCTGGGCAAGTCACTTAATCCCGTTTGCCTCAGTTTCCTCATCTGTAAAATAAGCTGGAAAAGGAAATGGCAAACCACTCCAGTAGCTTTGCCAAGAAAACCCCAGATGAGGTCATGAAGAGTCAGACATGACTCAACAACAACAAAAACAAAACTATATTCAAGCACCTACTGCATGTAAGACAGTGTGTTAAACACTGGAGACAGGAAGGCGAAAATGCCAGTCCCTTTCCCCAAACCCAGAGGTGGAATGCAACATGGACAAGATAAGTAAATACAAAGTAATTTGGGGAGGGATAGAACATTAACAATTGGAAGAGATCAGGAAAGGCATCTAAGAGAAGATGGCCCTTGAGCTAAGAACCTTGCAGATAAGGATTCCAGAGGATCCTCAGAGGAAGAGACACTGGAAAGGAAGGAATACTGAAATTGAAATCCCAGGACCTGAGTTCGAATCCCGCCTCTACCAATTACTACCTGTATAACCTTAGAAAAGTTACTTAACCTGCCTTAGTTTCCTTAAAGGTAAAATAAGGGAGTTGACCTCTAAGATCCCTCTCCAGATCTAGAGCCTTCCAGGCATGGGAGAATAGCTTATGCAAATGAATGGAGGTTAGGGAAGATATGTCAAGTTTGAGAAATGGATAGTAGTTTCAATGTGAAATAAGTCTGGAAAGGTAGCCAGATTTGTGCAGGGGGCCTTAAATATCACATTGAGAAGCTTGTGTTTTATTTAAGAAGCCAAAGAGAGCCACAAAAGTTTTTTGATCTGGAGAAGGAACTGTTCCTTTGGGAGATTTATTTTGGTGGAAGTGGAGAAGATGCACCTGAATCTCTAAAGTATCAAAATCTCTAAATAATCTAAATAAGCCTGCTGTGGCATGTTACTAAGGGTAACCTGCAAATAAGTTTCATCTGATACTGTGCATAAATATCATCCACAGTAAATGTGCAATTACCAAAGGGGGTAGGCTGATCACATGCTAACGGTGAAGAGAAAGAGACGGTGTGAGTGCCACATTGGTACCTGTGGACTGTGAAGTGACATAAAGGAAGTCCATCAGCACATGGAAATCCTCCTCTGTGGAGGATTTCTGAGATGAGAGGGTACAGATGAGCTGTGTTCGATAAAGTTGGGGGAAATGTAAATCAATGAAATTGAGAATCCATTGAAATGCCTACATCTTAATGATGGTGGAAAATTCACATAGAATCTTTCATTCCTACACACTCTTCATAGGCATTGGCTGATAGGGACTCAGGACTATATGATACCCTTTAATGTTGTTACAGTTACTGCCATGGTTCTATGGTAATACTATTAATTGAGTATTAGCAAACCACATAGTAAATTAGAGAAACCCCTTTGAGATGTAACTGAACAATTATCCTTTAAAAATGTGTGTATGGATACACACACATATGTATTTCTAGACATGCACACAAAAACATACACCTACATAAATGCGCATGTATTTATTATATTAACTTACATTTGTCTTTTCATATCACCTTCGTTTTCATGTATATACATATATATATGTATATATGTGCATATATGTGTATGTGTACACATTATATGTGTGTGTATGTACATACATAGATACATGCATACATTCATACATACATATATCCTCTCACTCTCACCCAAGGAGACTTCTCTAGTAAGAAGGAAGGGAGAAAAGAAGGAAGGAAAGCAGTTTAGCAGAACCAACCAACACATAACGAACTCCGAAAGTACACACTCTCTTGGTTCTTCACCTCTGAAAAAAAGGACCAAAAGTATGTTTTCTCCTTTCTTCTTTGGGGTTGTTCTAATTAGACGGCATTCGGTGTTTTTTGTTGTTGTTGTCCCTTCCATTTATATTGCAGTTATTGTGTATATCGTTTTGCTGATTTTGCTTACTTTACTTTGTATCAGTTTATATAAGTATTCCCATGCTTCTTAATATCTCTCATTTTCTTAATTTCTTATGGTGCAGTAATATTTCATTGCATTCATTTACTATAATTTATTTAACCTTCCTCCAATTGATGTAATTGCCCATTTAAAAACCATACCAATTTAGCCCCTGTAACATCCTGAACAGGTTCAGATCTGAGCATTGCATTTTCATAATGTCATTGAAAACTGGAACTCATACGGAGGTAGACAGCCGATATGATGAAGGCTATATAGACCACACTGTGTGAGGATAGGTTTAACACACTGTGAGGTGTTTATATTGAAGAAGAGAAGATTTGTGCGGGGTAGAGGGATGTGATGACCATCTTCAAGCATTTGAAAGGTTGCCCTGTTGAAGAATGATTAGACTTGTTATGCCTGTCCCAGAGGGCAGAACTGTGAACTATGGGTAGAAGCTACAGAGAAGCAGATTTAGGACTAATGTAAGGAAAAAAAAATTTTTTTTAACAATTTGGGACAGTTACAACTGTCACAAAGCAGAATGAACTACCTAGAAAGTTAGGAGGCTCCCCACCAACTGAGGCTTTAAATATTGAATGACTACTTGTGATGCATATTGTAGAAGAGATTTCTGTCCAGGTATCAGTTGGACCGTTCCTCTATTTCATCAGCAACTTGTGCTTCCTTCAGGACCATCTCTGAGAGGGAAGCGAGGAGCAGGGCCATCCTCAGGTAAATAACTTAGCATCCTCCTCCTCACTCTCACTCAGTCCATATAACCAAATAATTGCCAGATCAGGTTGTTTCTGCTGTACAACATCTCTCACATCTGATTTCTTCTCTCTATGCAGTCTCTTGCCTCCTGTTGTTCAGTTATGTTCGACTCTTCATGTGACTCCATTTGGGGTTTTCTTGGCAAAGATACTGGAGTGGTTTGCCATTTCCTTCTCCGGCTCATTTTACAGATGAGGAAACTGAGGCAAACAGGGTGAAGTGACTTGCCTAGGGTCACAGCTAGTGAGTGTCTGAGTCTGGATTTGAACTCAGGCCTTCCTGACTCCAGGCCCTGCACTCTGTCCACTGTGCTACCTAGCTGCCCAACAGCCTCCTACTTGGTCTCTGTGCCTCAAATTTCTCACCTCTCCAGTCTCTCCATGTCTATGCCAAAGTGATTTTTCTTAAGTGCAGTTCTGACCATTGCATGCTTTTGTTCACTCACCTCCTATCCACAATCAGTTCTAGTGATTCCTTATCTTCTCTGTGATAAAATATAAAATCCCCCATTTAGCTTTTAAAACTCATCCCCACCTGACCCCAGACTATCTTTCCAGACTCACTGTACATTGTTCTTCTCTGGTTCCCCCTCCCCCCAACCCCAACAACCCAGCCAAACTAGTCACCTTCCATTTCCTACCTCTCCGCCTTTGTACTGGCTGTACCAAATCCCTGAAATACGCTCCCTCCTCACTGCCACTGCCCGTTCTTTCTTCTAAACACAACTCAAGCACTGCCTCCCACAGGAAGCCTTTCCTGATTTCAATTGTATAATCCCCTCCTTTCTTTAACTACCTTGTATTTGTGTGTGTGTGTGTGTGAGTAAACATTTATTAAGCACCCACTATGTGCCTGGCACTGTGCTAAGTACAAAAAGAGGCAAAAAAAAAAAAAGAAAAAAGAAAATCCCTGCCTTCAAAGAGCTTACGTTCTAACGAACGAGACAATATGCAAGCAAACATACAGCAAGCTATATACAGGACAAACTGAAAGTAATTGACAGAGGAAAGGCACTGGAATTAAGAGGGGCTGGGGAAAAGCTTCCTATAGAAGGATTTTAGTTGGGCTTAAAGGAAACCAGAGGGGTTGGTCAGTGGGCAGAGCAGAGGAGGCATGGGGGACAGCCAGAAAGAATGCCTTGAGCCAAGAAATGGACTATCTTGTTTGTGGAACACCCAGGAAGCCAATGTCATTAGGTCCAAGAGTATGTGTCAGGGAGTAACATGTAAAACGACTGGAGAGTTAGGAAGGGGCTAAGCTATGAAGAGTTTTAGATACCAAATAGAGCATTTTGTATTTGCTCCTGGTGACAATAGGGGATGGATTGGAGTGGATACACACATTCTCTCTCTCTCTCTCTTTCTCTCTCTCTCTCTCTCTCTCTCTCTCTCTCTCTCTCTCTCTCTGTTTCCCCAACCCCCCCCTCTTTTTCTCCCTCCCTCTTTCTCTCATTGTTTCCCTGTTGGAATGTAAGCTCCTTGTGATCCCTAGTGAGTAGGGATTGTTTATTTATATTAGTATCCCCAGGACCTAGCACAGTGCTGCCTGCCACATAGCAAGTGCCTGATCAATATTTAATCGATTGATCTGCCCCATGTTCTCATGGAGAAAACAGGGACCAGCCAAAAGGGTGGATCTATGAATGAGATGGGGTAAATGATTCACGTTTATATAGCAATTTAAGGTTTACAAAGTAATGTCCTCACAATAACCCTGTGGGATAAGTAATGTATTACTCCCTCCATTTTACAGATGTGGTAGCTGAGGCTCCACTGCAGGGAAGTAAATTATCTGGGGTTACACAGCTGTTGGAGCCAACGCCTGAACTCAAGTCTTATGCTTCTAATACAAGGGCTGGGTCTCTGTATAGGCCAAGCTCCTGGCCTACTGTGGAGTCATTTCTCTTGAGTCATAGGGGGTGACTCAGCAGCAAACCATTCTAGTTCCCTGATCTTATGCTTCATTCCTCTGCTTTTTTCTCCCAACATTGACCCTTATCCTTCCTAAGGATTCCAAAGTCTTTAACCGCAGTGAAATTAGAAAGCTAGGTCTAAGCCAAGGCTGTGGAACATACCTGTAATGCCTGCTTCCTGCAGAGGCTGACTGGTGGACTGCTTAAGCTTGTGAGTAGTAGCAGTACTAAAAGCTGACTAGACATCCACATTAAGTCTGGCACCAATAGGGGAAGCCCCCCACCCAGCAATGAGGGGCCACCAAACAGAGCAATGAAAGCTTCCATGATGATTTACAGTGGAACCAGGCTTGTGAGTGGCTTTGCCACTCCCAGTTTAGGTGAGATAGAGATACCCAGTCTCAAAAAAAAAAAAAAAAAGGAAAGAAGTGAAGAAGGAGAGGGGAGAGCAGGACAAGGAAGAGAAGGGAAAAAGAAAATTCTGTTTGCTTCCACCTTAGGGTCTCCTCCAAGGTGCTGACTTCAGTGTCCCAAATCTCAAATAGCTCTATCCCTGGTTACCTTAGAGACCATCTTTCTCCCATCACACTCTAGCAGCTCAGACATCTGAATAGCAGGGAAGGTGACAAGAAGGTTTGCAAGGGGAAAATGTGTGAAAAAGAACCAGTTTTAGATTGAAGGCTAATATTTTGGGAAGTTAGGTGATTTCCATTCTCTTCCAGCCCCACTAAGAAACCATCCCAAGAGCCAATGTGAAAAGAGATAAAGGGATAAAGACCACAAGGGGAGAAAATAAAGAAATGCCCAAATCCTTTTCTGTAGAACCAAAGATCTTTTGAATTAGATCCATGGCCATTCTTCTACTTTGAGGCAGTGTAGCTTGATCAAAAATAGGTTATAGCAGACTAACCTTATTTCCCCCCCACCTTTTTTTTTGACATGGGAATACAATATTATTGATAGAGCTTACTTAGATTCTAGCAAAGCTTTTTTTTCTTTTTTAATCAGTTCTTTTTTTAAAAAAAAAAAGTATTTATTTTTAGTTTTCAACATTCACTTCCATAAGATTTTGAGTTCTAAATTTTCTCCCCATCCCTCCCCTCCCCCTTCCCCAAGAGGGGGTGCAATCTGGTATAGACTCTACATATACATTCATATTAAGCACATTTTCACATTAGTCATGTTGTAAAGAAGAATTAGAACCAATGAGAGAAACCACCAGAAAGAAGAAACAAACAACACAAAAACAAGAGAGAGAGCAAATAGTATTCTTTGATCTATATTCAGAATCCATAGTTCTTTTCATTTTCCATCCTTAGTCTTTTGGAGTTGTCTTAGGTCCTGGCATTGCTGAGAAGAGCTAAGTTTATCAAAGTTAGTCATTGCACAATGTTGCTGTTACTATGTACAATGTTTCCTTGTTTCTGCTCACTTCACTTAGCGTCAGTTCATGTAAGTCTTTCCAGGTTTTTCTGAAGTCTGCCTGCTCATCATTTCTTATGGAACAATAGTATTCCATCACATTCAAATACCACAACTTGTTCAGTCATTCCCCAATTGATGGGCATCCTCTCAATTTCCAATACTTGGCCACCACAAAAAGAGCTGCTATAAATATTTTTGTATAAGTGGGTCTTTTTCCTGTTTTTGATCTCTTTGGGATACAGATCTAGAAGTAGTAATGCTGTGTCAAAAGGGTATGCACAATTTTATAGCCCTTTGAGCATAGTTCCAAATTGTTCTCCAGAATGGTTGGATCAGTTCACAACTCTACCAACAATGCATTAGTGTTCCAATTTTCCCACAACTTCTCCAACATTTATGATTTTCTTGTTTGTCAAGTTAGCCAATCTGATAGGTGTGATGTAGTATCTCAGAGTTGTTTTGATTTGCATTTCTCTAATCACAGAGCATTTTTTCATATGATTATAGATAGCTTTAATTTCTTCCTCTGAAAACTGCCTGTTCATATCCTTTGGCCATTTATCAATTGGGGAATGACTTGTAGTCTCATAAATTTGACTCAGTTCCCTATATATTTTAGAAATGAGGCCTTTATCAGAGATACTGGTTGCAAAAATTGTTTCTCAGCTTTATACTTCCCTTCTAATCTTGGTTTAGCAAAGCTTTTGATAAAGTTTTTCCCTGCTTTTTTATGGACAAAATGGACAGATGTGGACTGGACAATAATTCAATTAGGTAGATTCAAATGGCAAAATGACTGGGCCCAAAGAATAGTCAGTAATAGTTCCATTTCAGCTTGGCAAGAAACAAGGGATCAATGCTTGTCCCTGTGCTTTTAAACATCTCCACTGATGCACTGGTGATGTATTCATTAAATTTGCAGATGACACAAAGTTAAGAGGAAGAATCAACATGCTAGATAGCATTGGGATCCAAAAGATCTTCCTAGGCTAGAACATTGTGCTGAAACAAACAAATGAAGTTTAAAAGGGATAAATGGGGGCAGCTAGATGGCACAGTGAGTAGAGCACTGGCCCTGGAATCAGGAGGACCTGAGTTCAAATCCAGCCTCAAACACTTGACACACTTACTAGCTGTGTGACCTTGGGCAAGTCACTTAACCCCAACTGCTCTGCCTTCCCCCCTGCAAAAAAAGAAAAAAGAAAGAAAAGGGATAAATGTAAAGTCTTCTGTTGTTCATTTACATCCAATTCTTTGTGACCCCATGGACCATAGCACACCAATACTTTCCTTGGGGTTTTCTTGGCAAAGATACTAGAGAGATTTGCCATTTCCTTTTCCAGTAGATTAAGGCAAACAGAGGTTAAGTGACTTGCCTAGGGTCACACAGTAAGTGTCTGAGGCCAGATTTGAACTCAGGTCTCTCCTGGCTATAGGCCCCATGCTCTATCCACTGAACTACCTACCTGCCTCCAAGTAGAATTTTTCTACTTGGGTTCAAAAAATGTATTTGACAACTATAAGTTGGGGGAGGCATGGTTAGTTTATATGCTTTCTGAAAAAGATGCTATAGTTTTGGTCAATTGCAAACTCAATATGAGTCAAATGTGTAATACAGCTACAAAAAAAATTTACTCTTGGGTTCCAGAAACAAAAGGCATAGTTTCTAAGAATAGGGAATAGTTCCAACGAACTCTGCCCTGGTAAGACCATATCAGGAGTATTGTAATCAGTTGTGGTCACCACATCTTGGGAAAAGCATTGGCAATCTGGAAACTGTTTAGAGAAAGATAATCAATCAGAGTGGCAAAGGGCCTCACGATAGATCATGACACATGAGTACTACCTGAAGAGTCTGGGGATATTTAATCTGGAAAAAGAAGATTTGTAGGTGACATAATAAGTGTCTTTAAGTATAGGAATGACTGTCATATGGAAAAGGGACTAGACTTGTTTAATTTTGCCCCCCACCATGGCAGAACTAAAAACAAATTTAGGTTTAATATAAGGAAAAGATTCCAAACAATTTGAGTTATTCCAAAGCAGAATGGGGTGCCTTAGAAGCTATTGTAGATGTCTTCAAGGACTCTTTGCCCAGTATGGATTGGAGTAGATGCTTGCCAAAGCAGTACTTACCAATTCCAGAATACTTTGATGGATGAGTGACCTTACCAGATTTCTGACTCTTGGGTTCACCTTTATTGGTATAAACGACAGTCCATCCATACCTTCAATTCCTGTTCAATTCTTTTTTTCATGAATTTCATGAATTCTCTATGAAGAGAAAAGTTGCACTGAGCTGGAGAAGGAAATGGTAAATTGTAGAGGGCCAGCTCTTAGAAAGTCCATTCTGGGATAAGATACAGCCCAGAGGTCTGTTCTTGCCCTTGGGCTGATAACTCTGCAGGTGGGCTCTCCATCCCCCACTTCAGCATACATGTGCTGTTTAGGATGAAGGCTCTCCAAGCCTCCTCAATATACATGTGCTCTCTCCAATACCCCCACAGCACACACGTGCTAAACACCACCCATGGGCTATTAACACAATATTGTTTATGGCAAAAGGGGAACTAAGCACGAGGAAGTCATGCTATATAACAAATGCCTCGCACCTGGATTTGTTGATTCTGCTTGCCTAAAAAAGTATATAAGCCCTGTCCCTCAGTTTAATAAATGGAGCTGTTCTTTACTCTTCCCCCTGGCCCATGTTTTCTTTTCACTCTCTGTGGCATTTGGCTATCTCCAGACATTTCAGCACCACAGCTGCTGGTGGCAGCAAACCACTCCAGTATCTTTGCCAAGAAACTCCAAAATAGGGTCATGAAGAGTTGGGCACTAATAACACAATAACAACAACAATATTATAAAGACAAACAACTTTGAAAAACTTGGGAACTCTGATCAATACAGCAACCAACCACAATTCCAGAGAACTCAAGATGAAACATGCTACCTACCGCCAGATATGGAGTTAAAAGATTCATAGTGAAGACTGAGATGTATTTTTCTGGATGTTGCCAATATGGGAATTAGTTTTGCTTGACTATACATGTTTGTAACAAAAGTTTTATTTTTCTTGCTTTCTGAATGGTGGAGAGTTGGAGGATTGGAGGAGAGGTGGGAAGGAGAGAAGTTGGATATTTATTTGAAAATAAAATAAAATTTAATTTTAGAAAACCGTTGGGAGGAAGACATTATTTGAATGATTATAAACTAAAAATGTATATTATGTAATCTAAATAAATCAACATAATTATCTAAAAGGACACATTTCCTGGACACCAACACACTATATAGGCTATCCATAATTGCTTGCTTGCTTTCTATTTGTATCCAGTGGTGGGATTCAGCTGGTTCGCACTGGTTAGGCAGAACCCCTTCCTAATTTTAGGTTGAGTTCAGAGATTAGGTTGTTGGGGGCAGGGGAACTGCAGTCCCCACATGAGCAGTGGTGGCAGCACCTTGGTTTGGTTCCACGGAGAACCAGTTGTTAATTTATTTGAATCCCACCACTGTTTGTACCCTCAGTTCTTACTGAAGTGTCTGGCACACAGCAAACATTTAATAAAAGCTCTATCTGTCACCTATCTGTATAATACTACTTGCTCTGCTAACAGCATTGGCTCATGTCTTTATCTAGTCATCCTGGGTTGTCTTTTACGCTGGCTGCTTCTTGTGCACAAATCACTGTTGGTAGTAGACAGAAGCCTGCTTATACTTACCATATACCTCTCCATTGCCTGTTGGATTACTTGTAATTTTTATCCTTCTGGGATTGGGGTTTTCATTCCTCCCAGTTCTGATTGTATCTCTGGGAGAATATTGATATTAAAAAGCGGGTCTTCATGTTGATGAAGAGGAGCCAACTTGATTGATTAGAGGCAGCCATCCAGCTGAATTCTCTCAACATTTTTCTACAAACAACTTTAAAATAACACCTCAAATCAAATTTTGGAATAGCAGAGCTAATAAAAGGTTAGAGTGAGATATTTTTCAAGCCTAAGAAAACTTAAGAGGTCAGCAGGAGAAGTCTGTGGTACTGGGTAGAGGCCTGTCCAGAGGCCACCTACTTGTTGGTGGCAACAGTGAGAGCAGCTTTGGGGGCTCTCAGCCCAGAGATAGTAAGGGGATGAAACAACTGGTCAGAAAGAGATTATAGGGGACCCTTTGCTTTCACCGGGCACAGCTGGTGCTGATTGGCAACTCTATTGCCCATACACAGTTCTGGGTCACAGTTCCAAAGCGGAGAGGAGTACTAGTGGTCAGTCACAAGGGAGCAAGGGCCCTGGTAAAATAAAACAAAGAGGAGCATTGGCGCTTGTGGTTGCAGAGGACCAAGGGTTCTTCCTGTGCAAAGACCAGAGTACAGACCAGGAGAACAGTGACCATACCTCTCCTAGGATCATACCACCTTGGAAGCACCAAAAAATTGCGGACTCCTAGAACTATCTCTGAAAACAGCAGCATGAAAAAGCCTGCAGCTTAGGACAGTACCTTCCCACCCCAAGGCGAACACCAACTTTAACATAAAGTTCAACGTTTTTTTTAAAAAGTCTGAAAAAATGAGTAAACAAACAAAAAAGAATGTAATCATAAAAAGTTACTATGGTAGCAGGGAAGACCAAGACCTAAATTCAAAAGAAGACAACAATGTGAAAAACAACTATAGAAAAAGCCTCAAGGAATAATGCTAATTGGACCCAAACCCAACAAGAATTTCTGGAAAGTTAAAGAAGGAGATGACTAGTAGAGGAAAAATTGGGAAAAGAAATGGAAGTGATGCAAGAAAACTGTGAAAAGAGAATTAACAGCTTGGTGAAAGAGTGTGTTAGGAAGCAAAATGGGCTCCTTAGCACTTAGTTCAACAAGTGCCCTTGAGGAGTTTGGCTTTTGTTTGCTTTGAGTGATTCAGCTATTTCATTGAATCTTGCTAAGTACTAAGCCCCAGGCCCAAGATTTGGGTGTCCTTGGTGCCTTCTTGCCTCAGGGGAGGGCTTAGTTTAGATGTGAGTTTGAGTGACATGTCTGGGACAGCAGAGGCTTTTAGACCAAGTGGATTTAAGTCTCTCTTTGTGGTGATTCCAGGTCACATGGGTGAGTCGCATGTGTGGTTCACCCCTGATGCTGACAAAGATATAAAAATCAGGGGTTGGTCTCAGCTTCCTTGGAGCTCTTTGCTGAAGCAGTGGTGGCGTGTGACTCTGGGCCAGCCCTTGTTCTGAGCTCCCGGGCTGAACCTGGATGTTGGTAACTATGAATTGTATTGGGTCTGTCTGTTTGTAATTTGTTTAAGGGCTCTCGAGATGGTGTTGATGAAGAGACTCTGGGCAGCTGTAGCTAAGGAGCCCTCCAGCTTGTAAATCCAGATGCTGGGACTTTGTTCAACTCTGGTAACTATGTATTGGGATTTGAATCAGACAAGGTCTGTCTGTTGATGTTTGTAATTTGCTTGTATTTTGCTTTGAAGTTCAGGGTGTTGGCTTTTTCCCCTGAACTAAGTGAATGATATCTGTGTGCTGAAT
>CM053626.1:211158824-211215976 GCA_028646595.1 Phalanger gymnotis
AAGGGAAGAGGGGAGAGAATTTGGAACTCAAAGTCTCAAAAGCAGATGCTCAAAAAGAAAAGTTGTTTTTGCATGCAACTGGGAAATACGATATATAGGGAATGGGGCATAGAAATCTATCCTGCCCTACAAGAAAGTAAGGGGAAAGGGGATGGGAGTAGGGAATGGGGTGACAGAAGGGAGGGCTGACTGGGGAAAGTAAGGGGAAAGGGGATGGGAGTAGGGAATGGGGTGACAGAAGGGAGGGCTGACTGGGGAATGGGGCAATCAGAGTATATGCCATCTTGGAGTAGGGGAGAGGGCAGAAATGGGGAGAAAATTTGCAACTCAAAATCTTTGGAAATCGATGTTGTAAAGTAAAATATTAAATAATAAAATATGAAAATAAATAAAAAAGAAATAAAAGCTATCTATAGTCATACTGTTGATTAGGGAAATGTAAATGAAAACAACTCTGAGATACTACCTCATACCTATCAGAAATGAGAAATGCTGGAGAGGATGAGAAAAAAAAATAGATATACTAAAGAACTACCAGAAGAATAGTGAACAGATCCAATATTCTGGAGAACAATTTGGAACCATGCCCAAAAGGCTATAATAAAATTGTGTATACCCTTTGACAGAGCAATACCACTACCAGGTCTGTATCCTAACAAGATCAAAGGAAAAGGAAAAGGACCTATACGTAGTGACTAAGTATTGTAGTGACTAAGAATTGGAAGGGGCAGCTATGTAACGTAGTGGATAGAGTGCTAGGCCTGGAGTCAGAAAGACCTGAGTTAAAATCTGGCCTCAGACAGCTGTGTGACTGTGGACCAATCACTTAACTTCTGTTTGCCTTAATGCACTCACTGGAGAAGGAAATGGTAAACCACTCCAGTATCTTTGTGAAGAAAACTCCAAATGGGGTCACGAAGAGCTTGACACAGCTGAAATCACTGAACAACAAGTGACAATTGAGAGGAAGTTCATCATTTGGGGAACGGCTGAACAAGCTGTGGTATACAGTTGGATCTGGTGGGGTGGTACATTTAGGGATGGAGTGGGAGGTTAGTTAGCATTCTGATTCCCAGGTGTTCAGAGGCATAGATGAGTTGGTTTAGAGCTTTCACAAGCACACCTTCCAGTGAACTTTCTCATGTCAGTCTGATCGGGGAAGTCCCAGGGAGTTACCTCAGCCCACAGCTATTTGCTGGCACATTGGGCTCCCCACCTAGTGGTTTCTGGGAGTGTGGCAGACAGCGGGCAAGAGGAGAGCTTATTTAACGGAGTCTCGGATAGGGCTCCGACCCTATTCCACTAATCCTCCACATAGAAGAGGATACAACAGGCAAGAGGGAAATTTCAGTTAAGGTGGCCTAGGGGACAAGGCTGGCTCCTCCTTTTCTAAGGCTGGAAGAATTTTGGGGTTGTATTCTTAGAGAAGGAAATCAAATCAACAACAACAAAAGACAGAACTGGAAAACTGGAAGGAGCCAGGGAAGGCTGGGGAGAGAGAGGCTGAGATCAGAGATGGAGAACAGATGCTCTGTGTAGGAGGACTAGACTTGGGAGAGAGATTGTGGAGCTGAGGTCAAGCTACAGGAAACTTTTTTGTGGGACTAGGATGGAACAGAACTCTTTAAGAAGCTGTTCTAAAACTTTTTGGTCCCAGAACCCTTTTATGTTTTTAAACATTATTGAGGATCCCCCCCAAATGAGCTTTTGTTTAGGTGGGCTATTATCTATTGATATTTATTATATTAGAAATTAAAATGTCTTCATATTATTATGAAAATACTTTTGACTTTGCAGACCCACTGAAAAAGCCTTAGAAACACCCAAGGGTCCCCAGACCATACTTTGAAAACCAACCAACTTAAAAAAAAACCTGGGAAGATTTATATGAATTCACGCCAAGTGGAGTGAATAGAACCAGGAGAGTATGTTGTACACGGTAACAGCAAAATTGTAAAGATGGATCAACTGTGAAAGACTCAGCTACTCTGAGCAAGACAACGATCTAAGACAATTCCAAAGGATACATGATGAAAAAAGCTATCCACCTCCAGAGAGAGAACTGATGCACTCTGAATGCAGACTAAAGCATACTTCTTTTTAACTTTATTTTTCTTGGGGGTTTTTTGTCTCTCTCTTTTTTTTTTTTGCAACATGGCTAATATGGAAATATGTTTTGTATGATTTCACATGTGTAATTGATATCAAATTGCTTGCTTTCTCAAGGAGTGAGGAAGGGAAAGAAGGAGGGAAAGAACTTGGAACCCAGAATTTTAGAAAATGAATGTTAAAATTTTTCTTTACATGGAATTGGGAAATATTTAACAAAATAAATAAAGATCTATTAAAATGAAAAATAAAATAAAACCAAGCAACTAAAGAACAAGATGCTTCAACAACAACAATACCGACTACATACTATACCATGCTAAATGAGCCAGGACCAGAATTCTGGGTAACAAGGGAGGGGAGAGGTGAAGGAAGAAGGGCATTTATATAGAACTTGCTGTATTCCAGGCACTGTACTAAGTGCTATGTAGATGTTATCTCATTTGATACTCACAACAATCTTGGGAGATAGGTGCTGTTATTATCCCCATTTTACAGTTGAGGAAACTGAGGCACATAGAGCCAAAATGACTTGCTCAGGGTCACACAGCTAGTAAGTGTCTGAGGGAATATTTGAACTAAGGTCTTCCTGACTACAGGACCAACACCTTATCCATTGCATCAGTTAGCAGGCCCCAAGAGGTTAGTTAAGAACACCCTACATCCAGATAGAGAAACAAAAACTTAAGACAACCCACAGATGGGTGGGTGTGTTAGCAGAAGTGTAAAACCAGTTGAGTTTTAGGATCTGAAAGGTCAACATTTCAGTTGCGTAGAAAATTTGGAGTTGAGGGATTTGGATTCAAATCATCACTTTTCCTTTTCCTATCTGTGTGTCTTGGGCAAGTCCCAACTTCTCTGAGCTTCAGTATTTCTCATATTTAGAATGGCGGGTGGAACTGTATGACCATGAGGTCCTTTCCAACTCTAAATCTAAAATCCTGGGATATGATACCACTGAGCCAGTATCTTCTGAAATGGTCCTTAGATGCTCAAGTGTGGTCAGAAGTGAACCTCCATTAGAAGATGAGCACAGACTTATGCTTAATTAGACTTGGGAAAGACTTTAGAGAGTTGAGTACAATCTCCGAATTTGACAGATCAGGAAACAAGCCTACTTCTCTTTAACTTAGAAACTTTAACTTTAGACTTTAATTTAGAAAGATACGTGCCTAAAGTCACCTGGCTAAAAATCAGTCTGTCTCTGAGTTCAGAGCTCCTTCCAATATACTATTTTGTCTTCCTAAAAATCTAATTCTGTTGGGATTATATATGAATGCCTTCCACAAAAGAATTTTGAAATACTGTTTAGATTAAAGAAGTTTGGGGGAAGAAGCCACACCCTAACACCTTGAACTGGGCACATTGGGGATTACAAAAGAAATAACAGAATCCTACCCTCCAAGAGTTTATATTCTATTTGGGGGAGAAAGAGTGAAGACGAAATGATTAAAGAAAAATGAATCTCTCTGAGGATCCAGAAAAATGGAAGAGTTACCCGAGGTGAGAGTGGACTTTGAAGGAAGGCTGGTGAGGGTTCTTGAAGAGAGCTCCCAGGAAGAGGAAAATTTGAATCGAGGGGGCTTTGGGTCAGGTAAGGCACATTAGGATCATAGGATTTTAGATTTAGGACTAGATTATCTAGTGCCAACCTCTCATTTTACAGATGAGAAAACTGAGCCTCAGGGAAGTTAAGTGACTTGCTCAAAGCCACATCATCAGGAAGTGGTAGAGTTAGAATTTGAATCTAAATCCCTCCAACTTGAAATGCAGCGCTCTTTCAACCACAGACCACACCATTCTCTTCATCAGAAATCATTCTTGTTCCTCGTATCAGTTGTCTAGACGATTAGGCTTGCAGGGTACCTATCCTTTTTCCCTCCTCTGCTTTTTAGCTTTCTTTCTGTCTGCTATCTTTCTCCACTGGATTCTAAATTCCTTGAGGGCAAGACAAAGATGATCTTTCTTTTGATATTTGCATCCCTAGAGCTTGGGCAGTGTGCTTGGTCTGGAGTCAGGAAGACCAAAGTTCAGGCCTGCTTCAGACACTTACCAGCTGTGTGACCCTGGGAAAGTCATTTAACCCTGTTTGGCTTAATTGTTTCGGCTCTCATTTGTAAAATGAGCTGGAGAAGGAAGTGACAAACCATCCCCATGTTTCTGTCAAGAAAACACCAAATGGGGTCACAAAGAGTAGGACACAACTGAAAAAAACAGCCGAAATTCCTAGTGTTGAGCACAGTGCCTAGCACAAAGTAGGCTCTTAATAACAAATGTTTATGGATTACAATATAGACTATCTGTCAAGATCCCTGCCCACTAAACTCAGTTAGCCTGAGTTTCTGATTCCTGGTATATGATTACCTTCTCCACCCCACTTGAGTCATTGAATAGGACTCTGGAGTTCAACTTTTTCTATTTCAATTCAAATGCATTTATTAAGTACCTACATTATCCTAGATGCAGATTGCAGGCTCTTTTGAGGGCCAGGACACAAAACCCCAGCTATCTAAGAATTTAAGATAAAGCGTGTTATAAGTATGTAAAAGAGGTATAAAGCTCTAAGAGAGATTTGAGGCATGGAAAATAAAGGAGGGAGAAAATAATAGCTCATATTTACATAATACTTTAAAATTTACTAGGCACTTGTCTCACAATAATCCTGTAAGGTAAGTAAGCTAAGTATTCCTTTTCTCATTTTACAGATGAGGAAACCAAGGCTCAGAGAGGTGAGGGGAACTCGTCGTGGTCACACAACTAAACCCTCATCTGAACTTAGGTCTTTGGACTCCAAGTTCAGTATTATCTGCAGCTGATCAAGGAAGACTTCTAGGAGGAAGTGTTGTCTGAATCAGGCCTTTGAAGGATGGCACAAAATTTAAAAAGTGATATGAGGAGCAAGGTATTTTAGACATAAGTATCTGAGCAAGAGCATGGAAAGGCAGAAGGTGTTTAGGAAGTCTAGTTTTTCTGTATTCACTAAACCCAAAAAGATTAGGTGGGATTAAACTGTGCAGGGTTTTAAAAGCTAACCTTTATTATATTTATATAAATACAAATATTATTTTTATTACATATATTAGATAAACCTGGAAGATAAATTAATAATAGATTATAGAGAGTCTTTAATACTAGGCTAAGGAATCTGGAGTTCGGACTTTGTTCTGTAAGCAATAGGGAGCCGTTGCAACCTCTTGGGCTGGAGAGGGACAGATCAGAGTTGTACTATTAGCAAAACATATCAGGCAGCTCTGTGCAGAATGGTTCCTTTCATTAGACACACTACTTTGTGTTGAAGATTCTATTCTTTCCATCCCCTACACAATGATTAATATTGTACTCACAACAAGCTGTAGGCGTCACCCAGATTAACACATTGAGATGAAGATAGTAATTAATTAATTGCTCACATTTCCATAGTTTTTTTTTTTAAAACTTTCCTTTGTTTTTTTGTTTTGTTTTGTTGTTCCTTTAAAACTTTACAATGCTTTCCTCACTGTATCCCTATGAGATTAGATTTGCCTTAGACTCTGTAAATACATCCCAGGGCATCCTTAGAAATGCTTTCCTAACCCTGGACACCCACCTTTCCCCTCTACACTTTCCCTACTCACATATTTGGGCACTACATGCTTGACAGTACATTGTGCCAGGTCAGGAAAGAGCTCCCTGCAGAATTCTGTATCAGAAACCCTTCTCTGCTCCCTGTGCATTTTTTTCTGGCTGCTTCCCAAAAGCTATTCTCTTACCCCCAGTTATGCTGATGAAACTGCTAAAGACGGTATGTTCTTTCTCTGTGTGTGTATGTGTGTTCTGGGGAGTGAAGGCCATCCCAGGTGACTCATGCCCATGTCTCCAGCTGTACTCAGTGTGCAGCAGGGGTCAGGATGTGGTGTCTGTGGGAGAAGCCTGTGGCTTGGCTGGCAGATTTTACGACCTCCCCTTCCCCCCAGGATTTCTTTGGGTCATGGTGTAAATATACTAGCAGCTAGGGTATGGGGAAGTGGCAACTATACCAATTCTGTGTATGTTGGGCTCTAAAGAGAATAGAGGGGCTCATAAAGGGCTGTACAGGTGAAATTGTTAAGAGGTAATGTCACTTTAGTGTAAAGATCAGTGAATTTGAAGACAGGGGATCTGGGTTTGAATCCCAGATCTCTCATTTACTAGTTATATGACCCTGGGAAAACATATCCCAAAATTATCCCAGCAAATAATTATCTCCAAGGTCATGTGGCACAGTATATAGACAGATGGCTTAGAAATCAGGAAAACCTGAGTTTAAATTGTCCCTCTGATACATACTGGCTGTATGACCCTGAGCAAGTCACTTAGTGCTCTATGTACCTCTCAGATTATAAACTGAAGAGAAAGCGTGGATCCATTTTGATAGAGTGACTTTCCTCACTTGGGAGTTCCCTCCATCAATGAAATCATAGTTCCAATCCCTATCCTTGTTGCTAAATGTCTCATCTCTGATACGTAGAGGGTATTGATACAAATATTTAAGAACAAGAGACATTCCTCCACTGGGTAAACAGCTAAAGGATATGAACAGTTTTCAAAGAAAAGAAATGCAGGTTATTAATAGCCATATGAAAGAATACTCTAGGGGCAGCTAGGTGGTACAATGAGCACTGGCCCTGGAATCAGGAGTACCTGAGTGCAAATCCGGCCTCAGAAACTTGACACATTTTCTAGCTGTGTGACCTTGGGCAAGTCACTTAACCCCAATTGCCCTGCCTTCCCCCCTGCAAAAAAAAGAAGGAAAGAAAGAAAGAATACTCTGAATCACTAATAATAAGCCCAAACAACTCTGAGGTTTTACCACACATCCATCAGATTTGGAAAAAAGACAAAAGACAAAAATTATAAATTTTCAAGGAGCTATATAAAGACAGGCACACTAATGCACTATTGGTAGAACTGTGAATTGGCCCAAACTTGCTCTCAGTTCCACTGAGATTCCCTGTGAATCTAAGTTATAAGCTACCTAGACTGAAGCTCCCTTCCCTGACCACTCCCTGGTCCCTCTGAAGCCCCTGTTCTACTGTTAACTTGTCCTTTGTAATAAATCTGTACCTAGCCCACCAGAAATTACTTTATATATATTTTGAATTTAACTTATATTTGTATATATTGTTTCTACCCCGAAGAATATGAGCTCCTTCAGGACAGGAACCTAGGCTAGTATAGCACCTAAAAGACACCGAATAAATGTTTTTTTGTTTTTTTTTTTAATTGAGTTACACTAACATAATGGGGCAATGGCCAGAGGGCTCAGTCCTGAGAGTGCCTGCTTTTGCTGAGCTTGTGTCTGGAAGTGCCCGGTAATAGTGAATAGAGGGGTCCAACTTTCTACTTTAGAACATGGGCAGGGTTCCATGACTGTTTCAGGTCCGAATTACCAGTTCCAGCCCACTAGCCAATTAAAAAGGCATTCAGTAAGCTGACCAGAAACAGTCATAGAGCCCTGCCTGTGCTCTGAAGTGGGGAGTTGGGCCCCTTTATTCCTGTCACCAGGTGCTTCCAGAAGCGTTCTCACCAAACACAAATGCTCCCAGTTCTGAGCTTTCATTGGCCAGCTCCCCATTACACTAAAGAAGTCAGGAAACTATGCAAACTCCTTGACTTCATGATACTACTTTGAGACATAACACTCGAGGATGTCAAAGAAAAGGTTCCCTAAGTTCCAAAATATTGCAACTTGTTCTGTAATAGCAAAGATCTGGAAGGAAAGGGGGTTCCCACTGCTTGGGTATGACTACAAATTGCATAACCCCTGTCCCAAGGCCCAATTTCTTTCTTACTGGTAGCGATGAATACCCCACCTAGGTGAGGGGAGGAGGTGGAGTTGGTGAGAGCAGGAGAGCTCCAGACTCCTTTGGTCTTCTTTGGGACTCTTCAAGCTTCAATTTGCATGAGTTCTTTTGGCTTCCAGCTTCAAGAAAGAAGATGTAAGAGGCCAACCACACTTCAGGCTGCTGAAAGAAAAGACTCTGGGAAGACATGAGAGGAGCTGGCAGTCTCCATAATCTCCCTGACTCCCAATTGCTACACTAGAGACTGCAGGGAGTTTCCCCTTGGGTGAGACCTAGGACTCTCTCTCCCTGTCTCTGTTTCTCTCTGCTCTCTCTGTCTCTGTCTCTGTCTCTGTCTCTGTCTCTGTCTCTGTCTCTCTCTCTCAGTTCAGTTATCTTGTTCTCAGTGAGAGAGCTCCTTCACTCTGCATTGTCTGACATATATCTTTTATGTATATCTCCTCTGATTTTTGTTTTACTACCAATTTGGACAAATGGGTTTTCTTTGCCATTCTTCTTGTGTACTCATTGTGGAACTGGTATTAGGCGGGAAAGGCATCAAGCCTTGGATATAGAGCTGAGGGTCTCCCTTGCCCTCTAGTAGTAATGAAACACAGAGATCAGTAGTTGAACCCAATCATATACGCTAGACTAACAATATTGAAGGGAGCAGATATAATTCTAGCCTGGTAAACGCCACCTCCCACCTCTGAGGAGAGCAGAGTAGTGGCCTCCAGCCCCAATTTCCTGTGTCTCTTCTAGGCAGCAAGGAAAATCTCCCTTGGAGAAGGGTGGGGGGAGAGGCTAGAGATACCTATCCCTCCCCTCCTCTCACAACACATAGGCTTCAGAACTCCATGTGGAGTCTCCTTACATAATGCAATATTGCACCCTAAAAATTTTAGTAGGGGATATTCACATGAACTTAGAAAGAGACATGAATTGATGCAGAATGAAGTAAGCAGATTCAGGAGAGCAATTTACATGATGATGATAATAAAGTAAAGGAAAACACCACTGAAAGACTTCAGAACTCTGGTAATATAAATAAAAATTACTAGCATTTATATAGTGCTTTAAGGTTTGCAAAGTGCTTTACAAATACTGTCTCATTTGATTCTCGCAACAACCCTGGGAGGTAGGTGCTCTTATTATCCCCATTTTACAGATAAGGAAACTGAGAAAGAGGTTCAGTGATATTTCCAGAGTCACCTAGGTAGTAACTGTCCATGGCAGGATTTGAACTCAGGTCTTCCTGACTGCGAATCTGGGGCTCTATCCACCCGGCTGCATTGCTGTATACCAATACGGATTTCAATCAGTGGACTTGATGGTAAAGCATTGAAAAAGGTGATAGACGATGAATGTGGAATGAAGTTTGCATTTTATGATTTAACTGATGCTGATGTGTTGGTTTATTTTGTATGATTATATTTATTTGTTATAAAATGGAGAGCTCTACTGGGGTGAAGAGTCATTGGGAAGTGATTTTTTTTTTTAAAGAAAAGAATATCAATGAAACATTTTTAAAAATGAGAGTCACTCTCCTCTCTCTGGGATTCAGTTTTTTCATCTATAACGTGAGGAAGCCAGACTAGATCAATCACTCAATAAACATTTATTAAATGCCTACTATGTGCCAGACACTGTGCTGAGTTCTGGAGATACAGAAAGAGGCAAAAGACAGTCCCTGGCCTTGAGAAGTTTACAATCTAATGGGAAAGACTGCATGCAAACAGATATAAACAAAGAAAACTATATGTATATAGGCTAAACAGGAAATAACAAGGAAATCACGGGAGTTACAAAGGGTTGGAAAATGCTTCCTGTAGAAGATGGGATTTTAGTTGGGTCTTAAAGGAAGCCAAGGAGGTCAGTAGTTGGAGCTGAATAAGGAGGGCACTCCAGGCATACGGGCCAGGCAGAGAGAATGCCTGGAGTTGAGAGATTGAATGTCTAGATGACCTCTAAGGTGGCTTTTGGCTCTAATTCTGTGAGCCAACGTCTATATGTCAGGACAGACGTGGAAGAGCCTGCATTGGGAGATCGTATGACAATTTGGTTGTGACTTTTTCTCTTTCTGCCTTGGTTTTTTTTCTATGATATGAAGAGACCTGGAATGCCATCTTCTACAGGAAGCATTTTCCAATCACAAAGACTCATCTTCCTGAGTTCAAATCCAGCCTTAGACACTAGCTATGTAATCCTGGCAAGTCACTTAATTCTGTTTGCCTCAGTTTCCTCATCTGTAAAATGAGCTGGAGAAGAAAATGGCAAACCACTCCAGTTTCTTTGCCAAGAAAACACCAAATGGGGTCATTATGAGTAGGACATGACTGAACAATATCTCATCTGATCCTCATAACAACCCTAAGGGGGCAATCAGGGTAGGGTTTATTATATGCCCATTTTACATATTGGGAAACAGACCCAGAGAGATTAATAATACTTTGTGAAGTCACATAAGCTAATAAATTTGGAATTTTGATATTATTTGATTAAATAAATTTAAATTTTGAGCTCCTGCTCTAGCATTCTTTCTATTTGTGCCACGAGGAAAGGAGAGAAACATTATTAAATGCCTATTATGTGACAGGCACTAGGTTAAGCTAAGCACTTTGCAAATATCCCATCTGATCCTCACGACAGTCATGGGAGGTGGGAGCTTTTATGATCTCCAGTTTACAGCAGAGGATTCTCTGGCAGACAGAGGTCAAGTGCCCTGCCCAGGACCATACAGCTCTTGTATATCTGAGGCCAGACTTGAATTCTGGTCTTCCTGACTCCAGGCCCAAGGTTTTATCCACGGAGCCACCTAGCTGTGCATGAGCGAAGAAAGTGAAGCTGTGTGTCCCCAAACAAATAGCTTAGCCTCTCTGGACCCCAGTTTCCACATCTATAAAATGAAAAGAATGGATAAGATGATCCTCAAGGTTCCTTTAACCTCTGTGATTGATCGTCTAGGGCTCTGCCAGTGATAGCAAGGGTGTGTGACTTTCGGCTCAAAGTTTAAATCTGGTGAGGATGATATTGCTATGGTTTAAATTTAAAACCACACACACACACTCACACACACACACATACACACACACACACACATACACATACACACACATGCACACACACACACACACACACATACACATGCACACACACACACACACACACACACACACACCCCAAAGAAAACAAACAGTTATAAGGGCGGCTAGGTGCAGCAGTGAGTAGAGCACTTAGAGCACCGGCCTTGGAGTCAGGAAGACCTGAGTTCAAATTCAGCCTCAGACGCTTGACACACTTATTAGCTGTGTGACCTTGGGCAAGTCACTTAACCCCAATTGCCCTCCCCTCCCCCTTCTAAAAAAGATTTTTAAAAAGTAAATGAGCAGTTATGGAACCATGAATAGTCTCAATTTGCTAATCAGAATTCTGGATGCAATTTATCTAAACTGAGGCATCTTCCAGCTCTTCCTGAGTCTCCTCTTCTACCCCCTCTCTTTTCTTGGGGCTCTTCCTCCTTTTCCTATTGCTCTTTTCTCTCCCTTGGGTTCACTTTATTGTCTGTATTATGAAAATGAAGGATATTTTAAAATATTGGTTTATTAATAGAGTAAAATTTTAGTTTCTCTCTTTTTATTTTGAAATCTAGTGGGCTACACTATTGATAACTTTGTCTCTTAAAAAGAACAACAGCATTACACGAATTCTAAGATAGGATAGGATAGATACGGTACAATGCAACACAATACAATACCTATTTATTAAGTGGCACCTAAGAACCAGGCACTGTGCTAAGTGCTGGGGAAACAAATAAGAAAAACAGTCCCTGACCTCAAAGGGCTTACAATCTAAGTAAAATTCTTACTGAAGTAACTATTTTTTCATTTTTTAAAGTTATTTATTTAATATTTTTAGTTTTCAGCGTTGATTTCCACAAGATTTTGAATTACAAATTTTCTACCCATTTCTACCTCCCCCCCCCTAAGATGACATATATTCTGATTGCCTCATTCCCTAGTCAGCCCTCCCTTCTGTCACTCCACTCTCCCCATCCCCTTTTCCCTTACTTTCTTGTAGGGCAAGATAGATTTCTATGCCCCATTACCTGTATATCTTATTTCCAGTTGCATGCAAAAAACAACTTTTTTTTTTGAACACCTCCTTTAAAACTTTGAGCTCCAAATTCTCTCCCCTCTTCCCTTCCCACCCACCCTCCCTAAGAAGGCAAGAATTCAACATAGGCCACACATGTATCATTATGCAAAACACTTCCACAATAATCATGTTGTGAAAGACTAACTATATTTTGCTCCATCCTATCCTGTCCTCCTTTTATTCAATTTTCTCCCTTGACCCTGTCCCTTTTCAAAAGTGTTTGCTTTTGATTACCTCCTCCCCCTATCTGTCCTCCCTTCTATCTTCCTCCCCTTTTTTATCTTCTTCCTCCTTCTTTCTTGTGGGGTAAGATACCCAATTAAGTGTGTATGGTATTCCCTCCTCAAGTCAAATCTGATGAGATGAAGATTCACTCATTCTCCCTCACCTGCTCCCTCTTCCCTTCCTACAGAACTGCTTTTTCTTGCCACTTTTATGTGAGATAATTTACCCCATTCTATCTCTCCCTTTCTCCCTCTTTCAATATATTCCTCTCTCATCCCTTAAGTTGATTTTATTTTTTAGATATCATCCCTTCATGTTCAGCTCACCCTGTGCCTTCTGTCTCTCTCTCTATATATGTATATATGTACATATATATGTATGTATGTATGTACGTATGTATGTGTGCATGTATGTATATTCCCTTCAGCTACCCTAATACTGAGGTCTCATGAATTATACACATCATCTTTCCATGTAGGAATGTAAACAAAACAGTTCAACTTTAGTAAGTCCCTTACGGATTCTCTTGTTTACCTTTTCATGCTTCTTTTGATTCTTGTGTTTGAAAGTCAAATTTTCTGTTCAGCTCTGGTCTTTTCACTGAGAAAGCTTGAAAGTCCTCTATTTTATTGAAAATCCATATTTTGCTTTGGAGCATTATATTCAGTTTTGCTGGGTAGGTGATCCTTGGTTTTAATCCTAGCTCCATTTACCTCCAGAATATCACGTTCCAAGCCCTTCGATCTCTTAATGTAGAAACTGCTAGATCTTGTGTTATCCTGATTGTGTTTCCACAATACTCAGTTTCTTTCTGGCTGCTTGCAGTATTTTCTCCTTGATCTGGGAGCTCTGGAAATTGGTGACAATATTCCTAGGAGTTTTCTTTTAGGAATCTTTTTCAGGAGGCAATCAGTGGACTCTTTCAATTTCTATTTTACCTCTGGTTCTAGAATATCAGGGCAATTCTCCTTGATAATTTCTTGAAAGATGATGTCTAGGCTCTTTTTTTGATCATGGCTTTCAGGTAGTCCAATAATTTTTAAATTATGTTTCCTGGATCTGTTCCCCAGATCAGCGGTTTTTTCAATGAGATATTTCACATTGTCTTCCATTTTTTCATTCCTTTGGTTCTGTTTTATAATATCTTGATTTCTCATAAAGTCACTAGCTTCCACTTGCTCCAATCTAATTTTTAAGGTAGTATTTTCTTTGGTGGTCTTTTGGACCTCCTTTTCCATTTGACTAATTCTGCCTTTCAAGGTATTCTTCTCCTCATTGGCTTTTTGGAGCTCTTTTGATATTTGGGTTAGTCTATTTTTTAAGGTGCTATTTTCTTCAGTATTTTTTTGGGTCTCCTTTAGCAAGTCATTGACTTGTTTTTCATGGTTTTCTCACATCACTCTCATTTCTCTTCCCAATTTTTCCTCTACTTCTCTTACTTGCTTTTCCAAATCTTTTTTGAGCTCTTCCATGGCCTAAGAGCAATTCATATTTTGCTTAGAGGCTTTTGATATAGGCTCTTTGACTTTGCTGACTTCTTCTGGCTACATGTTTTGGTCTTCTTTGTCATCAAAAAAAAATTCCAAAATTTGAGTCTGAATCTAAGAGTGTTGTCGCTGCCTGGACATGTTCCCAGCCAAGTACTTGACCCTTGAGCTTTTCGTCGGGGTACAACTGCTTGTAGAATAGAGAGTACTTTGTTACAAGCTTGAGTGGCTACGCTGCTGTTTTCAGAGCTACTTCTACACAGCAAGCTCTGCCACACCAGTGCTCCTTCTCCCCCAAGAACTGCCAACCAGGATTGTGGCCCAGATCCAGGCAGGACAAAGCAGGCTTTACACTCCTGCTCTAATTTGCCACTTAATTCCTCCTACCAGGTGGGCCTGGGGCCAGAGGCAACTGCAGCTGTAGCTCTGGAAGCAGCCTCAGAGCTGCCCCACCTCCGCTGTCCCCAGTTTGGTGGCCAGCCGCAAACTCCTTTCTGTCCCAGCAGCTTTTCCCACTAACCTTCTCTGTTGTCTTTGGCATTTGTGGGTTAAGAAGTCTGGTAACTGCCATAGCTCACTGATTCAGGGCGCTATGCCTGTTCTGCCCAGCTCTTGGTCTGGTTAGTCCTGGCATGGCCCACACTGGGCTGTGCTCCACTCTGCTCCCATCTCTGTGTGATAGACCTTTCCCAATGACCATCCAGGCTGTCCTGGGCTGGAGCCCTGCTTTTCTTTGCTATTTTGTGGGTTATGCAGCCCTAGAATTTGTTCACAGCCATTTTTATAGGTGTTTGGAGGGACCTGGGGTAGAGCTTAAGCAAATCCATGCTTTCCAGCCGCCATCTTGGCTCCGCCAAATTAAGTAACTTTTTATTGTGTAGGGCCCTTGGGTCGATGATCCTCAACAGAATAAAGATTCCTTATCCTTGCATTATAAAAACAGGCAAGACTATGGCTATTTTAGCTCTATAAATATTTTCCCCAGGCTTTGACTAGTGTTCCCAGGAATGTTGTTTTGGAATTTGGAGTGGAACGGGGATGTTATTTGGTATAGGGAACTCTTGGTGAGGATTTTTTCCTCTGCCGGGAGAGATGGGCACCTATTCTAAAATTTTATAGTGACTTTGAAAGTTATCTGGGATATTTAGAGCTTAAGTGACTTGTCCAGGGTAACAAAGACTCTGTGTGTGTGTGTGTGTGTGTGTATCAGAGACTGGACTTGAACCCCAGACTTCCTGACTAGAAGGTCAAATGCTCTACTCCATTACCTGTACTGCTTCTCCTAATGAAAAATATAGCATCTTAAATTCAACAAATACTTTATTGAGAATCTACTTTGTGTCCAGCCTGTTGCTAAGCATTGTTAGGGATGCTTGTTGTTCAGTCATTTTCAGTCATGTCTGACTCTCCATGACCCCATTTCGGGTTTTCTTGGCAGAGGTACTGGAGCAGTTTGCCATTTCCTTCTCCAGCTCATTTTACAGATGAGGAAACTGAGGCAAACAGAGTTAAGTGACTTGCCTGGGGTCATACAGTAAATGTCTGAGGCCAGATTTGAACTCAGGAAGATGAGTCTTCCTGACACCAACCCTGGCGCTCTATCTGCTCCCCATGTTAGGGATGCAGAAGAACGATGAAAAGACCTCCCTACCTTCAAGCAGCTTACATAGGATCATGGATTTAGAACCAGAAGGGCCTTAAGAGGTCATCTAATCCTATGTCTTAATTTCAGAACTAAGGAAAATAAGGACCAGAGGATGAAGTATCTCGTACTTCTTGTATACAGGCATTTAATGTGGTGGAGCCAGCATTTGAACCCGGGTCCTTTGACTCCAAATCTCCTTCCAATATACCATGCTGCTTCCTCATTCTAAATGGGAAGAAACAACCAAGGAAGATGACAAAAAGAGAATTTCACAAGCTATTATAGAATTAAATGCCAATATATGCTTAGAATGGGACGACCAGCTTTAAATCATGCAAGAACTAGTTTCCTCACTTGCCTTTCCCCTTATTCAGTTTTTTCATGTATAAAATAGGGATAGTGATATCTGTGTAAAGGTTGCTTACTAATACACCCACAGTTTTAGTCCCATGAGGAAGGACAGTATCGTTGGCACCATGGGGAGTATGTATGGCTCAGGCAGGTACATGGGGTGCTATTATGTCTAGGCGAGTCAGAAGGTGGTGTTCGGAGCTTAAACAATTTCTGCTTGCTCAAAGTGTGCATGCACTAACTCTCCAGCTTTCCCTAGTATTTCCAAGGTTCCACGTTTAAAGTCTAGGGAAATAGAGTAATTCCAAAAATAACTCAAAATTTTCTTGGTTTCTGCCCCTACCTACTTGCATTCTCCAAATTTATCTTCCCATCTTACCAAATTCCCAAATAATTTAATCACTCATCATATAGATTAAGTGCATTTATAATGGAGAGAGAGAGAGAGAGAGAGAGAGAGAGAGAGAGTAAAGTGGAACAGTAAGCTCTGAGGCAGAGAGAGTATGCAATCGTTCCAGGTAAAGTTGAATTTTCAACTCCTTCTATTTTATCTTCTCTTTTCTATCACTCATATCTCATCAGGGGAACAGATGTACTAAAAAGCCACTTAACCAAGCATTCTTGATCTCAAAATTCAAAGAGAGGAGGGGAACTACCTTATGCTAAAGACCCCTCAACTTCTCCTGTGCCCAAGCCATTCTCCAGGGGAATGAATCAGTCAGAAGGCAGCAAGCGATGCATCTGCCCTTTGCAAACCCCTCCTAGAGAACAAGACAGTAGTGCAATCTTTGGCAGCTGCCCTTTATCACAGTAACCTACTAGCGCTATTAAGTTCCAAACTTCCATCTCTCTTTAGGGCCCAAAGATCCAGAAAAATGCAGGGGAAAACAGGTAGATGTACTTCTACCTACTGTGCAGCAGAAGGCTGCTATTCAAGGGTTACATCTCTAGTACCTACCTCAAAGGGTTGTGGTAAAGCTCAAAAGAGATAGTATTCATTAAATATTTCATACACTTAAAAAAGCAAGTTATTACAATTATAATAAGAAGAATTATTATTAATCCAATGTATATTTTTTCTAGGAAATATTGATTGTCCCTCTGTAAAGCAAAGACATGATATATTTGTTTTTTTCTCTTATTCTATTTTATTTTTAAATTTAAATTTATTTTATTTCCAGTTCTGAATTCTCTCCCTTCCATTCCCCTGATATATTTGGTTTTTTTCCTCTTATTCTATTTTATTTTTAAATTTAAATTTATTTTATTTCCAGTTCTGAATTCTCTCCCTCCCATTCCCCCACTTCACCCCTTGAGAAGGCAAGAAAAATGAAACCAAAAAACCCATTATAAATATGTGTAGCCACACAAAACAAATTACTGCATTAGCCATACCTAAGAAAGAAAAAGAAAAAAAAATATGCTTCAATCTGCACTGAGTTTATCAGCTCTCTCTGGAGGTGGATAGCACATTTCATCATAAGTTCTTTAGAATTATGATTGGTCATTGTGTTGATGAGGGCAGCTAGGTGGTGCAGTGGATAGAGTGCTCAACTTGGAATCAGAATGACTCATCCTCCTGTGTTGAAATCTGCCTCAGACACTTACAAGCTGTGTGACCCTGGGCAAGTCACTTAACCCTGTTTGCCTCAGTTTCCTCTTCTATAAAATGAGCTGGAGAAGGAAATGGCAAACCACTCTAGTATCTTTGCCAATAGAACCCCAAATAGGGTCACGAAGAGTTGGACACTACTGAAAATGATAGAACGACATTGTATAGATCAGAGTTTCTAAGTCCTTCAGAGTTGATTGTCTTTACATATTGTTGCTATAATATAAATTTTTCTCTTTGTTCTGCTCACTTCACTATGCATCAGTTCATAAGATTCTTCCCAAGTTTTTCTGAAACCATCCCCTTCATCATTCCTAATAGCCCAATAGCATTCTATAACATTCATATACCACAATTTATTCAGCTATTCCCCAATTGATGGGCATCCTTTTAGTTTCCAGTTCTTTGCCACCACAAAAAGAGCTGCTATAAGTATTTTTGTGCCTATAGTTCCTTTTCTTCTTTCTTTCATTTCTTTCAGGGTATAGACCTAGTATCGCTGAGTCAAAGTTGTGTTTGTCCTTCATTCACAAGGAAGACCATGACATCAGGAAGGTGATGCTGTGACTTGCAAGTGAATTGGATTTAAGAGAGAGAGGGCTATGCCAAGTTACCAGCCTCACTCTCTCATTTGGAACCATCTAGTGCAAGATATGTATCAGGATGACTAGAGGTGGCATCTGGATCAAAGAGTATGTGCAGTTTAAAAGATTTTTGTTGTCATTTAAAATTGGTTTCCATAATGGTTGGATTAGTTCACTGCTCCACCAACAGTGCATTACTGTAGCATAGCCCCCTCCAGCATTTGTCATTTTCCTTTTTTGTCATCTTATCCATTCTTATGGATATGAGATAGTACTGGAGAGTAGTTTTAATTTTCATTTCTCTGATTATTAGTGCTTAAGAGCATTTTTTTGACTATTGATACCTTGGATTTCTTCTTTTGAAAACTGCTTATTCATATCCTTTGATCATTTATCAATTGGGTTATGCCTCTTTTTCTTTTAAATTGACTCAGTTCCTTATATATCTTAGCAATGAGACCTTTATCACAGAAGTGCTTAAAAGATTTTCCTTTAGTTTCTTGCTTTTCTTCTAAATTTAGTTGCATTGATTTTGTTTCTGCAAAAGCTTTTTAATTTTATATAACCAAATTATCCATTTTATCTCTTATGAATTTCTATGTCTCTAATTTGGTGATAAACTCTTCCCCTACCCATAAATCTGGCAGGTAATTCTTCCTTTTTCTACTAATTTGCCTTTGATATCACTCTTTATATATAAATCACAACATGATGTATTAGAAAAATGATGAGTTGGAAAGAAGACTTAGGTAGGGTCTAGTACTAGTTTTACCACTAGTTGTGTGACTTTAAGCAAGTCATCAGTTTTCTCATTTCTTAAGTTGAACTAGGTGATTTTTAAGATCCTTTCTAGCCCTGACTTTTTTTGATTTTATAAAGCTTGAGTTTGGACTCTATCTCCCCCTCCCTTACCCACTCTGCTGACTGGTACAGTGGATAGTGGACACACTGGGCTTGGAATCAGGAAGATGTTGTCAGTTGTGTCTAACTATTCCTGACCCCATTAGGGGTTTTCTTGACAGAAATACTAGAGTGGTTTGTCAATTCTTTCTCCAGATCATTTTACAGATAAGGAAACTGAAGCAAACAGCTATAAGTGACTTGCTCAGGGTCACACAGTTAGTAAGTGTCCAAGGCCAGATTTGAACCCAGGAAGATGAGTATTCCTGACTCTAGGCCCAGTGCTCTATCCACTGAGCCACCTACCTCCCAAGGTTGTTGTGAGGATCAAATGATATCATATTCGCAAAGCATTTAGTACAGTGTCTGGCATATAGTAGGTGCTTAATAAATACTTGCTCCCTTCCCCTGAAACCAAAAGTTGTTTAACCCCTTTTTTGTTATGGACCCCTTTGACAGTCTGGTGAAGTCTTCATTCTCAAAATGAAGTTTTTAAATGCATAAAACGAAATGCACAGAATTACAAAGGAAACCAGTTATGCTGAAATACAATTATCAAAATGTTAAAACAAATGACACAAATTCACAGACTCCAGGTTAAGAACCTCAGCTCTAGACTAAAGTGAATGAGTTCTAAGTCTTTTCAACCTATTTAAATAGTGTTTAGAGCTAGAAAAGACCTTAGACATCACCCAGCCCAACCTTCTCATTTCACAGATGACAAAACTGAGGCCTAGAAAGAGGAAGATTGTAAGATCAAACAGCAGGGAGCAGAGCTGGGATTTGGATTTAGATTCTCAGACCCCAAATCCAGAATTCTTGCAATTGGAGAATTGACCTGGGGTATGATTTCTGGAGATGGTTGTTGATGATTTCTGATTCCTGGAGATGATTATTGATGATTTCTGATTTCTGGAGGTGGTTATTGATGATTTCTGATTTCTGGAGATGATTATTGATGATTTCTGATTTCTGGAGATGATTATTGATGATTTCTGATTTCTGGAGATGATTATTGATGATTTCTGATTTATGGAGGTGGTTATTGATGATTTCTGATTTCTGGAGATGATTATTGATGATTTCTGATTTCTGGAGATGATTACAGAATTAAATTCTCCCACTAGAAAGACATCCTATGATGCTTCTGAGGTAGTCTGAAGATCCATTTGTTTCTTAGAAGCTCCTTCAGTTATAAAATTAGAAAAATGATATGCTACCCAAATAAGGTTGCTGTAAGCAGAGAGCTTTATAAACCTTAAAGTTCAACCATAAATTGTCTTTTTGAGTTGTCTTCCTCCAGTCTCTAGCAGTTTCTTGACCTCTCACATCTTTGCACCAAAGCTAAATTCAATTCCAGGCTTATCGCAGGTCATTGTAATGGTTATGTGTAACCACCAGAGGGCGCTAGTGCAATAGGGAAGCCCACAGCGAGCTCTGCGGGGGAGGGGGTCAGTGGGAGCGGGTACAGTCTATGTCCTCCCTAATCATTTATTCTAAAGAAATTTCTGAAAAGCCTACTGTGTGTTAGACTTGGAGAGGAGGGGGGAAGTAGAGTGGTAAATATGATATGGTTCCTGCCCCCGTATTGTGCCCCTAGCCTTATTTCCAGCACTGCCAGAACCAGCCCATGTCCATACCTGTCCATTCATCTACCCAAATCCGTCTGGCGCCTCAAACCTAGAGTTCACCAGCCAGAAGTCTGAGTCCCCTGAGGCTGAGACTGAGAGTTCTGACTCTTGGGTTCACTGCGCTGACACCACCCACTCACAAGCAGTGGAGATCTCAAAGTTATTCTCACCCCACCCCAGAAACCTAAATGTGTGTGTAAGAGGGTACAGAAATCAAAGGCCAGGAGGACTGTGCAGTCAGAGAAGGTGGGGTAGTGCATAGGAGAGACAAGGGATGATCCCATTCCCCAGAAAGCCCCTATTGACCTGAACTCAGTGAATCTGCCCCAAAGTCCCGTACAAGACAATCTGAGTCCTTGTGCTGGGAGCAGACAACACAGGTTCTTTGTCTTCCAGGCTGGGATGGGCAGTGGGAAAGCCCCAGCCTGGGGCTTCCTCCTACCCACAAGTGGGGTGGGGGACAGGCCAGTGGTAAGATGAATTCTTCAGTGGTCCGTTCCCCAGCTTGGGTTTGTCCTAGGAGAAAGAACTCTGGGGTGGGGTGGGGTGGGGAGAGGGGTGTTTAAGAGTCTTTGCTTCATGTAGGGGGAAGAGAGAGGGAGAAACCTCAGCCCCTAGCCTGGCCTTTCCTGTTCCTCCCAGAGCCAGCTTGCTAACGTGGACCCCTGGGGTTTTGCTAAGCTCATAGGGCTGCATGAAGAGGGCCCCTTTGGAAGTCGTTGCAGTGAAGTTGAAAGAGCAAAAAAATTTTGAGTGAGAAGACCTAGGGTTTGAATTGGAATCAGGAGACCTAGAGATGGAATCCTGACTCTGCTATTTAATATCCCTATGTTACCTTGGGCAATTCACTTAACTTCTCTGTGTTTCTGTTTCCTAACCTATAAAATGAGAAGGTTGGACTAGATCTTTTCATGGCTGACTCTAATAATCACAGGAATTACAACGAGAACTAACATTGCATACCTTGACTCTATGCCAGGCCCTGTGCTAAGTGCTTTACAATTATTATCTCTTATGATCCTCACAGCAACCCTGGGGGGCAGGTGCTAGTATTAGCTCCATTTTACACTTGAAGAAACTGAGGCAAAGAGAAGTTAAGTGACTTGGCCAGGGTCACACAGCTAGTAAGTGTCTGAAGTCAAATTGGAACTCAGGTCTTCCTGACTCTAGGTTCAGTTCTCTGTCCACTGTGCTACCTAGCTGCCCCTCAGAATTTTTTTCAAAATGGAATAGAAGTAAGTCCTCTACAATGGGCTTGGAGAGAAAAAAAGGAAAAAGTGTATCTTTAAAGGGTCCATTGACTTCTCAGAATGGCTAGAGGAGCAGAGCTCTGGAGAAGGTGGGGAGCCCTCCCCACTCTGTGACTTAGTTTTTGTGTTTCTTGATATATCTAATAATCTTGATATATCTAATAATGGATAAATTCTCAAGCCTTTATATCTAACATAGGGAGAGGGCAGCAATCATTACTTAGCTGCCAGATGTTTGCTCCCTTAAGAAATACACAGCAGATTTCATTAGGTCACAGCTTCCGTTCTTGTCCTCAGAAAGATTCTTGTCCTCCAGATAGGGAAATCCAGATTGAAATTGAAGTCACAATCCCTTCCCAGCACAGAGATCTTTCTCTCTCTACCCATGAGTAGGCAGGCTGTGGTTGGTTCTAGAGACCAGAGAAGGCAGGCAGTTCCTCAGGTAATTAAGAAAATTCAGGTGAAACAGGGAAGTAGGGGTCGTGTTTGAACCTGGGATGGCCGGGGCACACACAGGGTAGCAGAAGTCAGTAGGGCAGAGAGCACATTCTTCATTAAAAGCATTTTATTCACCGCAATGGGGTGGGTTACAGAGATTGGGAGAGGTCTGGGGGTAGAAGGGAATGCATCCATTTAGAACCAGAAACCCCAGAATTACTGCACTTATCGAGAGGAGAGGAGACTGAGAAAGAGCTAAAGAAACATCGATACATGCTAGGGTTGGGGAAGTGGGGAGACCTTAGTCACTCTTATGACACTTAAAATGAGTGACTTCAAAATTGGGAACACTTAGGGTGCCCCCTCCTTCCCCAACTTAATCCTTTACCTTGTGATTAACCCTTTGAGAGAATGATGGAAAGCTGGGGACTTTCCAATAGAGGAACCTCTTCATACCCCCTCCTCCTCCCACACATAGACCAAGAGATGAGGGGTGGAGAGGGTGGGAAGAGAGGGAATAAACCAAACCTCTTGAACTGATGAGATCTTTGGTCAAAGGGTCAGGGATTCTATCTCAGTGGCCCCACCCCATTTGATGAAGAGAGGAGTGATGGCCTTCCCTGTTACTCTCAAACCCTTGCCCTCCCACCTTGGGATCCCCATTTAATTTCCTTCTTTAGGTTTGACTTCAATCCTTCTACTTCAGTTAAGCCCATGTTCAGTACCTGGAGCCAGTGTGGGGTTGGGGCTGGGGAGAGGCAGACCCAGGAAGAAGATAAGATAGTGAAGGAGGGACGGAGCAGAATCATGGGAGAAGCTTTATCAATTACCTTCCAGTTAAGGAGGATCCAAAGACCACACAGCTTTGAAGGTCTCCAGACCCCGGGAAGTATGATTTCCCTCCCTGGTTTTGAGTCTATGTACCTCTGAAGGGAAATCTACTACAGGTCTCTGACATCTCTTTCCTCCCACCCTTAAGTCCTGCTTTACTTCAGTCTCCTCAGGCCTCAGAGACAGAAACCTCAACCTCTCCCCTGCCCCAGGCCCCATCCCAGCCAGAAGGGGAAACCCTGGGAAAACCTTTCCACCTGTAGGGAATCCCACTCCAGCAAATAGAGAATGAGTCTTAGAGGGCCCAGAAGACTGCTGCTCTTGTAGGGTAGTGGGGAGGAAGGGCTCTGAGAATTGTGGCCACTCATTTGGAAGAAGAGTTGAGACGGGAGGGGGCAAAGAGGCAAGAGGAGGGAGTTCATTCTGGGGATTCTGGAAATGGTAGCAGGGGCTCAACAGGCAAGGAGCTTGGGGAGAGCCAAGACCTAGAGAGAGAGAAAAAAGGGGAGTCAGAAGGCGTGACAGCTTGGTGTATGGGATTCTTAACCTGGGGTCCACAGATGCATGGGCAGATTTCATGGAGTCTGAGAACTTGGATGGGAAAGATATTTTAACAATTGCATTTCAGCATAATTGGCTTCCTTTGTATTTTATTGTTTACATTTAAAAACATTTTTTGAGAAAGTCCTAGGGCTTCCCCAAATTGCCAAAGGAGTCCATGATGAAAAAAAAAAGCTTAAGAGCCCCTGATAGTGGAGAAGGGCACTGGATTTGAACCTAGAGTACATGAGTTAGGATTTCTAATGACTAATTGTTTGCTTGAGATCTTGGGCCTCAGTTTCCTCTCCTGTAAACTCTCCTGAGTTATGATCTCTAAGATCCCTCCCGTCTCTAATTCTATGATCCTATGAACATCTCTATTCTCAGTTTCTCCTCCCTCCTGAATCTCATCACTCCCTTTGTCTCTCCTGGTACCATCTTGCTCACAATCTCCAGGCCTGTCTGGCACTGTAATGAATACAGTGTGATTCCACTAGGTCATTTAACCTACCTTGGTGTTCTTATCTGTAAAATAGGGACAATAATACTTGCTCTGTCTTGCCTACTTAGCAAGGTTATTGTGAAGGCATTAAATAAAATCACAAAATAAGTACTTGTCCACAGAATTATTAAGTAAAATTATTAATGTTAAAATATTTATCAAATAATATGAAAAATGTGAGAGTATTCTGATAAGCTAAAAGTGATGAGACGTCACTGGTTCTTCTCTTTCTAGTCCTATCTATCATAGCATCCTGGGATGCCCAAGCTGGAAAGATCCTTAGAACATAGAACGTTGGAACACAGAACATAATGTTAGACCTGGAAGCAACCTTAAAACATAAAATGCCATGACATGGATAATTAAATCTATAAAGGACCTCAGATGTCATGTGGTACAACCCCTTCATTTTATACATGGAAGTGACTTGCCCAAGATCATGCCACCAATTAATGGAAGAGCCGTGACTAGAACCAATGAATTACTGATGTCTAAATCAGTGTATTTTCTTTCTTTTTTTTTTTTTTTTGGAGGCGGGGAGGCAGGGCAATTGGGGTTAAGTGACTTGCCCAAGGTCACATAGCTAGTAAGTATGTCAAGTGTCTGAGGCTGGATTTGAACTCAGGTGGTCCTGACTCCAAGGCCAATGCTCTACTCACTGCACCACCTAGCTGCCCCCATCAGTGCATTTTCTATTAGAACCATAATGAGATCACAGTGTCCAGAGGTTTGCTCCAGGGTGCCAACAACTGAAGGAGGTAGAGTACCTTCTCCTTGCAGCAGTGCAGAGACTGCCATCTCCATGTCTTATGGGCCTTCTCTGGCCTTCAGTGACCATCTTGACCCAACTCTCTCATCTAGGGCATCTCCCAGCAACACTGGGCCCTCATTTGGACCACCATCTTTGCTGCCACCACCAGGCCCCAAACTGGTTTTGCACTAGACAAAATAGTCCATAGTAATGGTTCTGCTTCCTAAATATGTCACCCCGCCTCCCACCCTCATTGCACATTCCCTCCTGTAGAAAGTGTTCCTGCACTGACTCCCTCTAACATCTCTGCCCTCTCCAACTCTTCCCCAGTTCGCCAACTTTGAGAGCCAAAGCTTTCTTTGGCAGTAGAATCATATGCCCTTATCTGAACATCTCCGTATATCCCTTTAGGTGAGGAGTATGTCCTATCTCTTCCCTCATCTGGGAGCTTCCTGAGGACGAGGCCTATATTTCTTCTTCCCAGTGGAATCCCTCCTGGTTCCTCAGCTGTCAGCACAGGGCTGAAGCGGACACTTATAGACAGCCCAATCTCAAACCTATTCCCTTAGGGTCTATTTCCTAATGCAGCTAGGTGGTTCAATAGATCTCTGCACTCAGAGCTCAGGAAGACCTGAGTTCAAATATGGCCGGCCTCAGACCCTGGGCAAATTTCCTAACTTCTTAGAGTCTGACTTTCTTTGTTAGCAAATGAAGGGTAATAACAGCACCTCCCTTCTCGGGCTGTTGTGAGGGTCAAATGAGATCGTATGTAGGAAGCACTTTGTGAACCTTAAAGTGCTGTATAAATGCCGGAGATGATGATGATGATGATTTTCCCCATAGGTAAGTGTGGTATGGTAGAAAGAGCTGAGTTAGAACTCAAGTGGGTTCCGACCCTGCCTCTAACACATGCTAGCTGGGTGACCTTAGAGAAGTCATTTCAGTTTTTTCAGCCTTCATCTCCTCACTTTTAAAATGGGGATAATGATATTTGTACCTACCTCATATAGTTGCTGGAAGGAAAGTACTTTAAAGCTCCATAATAACACCAGTGATTTCTGACCCCTGATGAACTTCCTCCAAGGAGCCTCCTTTCTTAGGAGGGGAGAATATAAGAGAGGGCAGGGTTCCCCCGGACCAACTACAGTCCAGAATCCCAGGACTCAGGATTGTAGCTACTTCTAAATTCAGTGACTAGTATCCTCATTTTCCTTTGTTGGGGGTGGGGGCAGATGAGAATGGATGTAAGCTCAAAAACAACAGGTAGAGTTGGTTGTAAAGGAGTATTTGGTGATTTCTTGCCCCCTAGGGTGGCACAGTGGATAAGTTGTCCGGCCTGGAGTAAAGAAGATGTGAGTTCAAATGTGGCCTCAGATACTTCCTAGCTATGCGCCCCTGGGCAAGTCACTTAACCTTGTTTGCCTCAGTTTCCTCATCTGTAAAATGAGCTAGAGAAGGAAATGGCAAACTACTCCAGTACTTTTGCCAAGAAAATCCTAAATGGGGTCAGGAAGAGTGGGACAGGACTGAAACAACTGAACGACAGCACCAACAATCCCAAACTACTAGAAAATAGAGAAGTTGAGTGGCTATAGGGCATTTCCAGGATTGGGGGATGGGAGGGAGGGAGCAGGCAGGGCTGCCCAGAAGCTGTCTAGCTCTGTTTCTGGACTACATGTTCAGGCAGGTCCTGAGACAGTCCCACACCCACTGTGCCAGCAGACTCACCTGGGCCCAGGTTCCTGGAGCCTGCTGGAAAGACTGGGAAGAGAGTTTTCTGTAACCCAGCACTGACAGGAAGGATTCCTATGTCCTGGAGCACAGCAGGGAGTAACTAAAAGCACCTTTTTGTATGAAAATTGATAGAAATGGGTAGGGGTAGGAGACAATGATGCAAATTTGGATACTAGGGAGGAACCCAAGCTATCTGGGCCTTCTAGAGGCCTTGTAGCCATTCACATAGGGTAACAATCCCACCCCCCTACAAAAACACAAAACACCCTCCAGTCTGAGTTTCTCTTCTACTTTAAGATTCCCCTATCTCCTTCCAGAGCCACTCACGATGGTCACTGCTGCTGTATCCCTTCTTATCCTCAGCGGGCTCCAGGGAGCTTGGGGAACTCCGCTGCCCAGACAGTTGTTCCATAATTGCCCGATGGGTAAACAGAACGGTGTGGAGGAGCTAGAAAGGGAGAAGGTCAAGGCTTCTAAGAATACCTGAAAGGAGTGGCCATGGTGAAATGTGGAGGAGGAGAAGGAGGAGGAGGAAGAAGAGAAGGAAGAGGAAGATGAAGAGGAGGAAGAGGAGGAGGAAGAAGAAGAGGAAGACAAGTGGCTAGGATGACACTGGGGCAAAGAGCAGGACCTTGGAAGGAGGGACACCGCGAGAGGAAGAGTCATCGTGCCTACCTCACTCTGCATACCAACAGGCATCAAGGCTGGACCGTATATGCCTGGGGTACCCAGCAACAGAGGGGGTGGCGGTGGGGGCCGCATGTTCCACAGTGGATAGTTGACGACAATGAGTTTGCTGAAGTTGAACTTATAAGTAAACCTCTTGCCTTTGGTCTTATGCAGGATTCTCTTATTGTAGTAGTATCTAGAGAAGACATGGCTGAGGTTAGATAGACAATGGAATGAGCCAAAGATGGCCCATCTCTTGGGGCCACCAGCTATTTTGCCCTCAGAATACCTCACAGGTACTACTGGAGATTGGAATATGCAGCCTCACAGAGCGTGACCCTGAAGGGGAAGTTATCAGAACCCGTAGCTCCAATGGGATCAGAAACTAGAACCTAGAACTCTTCCTTAACCCTGTGGTTAAAGGCTCAGGGCCCTGTCTCCCTTTCCCTCCTCCCCATCTTTCCCTCACCTGAGAGCCCGGCTCAGCTTGTCATAGTTCATCTGTGGTTTGCACTTTCTTCGGCCCCAGAGGCGGGCCACTTCATCTGGGTCCTTGATGACAAACTCCCCATATTCTCCCTGCTGCCAGGCAATGACATGGCGGAACTCCTCTTTCTGAAGCAGCTCCAAGATGAAATGCCACAGCTGGATCTGCCGGGAGCCTGGGGAGGACTCTGCCTTGTAGGCCCAGTCTGGAAAGGCCAGGCCTGGGGGGATGAGACGGTGAAAGTGGTATAGATACACAAGCTGTTGTCCAATGATGGGACTAACTTCCCAAAGAGGTTAGGGTAGAGATATGGAAAAAAGAACCTCTTGGTGATGGACTAATATGCAGAATAAGACATATTTTTTGGACATGTCCAATATAAGAATTTGTTTTGCTTTACTAGGAAAGTTGTTCAGTCAATTTCAGTCATGTCCAACTCCTTGTGATCCCATTTGGGGTTTACTTGGTAAAGATACCGGAGTGGTTTGCCATTTCTTTCTCCAGCTCATTTTACAGGTAAGTAAACTGAGGCAAACAGGGTTAAGTGACTTACTCAAGGTTACACAGGTATTAAGTGTCTGAGGCCAGATTTGAACTCAGGAAGACGAGTCTTCCTGACTCTAGGACTGGTGCTCTATCGACTGCACCACTTAGCTGATTTCAAAATCAGCCTCAGACACTAGCTGTGTGACCTTGGACAAATCACTTAACATCTTTGTCTCCTCAACTATAAAATGAGGATAATGGCAGTGCCTACCTCCCTGGCGTGTTGTGGAATCAAATGAAATAATCATTTTAAAGTACTTTTAAAATCTTCAAATGCTATATAAATGCTAGCTATTATTGTTATTTGTTACAAGGATTTTCTTTTTCTTTTTCCCAGGGTGGGGGATTGAAGGGAGGAAAAAAAAAATATATGCTTGATAATTTTTCTTTAAAATTCAATTTTAAAGTATTTAGAAATATTTTCAAAAAAGAAAAGGAGGGACTCTGGGGTAAAGAAAGAGATTCTTCTGGACAGGGGGATAATATACTGTGGAAGAGGGGTAATGGACCGAGAAGCATCTTACCTGAGATCCAGTAGGAGCTGGGAACTGGGGAGATGCCCTCAGCCAGACAGTGGCAGTGCATTGTCCACTCCTAAGGGAGAGAGCTCTGTCTGTCCAAGCCTTGGGAGACAAGAGGAACTAATTGAGAGGGGGGAGACAAAGAGAAGAGATAAAGGGAAACTCAGAGAAAGGGGGGAAAAACTATTGTGTAAGGAGAGACAGACCAAAAAAAGAAAAGTGGAAAGAAAGAGATAAAGAGTTCCGAGAGAAATAAATTAAAGGTGAATTAGATTAAGAGGAGAAAGGAAAGACAGTGGAGGTATAATAGAGAAGGGTAACTATGACCCAGAGCCAGCAAATTTCCTTCATTTCCCCAGGGGATATACCCCGGATTGGGGCACCATAATAACCCAGAGCCAGGGCTGGGGCTTTAGCCACTTAAATAGATAGAGGAGGGTAGGGAGGCGGAATAGTCAAAGGGTCTCTTCTGTCCCCCCCTTCACTCCCCTTCCCCCAAATATCAAGGGATTTAGAAAAAGAGAGAGCCCTTTCCCTCCACTCAGGGCTTAAGGGGATTGAGGGTTTTTCTGACAGAAGACAAGAGAAGATGTAATTAATCTCACGTTCTCTTTTTAAACAATCAGTGCTGGGGTGGGGGGGGGTGGAGTGGGGTGTATGTGGCACGGATAGTAAAGGAAGGGTAAAGTGCAGCACAGTTGTTTCTTCGATCCCTACTGTCCCTACATACACATGTATGTACATACACACACATACATACCTACACACATACATACATATGATTGCATGCACACACACATACACACACACACACACACACACACACACACACGGGCTACAAGGAAGATTCCTGAGAATTTATAAATCTAGGAAGAGAAGAAATGATATGGAATTCACCCATGGCTGGCAGATGGAAGATTTGAAAATGTATATTACAAATATTTGCCTTCTGGATGGAATTTGCATGGGGTAGAGGTGGGGAGGCAAGAAGGGAAACACATGATCCAAAGCCAGGCAGACAAAAGGAAATAATATAATTAGAAGATTGAGGTTAGATCTGAAGAAAGACTTTCCAGCAAGGAAGGACGAGATAGATAGGAAGGAGGAAGAAGGAATATCATGGAGTCTCTTTTGGAACTTCAAATGCCATGGAGATTTTTGTCTGAGTCAAGGAGATCAGATAGTTTCTTGCCTGAAGTTTCTCTCTCTGATGAGGTTAACATAACATCTAATTAGAATCGTAAATGTCAGACTGAAAAGGATGTTAGGGATCCCCTTGTACAATCCTCCCACTTTATGTTATAGAAGAAGATTAAATGAAGAGATCTAAAGGGATCTGCCCCAGATCACACAGGCAGTGAGTTGATATCAGAGCTGAGTCTACTTCCCGGGTCTCCTGACATCTGCTGTTCCAATACTCTTCTCACTATACTATCTTCCATGATGGTACCAGATGGGGACCTGATCAGCATGACTTAGTGGCTGGAGAACTGGTTTTGGAGTAGAAGGTCCAGAATTCAAGTCCTGTCCCTCATGCATGTTGGCTATGTGGCCACAAACAAGTCAATCAGCGATTCAGTACACTAGGATGCTCTCTGAGAACTATAAATTATTTGTGAGTTGTTCATTTGCATTGGTGGAAAGGAATTCCATACCAGGAGTTCCTAACACCAATAAAGTCCCAAATTCAAGCCCCCCAAAATGCAGACACACACACACACACACAAATATACTTGAGATGCATAAAAATGAGCTCATGTGCCTTAAAGTAACAGATTACCTTTCCTATAAATGCTAGAGGGACCATAATCACCAGTCCTAATTCAAGTCCTTCATTTTATACATATTTACAAATAAATAAATAAATATAAATAAAATTTATAAATTTCATTTATAAATAAGGAAATTAAAGCCAAAAGAAGGGACATAACTTCTCTAGTGGCAGAAGAAGAATCCCAAGTCCTCCCTTGATTCTAAACAATCTGATGGCATTTTCCTGGCCCACAGACATTCTAAACTAAGAACCTAAATTTACAAAGGGGAAATGCAAATTTACCACCCAGGGTGAAGCAAGTGCCTCCTCTTATCTCTGCCAGCCACTAGGTACCCAGACTGGGTTCCCTAAGAATCACAGAACTGACGGAGCCTCTTCCAGAAGAAACAATAGTATGGTAGAGTGGACTAAAGCCTGGGTTTGAGTTCTGACACTGACACCAAATAGTGAAAAGGCAGGTTCAAGGAACAGCCAGTAAGCTAGTCTGCTGGAAAATGGAATGCATGAAAAGGAGTAAGATGTTTGGAAAGGCAGGCAGGAGACAAATTGGGGAGCACTTTTATACATACTGCACTCAGGAGTTTGTGTTTTAACCTAGAGGCAATATGGAGTCATTGATGACTTTTGAGTAGGAGATTGACCTGGTCAGAACTGAGTTTTGGAGGCATTCAGGGTTAAGTGACTTGCCCAGGGTCACACAGCTAGTAAGTGTCTGAGGTCAAATTTGAATTCAGGTACTCCTGACTCCAAGGCTGGTACTCTATCCACTGCACTACCTAGCTGTCCCAGAACTGAGTTTAAAGAATATTAATTTGGCAGCTGAGTAGAGGATAGATTAGAGAAGGAGCAGGATTGGAAGCATGGGGACCAAATGTAATAACAGTCCTGAATGAGGGCCAGATGTCAGTTTCCAGCCTTTAAGCCAGAAAATTGTTCCTTATGTCAAACCTTGGACAGTGTAACAGTGTACATCCCTATATAACCTGGTCAGTCATAAGGATGATCGCAGAGCTGGGACCTGATATTGTTGTCCTTGCTGTCCTCCTCTCCACCCCCCCCCCCCAACCCCAACCTCCTCCTGAAGCTCTTCCTCATTATGATGAGCTCAGCATCATTCCCCCCTCCAGCCACAGCAGCAGGGCCATCTCCATGGCCTGAGCCACACAGAGAGTATTGAGAACCATAAATCATAAAGGATCATAACCTAATCACGAATGATCGAGATAGGAGGGGGCCAAATATCTTTACTTAGTTTCCTCTGTTTCTAAAAGGCAAGTAGGGTCTGAATAACAAGTGAGGATTATTATGTCATTGTGTGCATAGCTATGATATTAATAATTTCTTCTGTCCATGTCAGCTTCCACTGTTACAGTTATGATTATTAAGTCATTCTCATAATAACAATGAAGATGAGGATAATGGTGGCGATTATAAAGATCAAGGTTCTGATGGGAGCTTTGGAGCCAGAGAGGATATTCTGAGCAGAAATAATGAATAACAGCAATTCACATTTATACAAACCCTTTAAGGTTTGTATAAAGCACTGTCCCTACAACAATCCTTCGAGCTAGTATAGTAACTCTCATTTTACTGATGGGGAAACTGAGTCTCAGAGAGATAGCATTATTGATTTTGGCCACACAATAAATATTAGAAACAGAATTTGGACTTGATTCTGAGTCCATAGCTCTTTTTATGGGGCCACTTTGTCAGTCAGTTGATGAATCAATCAGGGCAGAGGAAGATTGGGAGGAAGCTTTAGAGGGGAGGGAGAAGCTGAGAAGTTGAAACCTGGGTGGGGAGAAATTCTGGAGAAATTTTTGACTCAAACTGTACCTTCCTTCTAAGAGGAAGTAATTGAAGGAGACAGAGAGTCAAAATAGACAGATGGGTGGACAGATAGAAGCCCAGAGAGGATGGCAGATACATAACATCAGAGACAGATGGACAGAGAAGGAAAGATTATGTCTACTTGGTGGTGGTGGGTGGGGGAGGCGTGCTTTTTAATAACCGAAGTGGATTGACAGCATAATCTGATCAAATAGACCAAATTTGGCAAATTAGACAAAAATTGGTCATTATAGTAGCCAAAAAATGTTTAATTTACCTAAAAGGATGTAAATTTGCTGGCTACATATACACACATACAAAGATAGGGATTGGGTGATCAGAGAGGGAGGAAAATCAAGACAGAGAAAGTGAAAGAAAAACAGAGAGAGAGAGAGGAGGAGACATAGAGCTAGAAAAGCCAGATGAAGAAAGAAGCCAAGAAACTCTAGATAGAATACAGACCTGGGTGTAAGAAGAAACAGCATGAGGGACAGGGCAGACACCATTTAAGCTAAAGAGAGAAACATGCGCTCAAATTGTATAATTCTAGAGAGAGACCCACAGGGGAAGATAGAGATGGAGTAAGAGAGACAAAGAGACACAGAGAAAAATCCCCAGAGAAAAAGAGGTAGGCCTCCTGGGGAAGATTTCATGCTTGTTAGCATTGGACAAATGAGCCTCCTTCCCCAGGCACCACTACCCCTCCTTCTACTGATCCGTATCCCTCCCAACTACACACCTCCTCCCAAGCCCCAATCTGATTAGAAGACTAGGAGCTGGGCCCCTTCACTCCTGTTTGATCTTCTGCCCTGAGTGGAGGCCCCTCCGGAGACCTCTCTTAATGCTATTAGCTAAAGCTACTTAGGGGAGGAGAGCCAGAGGGGCTGGTGAGGGGAGGGAGGGAGGCAAGAAGTGAGGGAGTTAGGGGTCCCCAAACCAGCCACTTTTTTTTCCCTTTGGAGACTCAAGGGTAGGGACCAGACTGTCCTTTTCTTCCTCCTCTCCACCCAAAGCTCCAGTGACTTCAAGAGGTGGGGGATGGGAGGGTTTAAATTCCAGGAAGGTAAACCTGGGCAGGCTGGTAGGGAATTCTAATGTTGTGTCCCTCCCCTGGCCTGATCCAAATCCAAGGAGGTTATTATTCCGCCTTTGGCTGTTTGTCTTGCTTTCTGTTTTTCTTTGTATCAGTTTTGCCCAGTCTTTGTGTTTGTCTAGCTCTGTTTCTCTTTTCCCTTTCCCTTCCGAAAAACAAAACAAAACAAAACAGCAGCCCATCTTTTACTTCCATTCACTTCTGGCAACTAAGGACGCACTTTCTTCTGTCTAACCAACACCCTTCCCACAGCAGTTCCAGACTCTGCCTCTACTCTCCACCTTTCACTCCCATCCCCAAGATGAAGCCTAGTTCTCTCTGGAATTCTTTTCCAATATATAGGATGCAGTCTCCACTTAGCTGTCTCTGCTAAGTCCAGTACTTAACATATCTTTTGTATCACTGCCTTCCACCCCAGGTTCTTTCTCTTCAGCCTTGCTCTAGGTTTCCTGCTCCCTCCCACTTCCCCCAATCTGGCTGAAGTCTGGGGCCCATCCTTCCCTCTCCTATCCTTCTCCTCCCTCCTCTCCGCCCCTGCTGACTCCTCTGATTCTTGGCTCGTAGGTCTCTGGGGGCCTTGGGATTTAAAAGGTTTGTGTAACTCTGTGGAGCAGAAATCCAAACCGAGACCCTCCACCCCAGCTCGCTCCCCCTCCAACCCACAGCAGACTGGGTGGCTGAAGGTCACAGAGAAAGTCACTTACACAAGCCCAGAAAATCTCTTCCAATTTCCATGGCCTATGACAGGGGTGGTGGGGTGGGGTGGTGGTAGTGGGGGGTGTTGGGGGATAGGGGGAGAGATAGTCCTAGAGGAAAAGCAGGGACAGCCATTCTCATGGGTTAATCAGAGAACAAGCTCTCCTTCGAAGGCTCTCCCTCCTTTCAGGTGCTCTGTCTTTCTTTTTTCAATCTGGACTTCTTTTAGGCATCTGCTCACTTCCTCCTTCATTGCATTTTTGTTTTCTCTATTTCTTCCTCTCTCTGTCTCCTTCTGTATCTTCTCTATCTCTGTGTGTCTCCTCTCTCTCTCTCTCTCTCTCTCTCTCTCTCTCTCTGTCTCTCTCCCTCCTCCCTCTCTTCCCCTCTTCTCTTTTCCCCTCTCCTTCTCTCTTTCTCACTTCTCTTCTCTCTTTCCCCTCTCTTCTCTCTCTTTCCCTTCTCTTCTTTCCTCTTCTCTTTCCTCTCTTCTGTCTCCCTCCCTCCCTTTCTTCCCTTCTCCTCTATCTCCCTTCTCCTTCTCTCTCTCACCTCTCTTCTCTCTTCCCTCTCTTCTCTCTCTTTTTCCTTTGTCTTCTCTCTCTCTTCTCTTTCCTCTCCCCTCTCTTTCTCTCATCCTCATTCTTCTACTTCCCCTTTCTTTCCCCTTCTCTCTTCTTTTTTCTCCACCCAAATTTCTGAGACTGTTCCTTCTTTTCTACTGTCTTCTCTATCTCTCCTTTACACCTTAACTCTCTGTGTCTCAGTCCCTTTGTCTCTGTCTATCTCTCATGCTCTGCCAGTTTCTTTTATCTCCATCTCTTGGGCTCTCTGGGTCTCTTTCTGTCTTGCCACGTCTCTCTGTCTTGGTTGATCTGTTCCTGACTCTGGCTGGATCTTGCACTATCTCTGTCTCTGTCTTGTTTTGCTTGTCTTTTTCATTTTCTCTCTTCTTTCATTTTGTCTCTGTCTTCAGGTGATTTCCTCAAATCTAGAAACTGAACTTAAACATCTAGGCATCTAGGTTAGAGCTCTTGCTGTACCACTTTTCTTTCTGCAACTTAGCATGTGTGTGTTGGAGGTGGGGGTGGGAGGAGGGGGGAGGGTCACTAGATTTCCCAAAGCTTTCCTCCGTTTCTGCTACATTCTCACACCTAGCCCCTTGAGCTCTTTCAGAGTAGGGTGGTAAGGGGCAAATCTACTGGATTCTAGTCTTCCTACCTACCCCCTTGAACAATTTCATAGTAGGGTGATGAAGGGCAAATCTACTCATTTCCCATGCAACAGGAGATCCCCTAGCCTGGGTACTCCCTGACTCTCCCCCTCAAAGGACAAGAATTCCCCACCAGAGCTGAGAAGCTGAGGTTTCAGAGGGGCCAGGCGGGAGGAAGAGGAAGTGAAAGCCACCAGCTGGAGACAAGGCTCTTAGGTTGAGGTGGCCCTGTTAGCAGTAGATGCTGAGTAACTGGGACCTAGACGTCATCAGGTACTGGCCTGAGGCCACTTCTCATCCATTCCTCAGACTTAGGAGAATGTCTCTGACTCACCCGGATTCCAATCCCTAAATAAACCTCAGCTTATATCTCAAACCTAGACCCTCCAAGTCTCATCCTCATGCCAACTCAGACCTAAACCCCAATCTCAAATTGAGTTTCAGCCCCAATGTCAACCCAACCCAAACCTCGATGCTAATACCCAGACTAATGACAACTCCAACATCAATTCTATGCCCAACCCAAACCTCAACGTGAACCCCCAAACCTAATGACAACCCCAATATCAACCCTAAGTCTAACTCTAATGCTAGTACCTACCTTACCCCCCAAACCAAACTCAAATTTCACCCCAACTCTCAACCCTAACCCCATATTCAAACCCCAATCTCAAATTGCATCTCAAACTCTGTTTAACCTCAATAACATCCTATCTTTTTGCCCATCCCTACCCCTTACTACCCCTAGGCCTCAGTTTCCAAAGTGTCCCTGATCCTCATCAAGGAAGGAAGATACCTTTGGTCTTGGTATGTAGAACCCTGGGAAGTGAAGGGACTTTTTGTCTGAAATGGCTAGAAAGTTTTCTTTTGCTATTCTCTATCTTGGAAAAATGGACTATACGGAGTTGAGGAAGGAGGATGCAATAGGAGACCCTTCCCTTAGGAACTCCAGGGCCATGGAACTCCTGTCCTTACACAGCTCTGATCTTCTTCCTGGATCCCCTTTACCAAATCACTCAGTAGGTAACAGAAGCAGGAGATTGACAGAAGACTGAGTTAAGAGTACCTAGGAGACTAAGCCTTTAGCTTTCTTCTAGTTCTGACTCCTTTGGGAAGGGTTCTAGGGATCGACAAGGGACAGAAAGAGTGGTCAGAGACTCTTGTCATCAATGGTCTCTAAGCACTGATTAGCTAGACTGGCTCTTAAAGGCATAGAACATTCCACCTCACCTGCTGCTAACCTTGGATTTCTGCTGCCACCTGTCCTTCCCATGCCCTTGTGATCAGCTCTTCGACCTGATGGCTGCACTCATCAGTTGCATCTCAGTTTGACAGGTGTAAGGCAGGGATGTAGAACTTTAGGGGACAAGAAAAGAGCTTCTGAATTTGTTCCTATTAGTTTTCTTCCTGACCTCTGCCCATTCTGATTCAAATCCTCCAGCCCTTTGGTACAATCAGCTTCTTTGGAGTAGCCTCAAACACTTCCCCCCAGGTCATGGAGAGATAGCTTGGTACAGGAGAAAGCAGAAACTCTCCCTTCTTCAGCATCTCTGTTCTAACACACTGATTCACAGCTGTTCCATATTAGCCTCTGGGATCTTCCTTCTCAGGGTCCCACGTCTGGCTCCATAGTTGTCCTGTATCTGGAGGGGTAACTGCCTGCCACTTAAGTGGATTAAGTGTCCTAATCCCTTTACTCACCCGTCCAGCATTCCCCTCTTAATTCTATCATTTGCCCCACATCAGGTTCCATAGCTACCCAACACCTAAAAGGCCCCATTCTCCCCTGGATGGGCTCCCTTCCCTTGGTTTCCATTCCCACTCAAGTCTGGATTCCCTTTAACCTGATGGCTCCATCCCTTGCCCCTTCCATGGCTGGGGGAAAGACCCAGCCATTCAGGTGGGCTTTCTGCACTCTCCCATCATCCCCCCACCCCCAGCTACAGACCCTGTCCCTTACCTCAGCGCAGCTGCCGGCCTCCTGCTCTCTGTCTGGTTCCCTCTCCCGCTCTGTGCTCGCGACCCCCTCGTCTCATCACACGCCGTGTTAGGGTTACTTAAAATGAGAGCGGGATCTCCAAGCTCCCAGGGGAGCTGCTGTGGTTTTCAGACAATAGCATTAACCCTTTGGGGGCCAGAGACACCACCATTCCCCACCTTACCCCCTTTATTCTGTCCCCAGCTCCCTGATAACACTCTGTTCTCTGCTCCCCTCGCATCTCCTTCTTGGAGGGAAATGACAGGTTTGCCCTCCACTTTTGGGGGAAGCGGACTTCTCCCTTCATGACCAGCAACCTTCCTTTGATTCGGGTCACACCAAAACAAACTCTAGAAGAATGGGGCAAAGGTTGAGGATGAAGGTGATTGCCTCTTCTCTAAACTCTGCAGGGAAGGACGTGCCACAGTTATTCTGAATTGACAGGAAGTCCTTCTAGCTCTCTAACCTCCATCTATGTCGAGATGCAACGCTGTCCCCCTCTCGTTTTGCTTTCTCCCGGATTAATAGAGAACGCTCTTCTTCTTCGTCCTTGGAACCTTTGGGCCAGGGCCATCAGTTCTCTCTAGCCTTCTCCTAGCTGTGCCTAATTTCCTGGTTCTGGATGTATGTAATCATGATTAATTAAGTACTACTAATATATTTGGTCTCTTTGCCTAAGGATTTCTAAACACCTAATACACATATTTCTTTTCACAGTCCAATGTTCAATAGCTCCTCCTCCTTGTAGGAAGGAATGGAAGTTAGATACAGTGAAGAACTTTTAGTGGTGTGTTAGAGGCAAGGGAATTAGGAAAGTAGGCTCTCTAGATGGGGGGAAGAGCACAGCTAGGTTACAAGTTGATGATGTACCTGACGGTGAATGTAATGGGGAGGGGGAGGAAGGGATAGAGGAGAAGGAGGGAAGGCCAGAGGAGTCAAGCAGTTGACCAGAGGCCACACAGCAAGATCCTGGAAATCTATAAGATTTCAACCTAGAGCCCTTCAGCTCCGGAGTCTAAGGGTCTGAGGAAGCCTGAAGACTGTACTGTCCTGTGTCCAATATCCCCAGGCCCTGGCAGGAGGGGAGGAGAAGATTGATGGTTGTCACTGTGGGAATCGATGCCATTTTATTTTTTTTTATGCTTTTCTCTGAGATACTGAGCCCTCTCTCCAACTCCCCTCCCTCATTACCCAGGGTCCCTCCCAGCACCTTGCTGATCAAGATGGGAATGGAGGGCCATGGAATTAAATTCTGGGGGTGGTTTTCTGGTTAAATCAACCGAGGCTAACATGATGGAAAGGGGGATGACGAGAGAAAAAGCTGATTGATGGCAGAGATGGGAGCTGGGCAGGGGTGGAGTGGGGGTATGAAGAGAAGACCTGGTGTGAGATTCTCCTGGGAGGGGTGAGGTAGACGGCTCTTCAAAAGGCAGAGTGAGCGGATGGGGATGAAGCAGGAGGGATGGAGGCTAGATTACAGGAAGGACCCCTCAAATAGGCAGAATGGGCTGGAGGAGGCAAGGAATTATTCACACTTTGATTGATCAGAGGACCTTGCTTAAATTTCAGTTCTGTGTCATCTTTGGCAAGTCACTTAAATTCTTTGGCTTTCAGGTTTTTTTGTTTGTAAAATATATATTTGTATGTGCGTATGCAGGAATCCTAGGATTCAGAGATGGGAAAGTTAAACTAAATGATCCTTAGGGTCTTCCCACTAAAGCTGGGGTTTGAACCTTTTCTGTGTCGTGGTCCCTTTTGATAGTCTGACAAAGGCTGAGGAATCCTTTTTAGAATAATGATTTTAAATACATAAAATAAAATACATAGGATTGCAAAGGAAATGGATTATATAAAATAGTTGTTAAAGTATATATTTTAAAATGTTCACAGACGCCAGGTTAACAATGAGGTTAGACTACAGAGAGGATTTCCTGGGGAAGTATGATGGAGAATGGAAGTAGAAAAGAATTCTAGACTTCATCTCTGAAGAGGTTAAGGAGAAAGGCTGTAGGGGGATGGATGGAAGGTAGATTGCAATAAGGATTGCAGTACATGACCAGTAAGCAATGGGTGCTCCCCTTCCATGGATACTATGGGCATGCCATCTCACCTTCATGATACATCTTATCCATTCAATAGTGTTTCTCTTTCATTAGGTTCAGAAGCAGAAGACTAAGTTATAGGAGGGAAGTAGAGAGAATTTGGGGAAGAGGTTTAAAAAAAAAAACCTGTTCCTTCTCCTGAGGTCTCAGAGAACACTTGGGAACCAGAGTAAGGTCTGAAAAAGGACAGTCTCTAAACTAAGGTATGGGCAACTAGGGGGCACAGTGGCTACAGTGCCTGGTCTGGAGTCAGGAAGACTCATCTTCCTGAGTTCAAATGTGACACTTACTAGCTATGTGACCTTGGGTGAGTCACTTAACCCTATTTGCCTCAGTTTCTTCATCTGTAAAGTGAGCTGGAGAAAGAAATGGCAAAACTACTCCAGTATCTCTGCTAAGAAAACCCAAATGGGGTCACAAAGAGTCAGATATGACTGAAAAACAACTAAACAACAACAAACTAAGGTATTGGAATATTTGATATCATTCTGTTCATCTTCTCTCTCTGCTCAGGGAATTCCTTCCCAAAATCTTCAGAGAGGGCTGACTTCTGGAAGCTTTCCTTGGAAAGAGAAATAATCACTTTCTGCTCTCCTGCTATATGGCCTCTACTGGGAAGTCCTTATGATTTCACCTCAAGCCTTCTTTCTACAGAGAGAGAGAAAGAGAGAGAGAGAGAGAGAGGTGGGAAGGAGGGAGGGAGGGAGAGAGACAGACAGACAGACAGACAGAGAGATCACTGGTTATACTATCCTGGAAGGAGTGGAATTTTCACCCTCCACCACTCCAGACCCCATGCCCTCCCGTATTCCCTGCTTTTTGATATAAATGAATAAGTAGAAGGTGCCCCATGCCAGGGGTAGTGGAAAGAATGTGAGACATTGATTTGAGTCCTGGCTCTGCCATTTACTGCCTCTGTGACCTTGGGCAAATCATTTAAATTCTCTGAGCCTCAGTTTCCTCATCTGTAAAAAGAATCTTAGAATGGATGATCTCTAGGTCCCTTGACATTTCCAGATCAATAATCCTATATTCTCTGTCCCCTCAGTAATCCTCCTCCAAACCCCAAACTTTCCCCACACAGTCCACTCAGTACTCTTGCTCAGCTCCTTCTAGATCAAAGAGTCTTAACCTGCCAGTTACAGACTTAAAACACACACACACACACATAGAAAATAGATACATAATTATATATAATTTACATATATAGTTATGTATGACTATATATGATAGATATAAAATTTATATAGTTACGCACATGTATAATAAATCCACGATTATATATAATATATAACTATATTACAATATAATTGGTTTCTTTTACAATCTTATGAATTTTATTTTATTCATTTGAAAATATCATTCTGAGAGGGTGTCCATAGGCTTCACCAGACTATGTGTGTCTATGACACACAAAAAGATTAAGAATTCCTGCTCTGCATAAAGCCTTCTGAAAATCTCTCTCATGCAACCAGGCTTCTGGCATTGCATGTAGAGGAGAGAAGTATTGCCAGTTTTAACCCACGGCTAAACTTAAATTTAATCCTGATCACTTCACAGTGGAGTAGTAAAAAGAGCAATGAAGATGAATCAGAAGACTTGAGTTCTAATTCAGGCTCAGCTGCTAAACCAAGGCAGGCTTGGGATTTTTCACATAATAGTTTCCCTTCAGTTTCTTTACATGGAAAATGAGGGAGTTGAATGAGCTGGTTTCTAAGGCCCTTCTGGGTTTGTGTCCAGTGAATCTGAATCTCAGTGATCTCAGGTCCAATCATTGGGAACTTTCTTCAAAAGTAGACCAGGCACAGCCCAAAGAGGCCCAGCGGATGGATCAACAATGCACACTGGCTTGGAGGTGGGGAGGCCCAAATAAACTCCTGGCATTTCACATCTCTCCAACCATACAAATGCCCCATTGTACTCAGGTTGAGACCCAGCTGCTTACTCTCTAACTAAACCAAATCAAACTCCTCTCCCAGGTGAGATTTTAATCTTGGAGACCAGGTACAGCTTGATCTTATCATCCCATACAATGCCCTTTACTCAGTGGGAGATAAATTTGTCAAATGAATGGGACTGAACATAATTCCAACACTTTGATAAAGGGCCTAACCCTAAACCAACCCTCTAATCTTCACCTCAACGTCAATCCCCAACCCTTTACCATTTACATTCTTTTATCATTCATTCATTCACGAATTTAGCAATGTATAAGGCATATTTCTGGATTCTAGGGATCTGAAGACAGATCCAACAAATGCCCTGGTTTGAAGGAACCTACAGTTTACTGAGGGAAAAGGACAAATATACATAATTTATCATGCAAAGGCAACTGAGATAAGTGCCAAGGAAAGATCTGGTCTAGGTGTTAGGAAAAATTTGAAGAGGGAGAGATCACTTTCAACTGGGTGGGTCAGGGAAGGCTTCATAGCCATGACATCTGAGCTGGCTTTAGGAGGAATACTACCTTCTCCATCACTTCTTTATGCTCTAACCACTCTTTTTATTCCTAACCCTACTCCTTCTTCCTTGAGGGCAGGGACTGTCTTTGCTTTTCTTTGTATCCCCAGTGCTTCATATATAGTAGGTGCTTACTAAACACTTGCTTGCTGCCTTCCTTCCTCATTTTAAACATGAGGAAACTGAGTCTTGAAGAGGTAAAATAACTTGCCCTCACTGACATAGCCAGTGTCAGATCTGGGACTTGAACCAAGTTTCTTGTTTTCCATCATTTGATCTAACATCATCCTGATCACCACCACCACCACCACCACCACCATCAATGATGAATGTTCATCAGTGCTATAATTCATTAATTAATGTTATTGTGTGCCAGGCACAGTGCTAAGCGCTGGAGATACAAAGAAAGGTAAAAACATGGTGCCTGACTTCAAGGGACTCACAGTCTAACTACATACATACAAGATAGATACAAGATTAATGGGAGGTAATCTCAGAGGGCAGGTACTAGTAGCTGACCTTAGGAAACTCCAACCAAACCAAATAACCATGCTGCTGGGATACACTCAGCCCGTCAGCAGCAAATTCTGAGGTTTGAGACCCTGGCACCATGGCCTTCTCTCTGAGAACAAAGATCAAGGTAAGGGGGAGGGAGAACCACTCTCTCCATGTCAGGAATGCATTTATACTTTTTCTCTGGCTTGTCCCTCTCACACCAAGAATGCACTCCTCTGCCCCTTAGTGTCCCTTCGAGGCTCTCAGCCCAGAGAGTTTCCTGATTCTCCTAGTTGATAGTGTTTTCTTTCTTTCCTCGAATAAGCATTTAGATACTTATCTGTTTCAATGCTGTATTCCTCCAATAGAATGGAAGCTCCTCGAGGGCAGGAATTTTTTGTTTTGTTTTGTCTTTGTATCCCAATGACTTGTATACTAAAATTGGCACTTCATAAAATGTATGCTGGATTGGTTTGGTGTCCTATTTCCTTCTTACCCATCTAACCCCCTGCCCCTATATGCCTATGAATTGGGATGTCACAGGAATATGAAAAATGAAGCTTCATTATCAAGTCTTTTACATTCTCATAGGGAAATAATTTTATTTGTTCTGTAAACAGAACCTGCCCTTTTTTGGAGGTCTTCTGGGATTTTTTTCTTACTTCTTAAATCTTCTTACAATTTACTCTTCTCTACATACTTTGAAGGAAAGTGGGAGAGAAGAGGCATTAAATACCTGCCAGACGGAAGGTCTACAGAGCTGTTGTATTGACCTCATTATTGTATGCCTGTGAAACCTGGACTGTATACCAGTGCCATGCCAGGAAACTGAATCACTTCCATTTAAATTGTCTTAGGAAGATTCTGAAGATCACCTGGCAAGATAAGGTCCCGGACACGGATGTCCTTTCTCGAGCTGAATTGCCAAGCATTCAAACTCTACTGCAGAGAGTGCAACTCCAATGGGCTGGCTACGTTGTTTGAATGCCAAATGTATGTTCGCCTAAAAGACAATTTTATGGAACACTCAACAAGGCAAATGCTCACATGGAGATCAGAAGCAATACATGGACACTCTCAAGATCTCTCTGAAGAACTTTGGAATCAATTGGGAGACATGGGAAATACTGACATAAAACTGCCCAGCATGGCATACCTGCATCAAAGAAGGCACTGTACTCTATGAGCAAAGCAGAATGCAGTAGCTCAAAAGAAACATGAGATGCACAAATTTAGAGACATCTACACTCCAAATGTTCATATGGACCATTTGTGCCTGACCTGTGTAGAGCCTTCCAATCTTGTTTTGGTCTGATCAGCCACAGTTGGACGCACTGTACCTTGACTCTGACATAGTGATGTCATTTTGGTCCTCTGTGAGAATGGACAACAAGCAATGTAGGCAGCCCATTACCAACCATGATTATACTCAAGAAGTGGTGTAAAACATCACCAAAGACAAGAATAGCCAGAAAAGAAGGTGAGGCGATCCAAGTGCTGTACTGGCATCTGCAAAGTCTCCAGTGAATTGGGTGCAACTCCCTGGGGATAATATGGACAAAATTTGCATAGGATATAAAAGATATGAGTGGGTTGTAATCTGCCCTGGTGGAGGGAAGGAGTATTCACTTCTAAGCAATCATAGAATTATTGAAATGTTGAAGTGATTAGTTATCAACTTCTTAATTATCAACCTGACCGATTCATGGAGCCCACCATTAATCCTTCAGTACCCTCTGACTTTCAGTATCTGCTTTCACAAACTCTCATCATCCTAACTATGGAGCATCTTTCTTAGTCCTCCATTTCCATCTTTCACTGTGCTTCTGGTATATTGCAAGGTGCTTATCCCTGAAAGCGGAGGTTAGTCCTCAAGGAGGGCTTCCCAAGAAACACAGAACTGTGGGAGGGGGAGGGAGGGTAGGAGAGGGAGACCTTTGTCCTTCTTTGAAAACTTAGAAGGAGGAAAAAGAAGGCTCTTGACCTTCCTTTCTCTTGCTTCCTTGTTCTATTCCCGCTCTTCCCTTCATTCCCCCATGACCTTCTCTATTTTTTCCCCACTGACCTGGCTCTTAGGGGAAAAAGTCATCATCCTTCACCAAGGTAGTAGGATGGAGTCTTAGGATTTTTAGGAAGACTTGGACAGGGGAAAAAGGACAGGTGAAATACAAACCTGTTGAACTGCCTGTCTGCTGGGGGAAGGAGGATCAAAGAAGCATAAAGGACACTTCTTTATTGATTGTTTCCTAGCACCCCTTTCTGCTTGAACAGTATCAATAATACCATCATTAATGCCTACTTTGTATTTATTTACCTGTGTATGTGTTGTGCCTTCCTTTCCCCTACCCCCACCTTCCCCTCTTCTTTGAGAAAATAAAAATGAATTGAGACCTAGGTATTGAACCTGGGTTCAAGTCCTGCCTCTACTATTTACTACACATGTGACCTTGGGCAAGATATTCTCCTCTCTGGGCTTCAATTTCCTCATCTGTAACATGAGGGATTTGGACTAGATAGATGACCTCTCAAAGGCATACCTTCCAGCTCTCAGTCTATGATCTTATGAAAGGAGAGAACAATTAGAAAGAAAGGTGGGGGAGGAGAGAGAGGGTAGAAGAGATTTTCAGTGGATCAGGAGTTGAAAGGGTCCTTAGAGACTATCTAGTCCAATTCCTAATTTTACAGATGAGGAAATAGTCCCACAGTGGTGACTTTCCCAAGGTCACATGAGTGTTTAGCGGAAAAATTAGTATATAATTCAAACCTATGTCTTCTCAACTAAAAATTTAGTGATAGGGAAAGGAATAGAAGAAAGGAGAGGAAGTGAAAAAGAGATAATGGGGTAAAAGGAAAGAGAAAGAAAAGATGATGAACAGTTGGAGAGCAAGAAGGAAGAAGAGAGGGAGGGAGGAAGGAAAGGATAAATGGAAGAAAGGAGGAGAGGCATGAGGGAAACTTATTTAGGAGAAAGAAAAATGCAGAGAAGAGAGAATATGAGAAGAGAAAAGAAGAGAGGAAAGGACAAGAGGTTGGGGAGAACTGGAGAAGGAAGAGAAAGATGAAAGGAAAGAGTGGTAGGAAGGAAGAGGAAAAGAGGGAAGATCATAAAGGAGAGGAAGGAAGAAGGTTGGGAAGAAAGGGGAGAAAAGAAACATGAAAAAGAAAGGGAGTAAGAAAAAGGGAAGTGAAGGAAGAGAGAAGAGGAGCAAAAGGAAGAGAGAATGAAGAGTGCAGAAAGCTGACTTAGGAAGGACCAGAAGCACAAGCTTGGGGAGAGGCTGGGGCCAATGCTGAGCACAGTTGGGAGGGAGCAGACACAGGAGAGGGATAGAGTGAGTGTGGGTTGGGAGGGAAGGAGAGCTGGCAGGGAGGGGAGGTGGGGGAATGGGAGGGGGACTGGGGCTGCAGCAGTAGCAGCGGAGTCTCTTCATGTCCCATTAGTGGCAATGGAAGGTGACATGTGGGGATCGATACCAATCGAGGCAACAGACTCCCAGTAATAAACCTATTTCACTCACACTTCTCCACCCCTGCTGGCCCCCACCTCAATGATCAAGGCCTCTCCACCCTTGACCCGCACTCCAAAGGGATCCCCTTCCTGGGCTATGTCCAACCCCGGAGGATGAGACAAGGAGAAGGCCAGGGATAAGGACTGGGAAGGGAGGTGGGCCCCTTTTGCAAGTCAGACTCTTTGAGGAATGAATTATCAGTTTGAATTGTGATGGATGATTATTATGGGGGGAAGAGGGAATTTGGGGGCTTTTGGTTTCCCACTGCCTGGTGTCATTAGGCCCAGAGCCAGGTTTCTGCGAAGCTTGTATGCCAGTATCCCTTAGTTGTACAACCTAATTTCTGGTCGTGCTGACCTCTTCTTAAAGACCTTTGTGAGCTGAGGACATGTGCAAGGTAGACAGGACCCGTGTCATTCAGTGTATACTAAGTGAGTATAAGTATTGGTGTGTGAGTGTGTATAGATATATGGAAGTGGGTGTTTGAATATGAGCATGCATTTGTGTCCTCTGAATGTGAACATATTTATGTTTCCCTTATGGCTGCTATGTCTTAGATATATAGTCTTGGGATTCTTAACAAGCAGTGGTCCTGGGGCAGTGTAAGGGGGAGGACGGGGAGACTGAGCTACATGAGCTGGGGAGGACCAAGGGAGAAAAGTCTGAGTAGTAGGGAGAAAGGCTAGACCATAGGAAGGACTTCTTAAAGGCATGCTGGTACAAACCTGGGACATAGGGTAAGGGATGGTCCTGTCTCCTGTCTGAGATATCTGAGAGAAGAAAAAAGACTGCTACAAACGGGCTGAGCTGAGGGAGGAACTCAGTCATTTGGACTGCTAGTCCCTGATAGAAAATGTTAGTATGAGAGGTTATTTCTTTCCACCTAGCAGGCAGGTAGGTGGTGAGTGCTAGGCCTGGAGTTAAGAAGACTTGAGTTCAAATCCAGCCTCAGATGCTTCCTGGCTATGTGACCTTGGGGGAGTCACTTCACCTCTGCCTCAGTTTCCTCAACTGTAAAATGAGGAGAATAATTTAAAATTCCCAGGGTTGCTGTGAGAGGAGCAAATGAGATAGTATTTGCAGAGTGCTTAGTGGAGTGTGCTTAATAAACACTTGTTCCCTTTCCCTCTTCCCCTTCCCAACACACATTTCATGGCCCTGAGGGAACAGAGTCTAGGGAGGGTTAAACAGCAGGGTAATTTAACATGATGGCAGCCGGGGAGAACCGGAGAACTGGCTCGTTTGAATGCCTTCCCCCTCTGCGCCCTGGTTTCTCCTGGAGTTTGGATGAATGCCAGTGTGCAATGCGAAGGAAGAAGGACCAAAGTGAAAGTCATCGGACTGTCTGGATGCCCCTGGATTGTAAGGGGACTATTTACAGAAGGGGACTATTCAGCAGAGGATTAAAGCAGGGGAGAACTTGACTCCCCTGAGCGTGAGCTGTTTAGCAGGACAAAAGCCCAGCCTTTCAGAGGGAGGTCTTTCTACAAGGGAATGACTAACTACTCTTTTAGGCGATTTTCACCTACTCCCCTTTCTTAACCAACGGTACAGACAATCATGTGCTGCCTAAGAAGTCCCTTCTCTTTGCTCTCAGTACCCTCCCTTCCCCCTATTGCCAGCCCTTCTCCATAGGAATAAAGCCATATTGTTTGATCATAGTTCTAGAGCTAGAAAACACCTTTGAGGCCATCTAATCAAATCCCTGATTTTATAGATGGCTGGGGGAAGTCATATGACTTGCTCAAGGCCACTTAGGTAGTCAACATCAGAGGAAGAAGTTGGATCCACATCTTCTGACTTGGGACAGAATCGGTGGTCTTTCCACTGCACTGCTAGGTACCGAACATTCCCCCACTTTACGAAAGAAACTGAGGTCCAAAGAAATTGAGATCCAAGGCCGCATGACAAATCAATGGCAAAGCCAAAACTTCTACTCTGTGGCCACTGCCTTTCCTGCCCTAGGAAACCTTCCAGGACCAACCAGCCTCACCTGCCTTTCTGAGGTGCATGAGTTCAAGCCTTAGTTCTGCTTCTGACTCCCCTTGTGACCTTGAGCACATTCATTTTGGGGTCTCAGTCTGTGATCCCATGACTTCTAAAATCCCTTCTGGTCTAAGAGTCTAGCATGGTGCCTGGCAGTCAGGAAGATCTGAGTTCAAATCCAACCCCAGACACAAACTGTGTGACCCTGGACAAATCGCTTCACCTCTCTGTGCCTCAGTTTTTTCATCTGTAAAGTGAGGCTAATAATAGTGCCCACCTCCCAAGACTGTGTTGAAGATGCATGGGATAATACCTGTAAAAAGGTGATTTGCAAACTTCCAAGTGCTGTGTAATACTATAAGATAACATACATACGAATGCCAGCTACTATTCATCCCTCTGGTATTCGAGCCCCATTATAGTAGAAGCTTTCATACAACAAAAAATGTCCCGCTGACAGCCCTGCCTACTTTTGTAAGTCATTGTAATATACAGGGCCTTTTAAAATTCCAGATATTTTCCTGCTTGAGAGTCTTGACACCCTTTCTAGATTATATGGCCCCTAAAGGTAGGGACCTTGTCTTTGTGCTCCCAACTCCCAGAAACAATGCCCTGTATACAGAAGGTGCTCAGTAATGTTTGTTATGGGTACTGGACCTGTGTTATCATTGATACAGGGAACTCCCAGATGAGGAAACTTCCTTCACCAATGAATGTAGATCTATACTTTCTTGCAACTTATAAGGTTTCAGAGGCTGAGGACTTTCTACAAGGGAAAAACTTACCATACAGGCAATTCTCCCCTTTCTTAACCAACATAGAGATTCTTGGCTGCTACCTAAAAACTTAGGAAGTTGCCCAGATAATATGGAAATATGTTATGCAAGACATCACAGGTCTAATCAATATCATAATGCTTGCTTTCTCAAGGGTGGAGGAAGAGAATTCAGAACGCAAAATTTTAAAAAACTGAATGTCAAAAATAAATAATATAGATTTTGAAAAGAAAGTTGCCCAGAGCAATGAGAAGTTAAATTACTTGCTCAGGATCAGATAGGCTATAGGTCATAGGCCAGACTTGAATGTAGGGGCTATCAGAATTGGGGTCAAAGATGAGGGGAACAGAATCAGGGAGACTTCCAATGAAGGAGATAAAAAGGGGTGACACGGATCTGGGGAATATGGGTGGTTTGAAGCACAGCCTGAAATCAGATTCAGCGAGTAAATGGCTGGTATTGCGGCCAACAGAATGAAAATTAGACTGTGAGGCTTTTTTCAGTCTGAGCCCAGAAACCCAATGAGAGGATGCAGATTCAGGAGTAGGGAGAGGAAAACCAAGGACTGAATGGTGATCAGGTAAAGAAAGCAGTTGAAGCTTTGGGCCAAGCAGAGCCTTTGTTTTATTAATAGATTTCAGTTATTCAGGCTCTTCTAGCCTCTGGGAAAAAAAAGGGGGGGGGGGTAAAGCACTGGCTTGAGAGTCCTAGGTCCTGGGTTCAAGTCTCATACCTAAGGCTTACTATTTGTGTGACCTTGAGCAAGTCACTTACCCAAGCCCCATTCCCTAACCCCCCAGCTCCAGGCTCCTCAAACAGAAAATCAAGAGTTTGGACAAGGTGGCCTCTGACTTACGTTCCAGTTCTAGAGTTATGACACTATAAAAAATCGCCTCTCTTTCAATAGCCTTTCAGAGGGACAAGTGGGGGAGTAAAGTGGGGAAAAAATGACCCACTTACCAGCTATGCTATTTCCCCCTTTCTGGACTTTGGTTTCATTCTCTGTAAAAAATAAGGACTGGAAGAATGATCTCTAAGCTCTCTTCTATCTCCGACATTTTATGATGGCATCCAATCCCATCTCTGTCAAGACTCACCATGCCCTGGAAAGCAAATCCCCATCTCTCTGGGTCACTCACACCTCCCCACCTCTGCCCCGTTTCTGGAGCTTCTCTTAGGTCATGCTGGGGAGGCTTGGGTAGGGCTAACCAAACTGTGAATATACACACAGACATGTATGTGTGTATATAACACACACACATGCATGTGTATAATACAGTATGTAAATACATATAAACTTGTGTATACACATTTTATGTGTATATATGTATTATGTGTACGCATAGGTGTGTATATATGTTGTGTGTGTGTGCATATATATATATATATATATATATATTTTTTTTTTTTGTGTGTGTGTGTGTGTGTGTTAAGGAGCCTGGTGTCAGGTTGAGAGGAAAAACACCAGGGAGAGAGAACTCCGAGGCAAAGGTAATGCAGAGCTCAAATGAGAACTGAGATAAAGCAATTACCTGATCAATACGGGTGAGATTGAGTAATCCAACAGATCAATAAGGCTGCCCTGCCTGCCCCTCCCCCCCCCCCCACTAACCCGCATGCACATGCTCTGTGGCATCCTTTCTGTTTGTCGCAGAGCTCCAACCCTCCAGAACCATAAGACCCCCTGCCTCTGACCTGGGCCAATTCTTTTTCATCCCTGAGCTGAAATCCAAACTCCTCAGTGCCAGATTCAAGGCACATCCCGTTTCATTCCCTTTGTCTCTTAGGAGCTCTCTGATGCCGACTCTTTGCTCTATCTGGGAGAACCTGCTCGGGTCCCTCGTTCTTTCACCACTCTGAGGGTGTCGAATGAATTCCTGATACCTTCCCCTCCCTATCTGTCTTCTCTTCCTCCTAAATCCTCCTCTAATCAATCATTCCACCAATTGAACCACACACATTAACTACGTGCTTACTTTTTGCCAGGGACTTTGTAACTGAGGGTTATAAAGAAAGCAAAACCAGTTGCTGTCCTCAAGGAGCTTACGTTACAGTGGAGGAGACGTGTAAATAACTAGGTACATACAGAGTAAGGAGAAGGAGACTTCTATTTAACCGGAATAAGATCTTCAGGGGGTCTCCCTAAACTTCTTCCTCTACTAGCTCTGATTCACCTTCAACTCTTCTCCACGTCCCCAGCCTGGAGGCATAGAGCTCCTTCCAGCAGGAACCTAGGTCCTTATCGTAGGGTATGTGTGACCCGGGAGGGGTGGGGACCCTTTATCTTTCATCAGACTAGGACTTCCTTGAAGCAAAACTTTGTCTGGTTCAGACTGGAAGCTCCCAGGACTGGGACTTTGTTTCCTCCATCAAAATGCGTGCTCACTCTCCTGTCCGATTGGAGCTCCGCCAAGGGCAGGGACGGACTCTCCTCCACCACAGAAATTTTAAGATTTAGAGATGGAAGGGACCTTCCAAACACCTCATTTTATGAGAAAGTTTGGCCCAGAGAGGGACGATGACTTGGACAAATTTGCATTGTATGGAAGCAGTAAAGCCAGCATTTGAACCCAGGAATTCCAATTCTAGGTCCTATGCAGGGTAGGCCAAGCTGTAGTATGGTCAGACAAACAAAGTACTGGACTGGGGGCCAGAAGACCCCGGGTCAAGTTCTCTCTTGCATGTTATTAACTATGTGACCAGGAGCAGGTCACATTCCCTCTCTAGGCTAAACTTTTTGCATCTGTAAAACTGGGATAATGGCACCTATCAGGTAGAATCAAATGAAATATAGTGGGTAAAGTGCTTTTGCAAATGTAAAAGCCGCTATATAAATGCTATCTGATCTTATTATCTTCACTTCGGCTCTGATTTACTAGCTGTGTGCCCTTGGGCAAATCACCTAAGTACTCTGGGCTACGGTAACTTATCAGTAAAACTGCAGAGTTGGATAAGGCAATTGATCTCTCAGTTCACTTCTATCTCAAAATCTATTGCCCTGTGACTATCTCCACCTTCAGACTTTAGACTGGGGAGTGAGACTCAGAATTTGAGAGCTGGAAGGGACCTTTGCTATTGTCGTTCGTTCAGTAATGTTCCATTCTCTGTGATCTTGTGAACCCTGCTGCTCATGGTGGTTTGCCATTCTCTTCTCCAGTAGATTAAAGCAAACCGGGAGTAAGTGACTTGCCCAAGGTCACACAGCTAATTAGTTTCTGAGGTCAGATTTGAACCCAGGTCTTCCTGACTCCAGGCCCAGTACTCTATCCACTTCACCACTTAGCTGCCCCTGGAAAGGGACCTTAGGGATCAACTATTTCAACCTGTAGATAGGAGTCCCTACTACAGGACATTCAACTAGTGTTTGCCTGGTTTCTGCTCGAAAACCTCTAAAGAAGGACAACCCAGCAGTTCTCCAAGCAGCCCTGTTCACTTTTGGATAGCTCTTCCCGACATCAAGCCCAAAATTTCTTCTTTGCGGCCTTGCACCCATGTTCCTCTGGGATAAAATAGAACAAGTGTAATCCTTCCCCCACATGATAGCCCTTCAGATATTTAAAGTCAGTACTGTTCCCCTGAACACTGCCTTCCTCCCTCCTCCCAATCATCTTTTCTCCTGATCTTTCAACCAATCCTTCAATGCAGACACAGTGACACACAGGACGCCCTTCCCCACCTCTGGCCAGGAATATGTCAACCCTATATTGTAAACCACGATCCAGAAATCCAATCTGCATTCTCAGACACCACCTCCTTAGCCACCTGTTCACTTCCCAAATTAATTTTTCTTTTTTTGCATCCCTTATCTTTAATGGACAGCAGGGAGAAGAACAAATGAGGGCAGCTAGGTGGTGCAGTGGATAGGGTACTGGGCCAGTCTTCCCGAGTTCACATCTGGCTTCAGATCCTTACTAGCTATGTGACCCTGGGCAAATTACTTCACCCTGTTTGCCTTAATTTCTTCATCTGTAAAATGAGTCGGAGAAGGAAACGGCAAACCACTCCATTATTTTTGCCAAGAAAACCCAAAATAGAGTCACAAAGGGTCAGTCATGACTGAAAATCACTGACCGACCACAATAACAATGAAGAGAACAAAACACATGCCCTCTGGTCTTCAGTTTCTTGCCTTAGACTTCATCAACATTCATAATACTCTGTAGTTTCCTTCTGGGAGTCATTTATGCCCACATGAATCACTAGAAGTAAGCAGTTGCAATCTGTTTGGGTAAGTTTCTTGAGGTTCTTCCTTGTGCTTTGGATACGTGCCCTGGGAAGGCAAGAGATTTCTCTATTGTTAGTAACAGATTGACAAATAGCTGCCTCAGTACCCTGAAGCAGAAATTCACTCACTATGATTACTCTTTTCTTCTTCTGCCTTTAGCTAGTAGGTATCTTCCCTGAAAGTTTCTATGACTGTGTTCTATCAGTCTTTAGAGTTTAAGCAGCAACTTCCTGCTCAGAACAACCGGCTCCGTTCTCCTCAGGAAGAGCCTCAAATTTCTTTTGCTTTTTTTTTTTTTTAAATCTCTAATTGTGCAGCTATCCTTTTTCCTTTCCTTTTATCTCTGTTTTACACTCTCCTGTTTTCTAAAGGTCGTTTCCTCTCCTCCACTTGGTTCCTTTATTTTCCTTTTGAAGTCTTGTTTCCCTTTCCTTTAGGAACACTTAATTTTCCCTTACTACTTGGGGTGTGGAGAGGCACCCTCTGAAAACTTTCACTTTCTCTTCAGAAAGGAAGATTCATGTACACTTGGAACACAAGTAACAGTTACATGTATGTGGCAGAAATACAAACATACATACCATAAAATCGTTGCACAATTTTCCCAACTGTCCATAATGATTGAGAATGTTTATTTGTTGTTGTTTAGTTGCTCCAATCGTGTCTGACCTTTTGTGACCCTATTGAGGATTTTCTTGACAAAAATACTGGAGTGGTTTGCTGTTTCCTTCTCCTGCTCATTTTGTAGATGAGGAAATGGAGGCAAACAGGGTGAAGCAACTTGCCCAGGGTCACACAGTTAGTACATGTCTGAGATCAGATTTGAATTCAGGTCTTCCTGACTCCAGGTGGGAGACTCTAGTCACTGCACCATCTAGCAGCCTCAGAATATTTATACCTCCATGCTAAGCACCTGGTTAAACTTTTTTTTTTTTTATAGTCAATTATCAGCTCTTCACAACTTGACCACCGCATTCAAATTCCTTTCCTTTGTCTCAATAATAATTCCATTATCATAACTATAGCCAAGCATTCCTTCCCTTCAGTTGGGCATCAATTTGCCCCACTCATTAATCCAATTAATATCAATTTGCATAACCTTCTAGTAGTTCCACTTTTCTTTTTTAACTGATCTTTTCTTGCCAGATACGTTCTTTCTGAGTCTACCGCTTTAGAACCCACTCTCTAGTTCTTCCTTAAGGAGGCTTTTTATAGCTTGCTTAATTGTCCTCGATCATGCTCTTATAACCCTGAAGTAGAATCTGGACCAGTATCTGGGCCTGGAGATTGTTTGCCTTCAAATTTTCCTAGATTTCTCCCAAATTTTGCAAGATTTCTTCTCTCCAAATTCTACCCTGACCTACTTCAGTAGTCTAAAACCTTCCAAGTCACCTACATGGTTTCCCTCTCCTTATTAGGTTCAAGTCCATATCTCTTCTCCTGCCCCTACTTCCATACCCTTCTTTTTCAGAAGCTGGAAATAAGTTGTCCTGTAGGATACAGGTAGGGTGCCTATAACCCCCAAGACACTGGCAACTCTCTGAAGACCTGAATCACCTATTGTAAAGAGGATTTTCACAGGGAAGACAGTCCTAACAGGAAGTGAGAGAAACAGAGAAGTGAGAGGGGAATAAGGTAGAGAGAGATAGCCAGCCTTTTCAAGTGCTACGCAGGTACCTTTCAGATTTTTCAAACTGCCATCAAACTGTGCATACCCTTTGATCCAGCAATACCACTATTAGGTCTGTATCCCAAAAAGATCATAGAAAAGAGAAAAGGACATAATATATAATATTTATAGCAGCTTTTTGTGGTGGCAAAGAAATGGAAATTGAGGAGATGCCCATCAATTGGGGAATGGCTGAACAAGTTGTGGTATGTGAATGTAATGGAATACTATTGTGCTATAAGAAATAATGAGCAAGTGGATTTCAGAAAAACCTAGAAAGACTTACATGTCTGAATGCAGATATGAAGCATACTATTTTCTTTTTTTTCTTTCTTTCTTGTGGTTTTTCCCTTTCGTTCTGATTCTTCTTTCACAACATGACTAATGTGGAAATACACACACGGCAAGCGTTCACAGGGTGGTCAGAAGAAGAGATATAAGGACACCCTCAAGACCTCTCTTAAAAACTTTGGAACTGAATTGTGACATGAGAGACACTGGCACAGGACCTCTCAGCATGGTGTGCCCACATCAGAGAAGGTGCTGTGCTCTATGAGCAAAGCAGAATTGAAACAGCTCAAAGGAAAAGCAGGATGCACAAATTTAGAGTATCCACCTCAAATGTTCACACAGATGATTTGTGCCCGACCTGTGGCAGAGCGTTCCGAGCTCATGTTGGTCTAATCAGCCACAGTCGGACGTGTTGAAACCTGATTCTAGCATAGTAAAGTCATATCGGTCCTCTTCAAGAACAAAGGACAACCAACCAACCAATATGGAAATATGTTTTTAAAAAAGAAAGAGAAATGACGAGCAGAATGATTGCAGAAAAACCTGGAAATACATCAACTGATGCAAAGTGAAGTGAGCAGGACTGGGAGAACATTGTACACAGTAACAGCAACATTGTATGATGATCAACTACGAATGACTTTGCTCTTCTGAGCAATACAATGATCCAAGACAATTCCAAAGAACTCGAGATGGAAAATGCTATCCATATCCAGAACCAATGGAGTCTGAAAGCAGATCAAAGCACACTATTGTGCTTTTTCCTTTTGGTCTCTTCTTTCACAACATGACTGATATAGAAATGTTTTACCTGATTGCTTACCAGTTTTAGGGAGGGGAAAGGTGAAGAAGGGAAGTAAAAAATTTGGAACTCGAACTTTTTTTTAGTGGCAAGGCATATGGAATTAAGTGACTTGCCCAGGGTTATACAGCTAGTAAGTGTCAAGTATCTGAGGCCATATTTAAACTCAGGTCCTCCTGACTCCAGGGCTGGTGCTCTATCCACTGTGCCATCTAGCTACCCCTCAAAACTATTTTTAAAAAATTAATGTTAAAAATTGTGTTTACATGTAGTTGGAAAAAATAAAATACCATTTAAACTAAAAAAAGATATTTCAAATTGGATGTTCTAGAGACCTCTTTAATTAAACATGTCTAAAATAAATGAATTATTATCTGTCTCTCCTAAACCTTCCCCACTTCCAAACCTCCCCATTTCTGCCAAAGTATCACTATTCTTACCATCTTCTAGTTTTTCATAACCTTGGCACTATCTTCTATTGTTTCACCTCATATATGACAGCTGTCAAATCTTGCTATTTCAAACTTCACAATGTTTCTCATATCTGACCTCTTCTCTCCACTCACATAGCTTAGTTCAGGTTCTCATCACCTCTTGCCTAGATTATTGCAAAAGCATTCTAATTAGTCTCCCTGATTAAGGTTTCTCACAACTCCATTCTACACACTTCTGCCAGAGTCATTTTTCTGAAGTGATGGTTGGACCGTGTTACCATGGCGCCACACCCCACCTCCCCAATTCAATAAACTCCAGTGGCTCCCTATCGTTTTCAAGATCAAATACAAAATGCTCTGTTTGGCATTCAAAACCTTTCATAACCTAGCCCCCTCCTACTTCCAGACTTCTTACAGCTTACTCTGTGCCATGTACTCTTTGATCTGGTGACAATGGCCTCCTGGCTATTTCACGAACAAGACACTTCATCTTTTGGCTCTGACCATTTTCTCTGGCTGTCCTCCCTCTCTGGAATGTTCTTCCTTTTCATCTCCACCTACTGGCTTCCTTCAAGTCTCAACTAAAATCCCATTTTCTGAACAGGAAGCCTTTTCCAATCCCTCTTAACTCTGTTATTTCTCTCTGTTAATTATTTTCTGTTAATCCTGTATGTAGCTTGCTTTGTATGTATTTATTTGCATGTTGTCTTCCCCATTAGAGTGTAAGCTTCTTGAGGGCAAGGACTATCTTTTCAAAAAAATATTTATTTATTTACTTTTAGTTCACAACATTCAGTTCTAAATTTTCTCCCCCTCCCCAAGACGGCATACAATCCAATATAGGCTCTACATACATTCACATTAAACATATTTTCACATTAGTCACGTGGGCAAGAACTATCTTTTGCCTCTTTTTGTATCCCCAGTGCTTAGCACAGTGCCAGACACATAGTAGGTACTTAATAAATCTTTACTGACTGATTGTCTTTAATGTAAATCTTACCATGTGATTCCCCCACTCAATAAACTCCAGTGGCTTCCTATTGTCTC